>JAPDOI010000276.1:792500-968795 GCA_029168955.1 Aplectana chamaeleonis | reverse complement strand
AAACAGTGCGTCGGACGCCGTAGAAAATGTGTGGGACCCAAATGAGAGTGCGCAGGACGCCGTAGAAAGTGTGTGGGACCCAAATAACAGTGCGTCGGACGCCGTAGAAAATGTGTGGGACCCAAATAACAGTGCGTCGGACGCCGTAGAAAGTGTATGGGACCCAAATGAGAGTGCGTAGGACACCGTAGAAAATGTGTGGGACCCAAATAACAGTGCGCAGGACGCCGTAGAAAATGTGCGGGACCCAAATAACAGTGCGTCGAACGCCGTAGAAAGTGTGTGGGACCCAAATGAGAGTGCGCAGGACGCCGTAGAAAATGTGCGGGACCCAAATAACAGTGCGTCGGACGCCGTAGAAAATGTGTGGGACCCAAATAACAGTGCGTCGGACGCCGTAGAAAGTGTGTGGGACCCAAATAACAGTGCGTCGGACGCCGTAGAAAGTGTGTGGGACCCAAATGAGAGTGCGCAGGACGCCGTAGAAAATGTGTGGGACCCAAATAACAGTGCGTCGGACGCGGTAGAAAATGTGTGGGACCCAAATGAGAGTGCGCAGGACGCCGTAGAAAATGTGTGGGACCCAAATAACAGTGCGTCGGACGCCGTAGAAAGTGTGTGGGGCCCAAATGAGAGTGCGCAGGACGCCGTAGAAAATGTGTGGGACCCAAATAACAGTGCGTCGGACGCCGTATAAAATGTGTGGGACCCAAATAACAGTGCGCAGAACGCTGTAGAATGTGTGTGGGACCCAAAAACAGTGCGTCGGACGCCGTAGAAAGTTTGTGGGCCCAAATGAGAGTGTGCAGGAGGCCGTAGAAAATGTGCGGGACCCAAATAACAGTGCGTCGGACGCCGTAGAAAGTGTGTGGGACCCAAATAACAGTGCGTCGGACGCGGTAGAAAATGTGTGGGACCCAAATAACAGTGCGTCGGACGCCGTAGAAAGTGTGTGGGCCCAAATGAGAGTGTGCAGGAGGCCGTAGAAAATGTGCGGGACCCAAATAACAGTGCGTCGGACGCCGTAGAAAGTGTGTGGGACTTAAATAACAGTGCGCCGTACGCCGTATAAAATGTGTGGGACCCAAATAACAATGCGTCGGACGCGGTAGAAAATGTGTGGGACCCAAATAACAGTGCGTCGGACGCCGTATAAAATGTGTGGGACCCAAATAACAGTGCGTCGGACGCCGTATAAAATGTGTGGGACCCAAATAACAGTGCGCAGAACGCTGTAGAATGTGTGTGGGACCCAAAAACAGTGCGTCGGACGCCGTAGAAAGTTTGTGGGCCCAAATGAGAGTGCGCAGGACGCCGTAGAAAATGTGCGGGACCCAGATAACAGTGCGTCGAACGCCGTAGAAAGTGTGTGGGACTTAAATAACAGTGCGTCGTACGCCGTATAAAATGTGTGGGACCCAAATAACAGTGCGTCGGACGCCGTATAAAATGTATGGGACCCAAATAACAGTGCGTCGGACGCCGTATAAAATGTGTGGGACCCAAATAACAGTGCGCAGAACGCTGTAGAATATGTGTGGGACCCAAAAACAGTGCGTCGGACGCCGTAGAAAGTTTGTGGGCCCAAATGAGAGTGCGCAGGACGCGGTAGAAAATGTGTGGGACCCAAATAACAGTGCGTCGGACGCCGTATAAAATGTGTGGGACCCAAATAACAGTGCGCAGAACGCCGTAGAATATGTGTGGGACCCAAAAACAGTGCGTCGGACGCCGTAGAAAGTGTGTGGGGCCCAAATGAAAGTGCGCAGGACGCCGTATAAAATGTGCGGGACCCACATAACAGTGCGTCGGACGCCGTAGAAAGTTTGTGGGCCCAAATAACAGTGCGTCGGACGCTGTAGAATGTGTGTGGGACCCAAAAACAGTGCGTCGGACGCCGTAGAAAGTTTGTGGGCCCAAATGAGAGTGCGCAGGACGCGGTAGAAAATGTGTGGGACCCAAATAACAGTGCGTCGGACGCCGTATAAAATGTGTGGGACCCAAATAACAGTGCGCAGAACGCTGTAGAATGTGTGTGGGACCCAAAAACAGTGCGTCGGACGCCGTAGAAAGTTTTTGGGCCCAAATGAGAGTGTGCAGGAGGCCGTAGAAAATGTGCGGGACCCAAATAACAGTGCGTCGGACGCCGTATAAAATGTGTGGGACCCAAATAACAGTGCGCAGAACGCTGTAGAATGTGTGTGGGACCCAAAAACAGTGCGTCGGACGCCGTAGAAAGTTTGTGGGCCCAAATGAGAGTGCGCAGGACGCGGTAGAAAATGTGTGGGACCCAAATAACAGTGCGCAGAACGCTGTAGAATGTGTGTGGGACCCAAAAACAGTGCGTCGGACGCCGTAGAAAGTTTGTGGGCCCAAATGAGAGTGTGCAGGAGGCCGTAGAAAGTGTGTGGGGCCCAAATGAAAGTGCGCAGGACGCCGTATAAAATGTGTGGGACCCAAATAACAGTGCGCAGAACGCTGTAGAATGTGTGTGGGACCCAAAAACAGTGCGTCGGACGCCGTAGAAAGTTTGTGGGCCCAAATGAGAGTGCGCAGGACGCCGTAGAAAGTGTGTGGGACCCAAATAACAGTGCGTCGGACGCCGTATAAAATGTGTGGGACCCAAATAACAGTGCGTCGGACGCCGTAGAAAGTGTGTGGGACCCAAATGAGAGTGCGCAGGACGCCGTAGAAAATGTGTGGGACCCAAATAACAGTGCGTCGGACGCGGTAGAAAATGTGTGGGACCCAAATAACAGTGCGTAGGACGCCGTAGAAAGTGTGTGGGACCCAAATGAGAGTGCGCAGGACGCCGTAGAAAATGTGTGTGACCCAAATAACAGTGCGTCGGACGCGGTAGAAAATGTGTGGGACCCAAATAACAGTGCGTCGGACGCGGTAGAAAATGTGTGGTACCCAAATAACAGTGCGTCGGACGCCGTAGAAAGTGTGTGGGACCCAAATGAGAGTGCGCAGGACGCCGTAGAAAATGTGTGGGACCCAAATAACAGTGCGTCGGACGCCGTAGAAAGTGTGTGGGACCCAAATGAGAGTGCGCAGGACGCCGTAGAAAGTGTGTGGGACCCAAATAACAGTGCGTCGGACGCCGTAGAAAATGTGTGGGACCCAAATAACAGTGCGTCGGACGCCGTAGAAAATGTGTGGGACCCAAATAACAGTGCGTAGGACGCCGTAGAAAATGTGTGGGACCCAAATAACAGTGCGTCGGACGCCGTAGAAAATGTGTGGGACCCAAATAACAGTGCGTCGGACGCCGTAGAAAATGTGTGGGACCCAAATAACAGTGCGTCGGACGCCGTAGAAAATGTGTGGGACCCAAATAACAGTGCGTCGGACGCCGTAGAAAATGTGTGGGACCCAAATGAGTGCGTCGGACGCCGTAGAAAATGTGTGGGACCCAAATAACAGTGCGTCGGACGCCGTAGAAAATGTGTGGGACCCAAATAACAGTGCGTCGGACGCCGTAGAAAGTGTGTGGAACCCAAATGAGAGTGCGTAGGACGCCGTAGAAAATGTGTGGGACCCAAATAACAGTGCGTCGGACGCCGTAGAAAATGTGTGGGACCCAAATAACAAAGCGTCGGACGCCGTAGAAAGTGTGTGGGACCCAAATAACAGTGCGCCGGACGCCGTAAAAAATGTGTGAGACCCAAATAACAGTGCGTCGGACGCCGTAGAAAATGTGTGGGACCCAAATAACAGTGCGTCGGACGCCGTAGAAAGTGTGTGGGACCCAAATGAGAGTGCGCAGGACGCCGTAGAAAATGTGTGGGACCCAAATAACGGTGCGTCGGACGCCGTAGAAAGTGTGTGGGACCCAAATAACAGTGCGTCGGACGCCGTAGAAAATGTATGGGACCCAAATAACAGTGCGTCGGACGCCGTAGAAAGTGTGTGGGACCCAAATGAGAGTGCGCAGGACGCCGTAGAAAATGTGTGGGACCCAAATAACAGTGCGTCGGACGCCGTAGAAAGTGTGTGGGACCCAAATGAGAGTGCGCAGGACGCCGTAGAAAGTGTGTGGGACCCAAATAACAGTGCGTCAAACGCCGTAGAAAGTGTGTGGGCCCAAATGAGAGTGCGCAGGACGCCGTAGAAAGTGTGTGGGGCCCAAATAACAGTGCGTCGGACGCGGTAGAAAATGTGTGGGACCCAAATAACAGTGCGTCGGACGCGGTAGAAAATGTGGGGGACCCAAATAACAGTGCGCAGGACGCCGTAGAAAGTGTGTGGGACCCAAATGAGAGTGCGCAGGACGCCCTAGAAAGTGTGTGGGACCCAAATTACAGTGCGTCGGACGCCGTAGAAAGTGTGTGGGACCCAAATAACAGTGCGCCGGACGCCGTAGAAAATGTGTGGGACCCAAATTACAGTGCGTCGGACGCCGTAGTAAGTGTGTGAGACCCAAATAACAGAGTGGCGGACGCCGGAGAAAGTGTGGGACCCAAATAACAGTGCGTTGGACGCCGTAGAAAATGTGTGGGACCCAAATAACAGTGCGTCGGACGCGGTAGAAAATGTGTGGGACCCAAATAACAGTGCGTCGGACGCCGTAGAAAGTGTGTGGGACCCAAATAACAGTGCGTCGTACGCCGTATAAAATGTGTGGGACCCAAATAACAGTGCGTCGGACGCGGTAGAAAATGTGTGGGACCCAAATAACAGTGCGTCGGACGCCGTATAAAATGTGTGGGACCCAAAAACAGTGCGTCGGACGCCGTAGAAAGTTTGTGGGCCCAAATGAGAGTGCGCAGGACGCCGTAGAAAATGTGTGGGACCCAAATAACAGTGCGTCGGACGCCGTATAAAATGTGTGGGACCCAAATAACAGTGCGTCGTACGCCGTATAAAATGTGTGGGACCCAAATAACAGTGCGTCGGACGCCGTATAAAATGTGTGGGACCCAAATAACAGTGCGTCGGACGCCGTATAAAATGTGTGGGACCCAAATAACAGTGCGCAGAACGCTGTAGAATGTGTGTGGGACCCAAAAACAGTGCGTCGGACGCCGTAGAAAGTTTGTGGGCCCAAATGAGAGTGCGCAGGACGCGGTAGAAAATGTGTGGGACCCAAATAACAGTGCGTCGGACGCCGTATAAAATGTGTGGGACCCAAATAACAGTGCGCAGGACGCCAAAGAAAGTGTGCGGGACCCAAATAACAGTGCGTCAAACGCCGTAGAAAGTGTGTGGGCCCAAATGAGAGTGCGCAGGACGCCGTAGAAATAGCGCGGGACCCAAATAACAGTGCGTCGGACGCCGTAGAAAGTGTGTGGGGCCCAAATAACACTGCGTCGGACGCCGTATAAAATGTGTGGGACCCAAATAACAGTGCGTCGGACGCCGTAGAAAGTGTGTGGGACCCAAATGAGAGTGCGCAGGACGCCGTAGAAAATGTGTGGGACCCAAATAACAGTGCGTCGGACGCCGTAGAAAATGTGTGGGACCCAAATGAGTGTGCGCAGAACGCTGTAGAATGTGTGTGGGACCGAAATACCAGTGCGTCGGACGCCGTAGAAAGTGTGTGGGACCCAAATAACAGTGCGTCGTACGCCGTATAAAATGTGTGGGACCCAAATAACAGTGCGTCGGACGCGGTAGAAAATGTGTGGGACCCAAATAACAGTGCGTCGGACGCGGTAGAAAATGTGTGGGACCCAAATAACAGTGCGTCGGACGCCGTAGAAAATGTGTGGGACCCAAATAACAGTGCGTCGGACGCCGTAGAAAATGTGTGGGACCCAAATGAGAGTGCGTAGGACGCCGTAGAAAATGTGTGGGACCCAAATAACAGTGCGTCGGACGCCGTAGAAAATGTGTGGGACCCAAATAACAGTGCGTAGGACGCCGTAGAAAGTGTGTGGGACCCAAATGAGAGTGCGCAGGACGCCGTAGAAAGTGTGTGGGACCCAAATAACAGTGCGTCGGACGCCGTAGAAAATGTGTGGGACCCAAATAACAGTGCGTCGTACGCCGTATAAAATGTGTGGGACCCAAATAACAGTGCGTCGGACGCCGTAGAAAGTGTGTGGAACCCAAATGAGAGTGCGCAGGACGCCGTAGAAAATGTGTGGGACCCAAATAACAGTGCGTCGGACGCGGTAGAAAATGTGTGGGACCCAAATAACAGTGCGTCGGACGCCGTAGAAAGTGTGTGGGACCCAAATGAGAGTGCGCAGGACGCCGTAGAAAATGTGTGGGACCCAAATAACAGTGCGTCGGACGCCGTAGAAAATGTGTGGGACCCAAATAACAGTGCGTCGGACGCCGTAGAAAATGTGTGGGACCCAAATAACAGTGCGTCGGACGCCGTAGAAAATGTGTGGGACCCAAATAACAGTGCGTCGGACGCCGTAGAAAATGTGTGGGACCCAAATAACAGTGCGCAGTACGCTGTAGAAAATGTGTGGGACCCAAATAACAGTGCGTCGGACGCCGTAGAAAGTGTGTGGGACCCAAATGAGAGTGCGCAGGACGCCGTAGAAAATGTGTGGGACCCAAATAACAGTGCGTCGGACGCCGTAGAAAGTGTGTGGGACCCAAATAACAGTGCGTCGGACGCCGTAGAAAATGTGTGGGACCCAAATAACAGTGCGTCGGACGCCGTAGAAAATGTGTGGGACCCAAATAACAGTGCGTCGGACGCCGTAGAAAATGTGTGGGACCCAAATAACAGTGCGTCGGACGCCGTAGAAAGTGTGTGGAACCCAAATAACAGTGCGTCGGACGCCGTAGAAAGTGTGTGGAACCCAAATGAGAGTGCGCAGGACGCCGTAGAAAATGTGTGGGACCCAAATAACAGTGCGCCGGACGCGGTAGAAAATGTGTGGGACCCAAATAACAGTGCGTCGGACGCCGTAGAAAGTGTGTGGGACCCAAATGAGAGTGCGCAGGACGCCGTAGAAAATGTGTGGGACCCAAATAACAGTGCGTCGGACGCTGTAGAAAATGTGTGGGACCCAAATAACAGTGCGTCGGACGCGGTAGAAAATGTGTGCGACCCAAATGAGAGTGCGCAGGACGCCGTAGAAAATGTGTGGGACCCAAATAACAGTGCGTCGGACGCCGTAGAAAATGTGTGGGACCCAAATAACAGTGCGTCGGACGCCGTAGAAAATGTGTGGGACCCAAATGAGAGTGCGTAGGACGCCGTAGAAAATGTGTGGGACCCAAATAACAGTGCGTCGGACGCCGTAGAAAATGTGTGGGACCCAAATAACAGTGCGTCGGACGCCGTAGAAAATGTGTGGGACCCAAATAACAGTGCGTCGGACGCCGTAGAAAATGTGTGGGACCCAAATAACAGTGCGTCGGACGCCGTAGAAAATGTGTGGGACCCAAATAACAGTGCGTCGGACGCCGTAGAAAATGTGTGGGACCCAAATAACAGTGCGTCGGACGCCGTAGAAAATGTGTGGGACCCAAATAACAGTGCGTAGGACGCCGTAGAAAATGTGTGGGACCCAAATAACAGTGCGTCGGACGCCGTAGAAAGTGTGTGGGACCCAAATGAGAGTGCGTAGGACGCCGTAGAAAATGTGTGGGACCCAAATAACAGTGCGTCGGACGCCGTAGAAAGTGTGTGGGACCCAAATGAGAGTGCGCAGGACGCCGTAGAAAATGTGTGGGACCCAAATAACGGTGCGTCGGACGCCGTAGGAAATGTGTGGGACCCAAATAACAGTGCGTCGGACGCCGTAGAAAGTGTGTGGGACCCAAATGAGAGTGCGCAGGACGCCGTAGAAAATGTGTGGGACCCAAATAACAGTGCGTCGGACGCCGTAGAAAGTGTGTGGGACCCAAATGAGAGTGCGCAGGACGCCGTAGAAAATGTGTGGGACCCAAATAACAGTGCGTCGGACGCCGTAGAAAGTGTGTGGGACCCAAATGAGAGTGCGCAGGACGCCGTAGAAAATGTGTGGGACCCAGATAACAGTGCGTCGGACGCCGCAGAATGTGTGTGGCCCAAATGAGAGTGCGCAGGACGCCGTAGAAAATGTGTGGGACCCAGATAACAGTGCGTTGGACGCCGTAGAAAATGTGTGGGACCTAAATAACAGTGCGTTGGACGCCGTAGAAAATGTGTGGGACCCAAATAACAGTGCGTCGGACACCGTAGAAAATGTGCGGGACCCGAATGAGAGTGCGCAGGACGCCGTAGAAAATGTGTGGGACCCAGATAACAGTGCGTTGGACGCCGTAGAAAATGTGTGGGACCCAAATAACAGTGCGTTGGACGCCGTAGAAAATGTGTGGGACCCAAATAACAGTGCGTCGGACGCCGTAGAAAGTGTGTGGGACCCAAATGAGAGTGCGCAGGACGCCGTAGAAAATGTGTGGGACCCAAATAACAGTGCGTCGGACGCCGTAGAAAATGTGTGGGACCCAAATAACAGTGCGTCGGACGCGGTAGAAAATGTGTGGGACCCAAATAACAGTGCGTCGGACGCCGTAGAAAGTGTGTGGGACCCAAATGAGAGTGCGCAGGACGCCGTATAAAATGTGTGGGGCCCAAATAACAGTGCGTCGGACGCGGTAGAAAATGTGTGGGACCCAAATAACAGTGCGTCGGACGCCGTAGAAAGTGTGTGGGACCCAAATGAGAGTGCGCAGGACGCCGTAGAAAATGTGTGGGACCCAAATAACAGTGCGTCGGACGCCGTAGAAAATGTGTGGGACCCAAATAACAGTGCGTCGGACGCCGTAGAAAATGTGTGGGACCCAAATAACAGTGCGTCGGACGCCGGAGAAAGTGTGGGACCCAAATGAGAGTGCGCAGGACGCCGTAGAAAATGTGTGGGACCCAAATAACAGTGCGTCGGACGCCGTAGAAAATGTGTGGGACCCAAATAACAGTGCGTCGGACGCCGTAGAAAATGTGTGGGACCCAAATAACAGTGCGTCGGACGCCGTAGAAAATGTGTGGGACCCAAATAACAGTGCGTCGGACGCCGTAGAAAATGTGTGGGACCCAAATAACAGTGCGTAGGACGCCGTAGAAAATGTGTGGGACCCAAATAACAGTGCGTCGGACGCCGTAGAAAATGTGTGGGACCCAAATAACAGTGCGTCGGACGCCGTAGAAAATGTGTGGGACCCAAATAACAGTGCGTCGGACGCCGTAGAAAATGTGTGGGACCCAAATAACAGTGCGTCGGACGCCGTAGAAAATGTGTGGGACCCAAATGAGAGTGCGCAGGACGCCGTAGAAAATGTGTGGGACCCAAATAACAGTGCGTCGGACGCGGTAGAAAATGTGTGGGACCCAAATGAGAGTGCGCAGGACGCCGTAGAAAATGTGTGGGACCCAAATAACAGTGCGTCGGACGCGGTAGAAAATGTGTGGGACCCAAATGAGAGTGCGCAGGACGCCGTAGAAAATGTGCGGGACCCAAATAACAGTGCGTCGGACGCCGTAGAAAGTGTGTGGGACCCAAATGAGAGTGCGCAGGACGCCGTAGAAAATGTGTGGGACCCAAATAACAGTGCGTCGGACGCGGTAGAAAATGTGTGGGACCCAAATAACAGTGCGTAGGACGCCGTAGAAAATGTGTGGGACCCAAATAACAGTGCGTCGGACGCCGTAGAAAATGTGTGGGACCCAAATAACAGTGCGTCGGACGCCGTAGAAAATGTGTGGGACCCAAATAACAGTGCGTCGGACGCCGTAGAAAATGTGTGGGACCCAAATAACAGTGCGTCGGACGCCGTAGAAAATGTGTGGGACCCAAATAACAGTGCGTCGGACGCCGTAGAAAATGTGTGGGACCCAAATAACAGTGCGTCGGACGCCGTAGAAAATGTGTGGGACCCAAATAACAGTGCGTCGGACGCCGTAGAAAGTGTGTGGGACCCAAATGAGAGTGCGCAGGACGCCGTAGAAAGTGTGTGGGACCCAAATAACAGTGCGTCGGACGCCGTAGAAAGTGTGTGGGACTCGAATAACAGTGCGCCGGACGCCGTAGAAAGTGTGTGGGACCCAAATAACAGTGCGTCGGACGCCGTAGAAAGTGAGTGGGACCCAAATGAGAGTGATCAGGACGCGGTATAAAATGTGTGGGACCCAAATAACAGTGCGTCGGACGCCGTAGAAAGTGTGTGGGACCCAAATGAGAGTGATCAGGACGCGGTATAAAATGTGTGGGACCCAAATAACAGTGCGTCGGACGCCGTAGAAAGTGAGTGGGACCCAAATGAGAGTGCGCAGGACGCCGTAGAAAGTGTGTGGGACCCAAATAACAGTGCGTCGGACGCCGTAGAAAGTGTGTGGGACCCAAATGAGAAAGCTCAGGACGCCGTAGAAAATGTGTGGGACCCAAATAACAGTGCGCAGGACGCCGTAGAAAATGTGTGGGACCCAAATAACAGTGCGTCGGACGCCGTAGAAAGTGTGTGGCCCAAATGAGAGTGCGCAGGACGCCGTAGAAATTGTATGGGATCCAAATAACAGTGCGTCGGACGCCGTAGAAAGTGTGTGGGACCCAAATGAGAGTGCGCAGGACGCCGTAGAAAATGTGTGGGACCCAAATAACAGTGCGCAGGACGCCGTAGAAAATGAGTGGGACCCAAATAACAGTGCGTCGGACGCCATAGAAAGTGTGTGGGACCCAAATGAGAGTGCGCAGGACGCCGTAGAAAATGTGTGGGACCCAAATAACAGTGCGTCGGACGCCGTAGAAAATGTGTGGGACCCAAATAACAGTGCGTCGGACGCCGTAGAAAGTGTGTGGGACCCAAATAACAGTGCGTCGGACGCCGTAGAAAATGTGTGGGACCCAAATAACAGTGCGTCGGACGCCGTAGAAAATGTGTGGGACCCAAATAACAGTGCGTCGGACGCCGTAGAAAGTGTGTGGGACCCAAATGAGAGTGCGCAGGACGCCGTAGAAAATGTGTGGGACCCAAATAACAGTGCGTCGGACGCGGTAGAAAATGTGTGGGACCCAAATAACAGTGCGTCGGACGCCGTAGAAAGTGTGTGGGACTCAAATAACAGTGCGTCGGACGCCGTAGAAAGTGTGTGGGACCCAAATGAGAGTGCGCAGGACGCCGTAGAAAATGTGTGGGACCCAAATAACAGTGCGTCGTACGCCGTATAAAATGTGTGGGACCCAAGTGAGAGTGCGCAGGACGCCGTAGAAAATGTGTGGGACCCAAATAACAGTGCGTCGTACGCCGTATAAAATGTGTGGGACCCAAATAACAGTGCGCAGGACGCCGTAGAAAATGTGTGGGACCCAAATAACAGTGCGTCGGACGCGGTAGAAAATGTGTGGGACCCAAATAACAGTGCGTCGGACGCCGTAGAAAGTGTGTGGGACCCAAATAACAGTGCGTCGGACGCGGTAGAAAATGTGTGGGACCCAAATAACAGTGCGTAGGACGCCGTAGAAAGTGTGTGGGACCCAAATGAGAGTGCGCAGGACGCCGTAGAAAATGTGTGTGACCCAAATAACAGTGCGTCGGA
The DNA here is from genome assembly GCA_029168955.1 of Aplectana chamaeleonis. NCBI lineage: Eukaryota > Metazoa > Nematoda > Chromadorea > Rhabditida > Cosmocercidae > Aplectana > Aplectana chamaeleonis. The sequence goes on along the minus strand of JAPDOI010000276.1, from coordinate 957,307 downwards.
CGCGGTAGAAAATGTGTGGGACCCAAATAACAGTGCGTCGGACGCCGTAGAAAGTGTGTGGGACCCAAATGAGAGTGCGCAGGACGCCGTAGAAAATGTGTGGGACCCAAATAACAGTGCGTCGGACGCCGTAGAAAGTGTGTGGGACCCAAATGAGAGTGCGCAGGACGCCGTAGAAAATGTGTGGGACCCAAATAACAGTGCGTCGGACGCGGTAGAAAATGTGTGGGACCCAAATAACAGTGCGTTGGACGCCGTAGAAAATGTGTGGGACCCAAATAACAGTGCGTTGGACGCCGTAGAAAATGTGTGGGACCCAAATAAGAGTGCGCAGGACGTTGTAGAAAATGTGTGGGACCCAAATAACAGTGCGTTGGACGCCGTAGAAAATGTGTGGGACCCAAATGAGAGTGCGTCGGACGCGGTAGAAAATGTGTGGGACCCAAATAACAGTGCGTCGGACGCGGTAGAAAATGTGTGGGACCCAAATAACAGTGCGTAGGACGCCGTAGAAAGTGTGTGGGACCCAAATGAGAGTGCGCAGGACGCCGTAGAAAATGTGTGGGACCCAGATAACAGTGCGTCGGACGCCGCAGAATGTGTGTGACCCAAATGAGAGTGCGCAGGACGCCGTAGAAAATGTGCGGGACCCAAATAACAGTGCGTCGGACGCCGTAGAAAATGTGTGGGACCCAAATAACAGTGCGTTGGACGCCGTAGAAAATGTGTGGGACCCAAATAACAGTGCGTCGGACGCCGTAGAAAGTGTGTGGGACCCAAATGAGAGTGCGCAGGACGCCGTAGAAAATGTGTTGGACTCAAACAACAGTGCGTCGGACGCCGTAGAAAGTGTGTGGGACCCAAATGAGAGTGCGCAGGACGCCGTAGAAAATGTGTGTGACCCAAATAACAGTGCGTCGGACGCGGTAGAAAATGTGTGGGACCCAAATAACAGTGCGTCGGACGCGGTAGAAAATGTGTGGTACCCAAATAACAGTGCGTCGGACGCCGTAGAAAGTGTGTGGGACCCAAATGAGAGTGCGCAGGACGCCGTAGAAAATGTGTGGGACCCAAATAACAGTGCGTCGGACGCGGTAGAAAATGTGTGGGACCCAAATAACAGTGCGTAGGACGCCGTAGAAAGTGTGTGGGACCCAGATAACAGTGCGTCGGACTCCGTAGAAAGCGTGTGTGACCCAAATGAGAGTGCGCAGGACGCCGTAGAAAATGTGCGGGACCCAAATAACAGTGCGTCGTACGCCATATAAAATGTGTGGGACCCAAATAACAGTGCGTCGGACGCCGTAGAAAGTGTGTGGGACCCAAATGAGAGTGCGCAGGACGCCGTAGAAAATGTGTGGGACCCAAATAACAGTGCGTCGGACGCCGTAGAAAATGTGTGGGACCCAAATAACAGTGCGTCGGACGCCGTAGAAAATGTGTGGGACCCAAATAACAGTGCGTCGGACGCCGTAGAAAATGTGTGGGACCCAAATAACAGTGCGTCGGACGCCGTAGAAAATGTGTGGGACCCAAATGAGAGTGCGCAGGACGCCGTAGAAAATGTGTGGGACCCAAATAACAGTGCGTCGGACGCCGTAGAAAATGTGTGGGACCCAAATAACAGTGCGTCGGACGCCGTAGAAAATGTGTGGGACCCAAATAACAGTGCGTCGGACGCCGTAGAAAATGTGTGGGACCCAAATAACAGTGCGGAGGACGCCGGAGAAAATGTGTGGGACCCAAATAACAGTGCGTCGGACGCCGTAGAAAATGTGTGGGACCCAAATGAGAGTGCGCAGGACGCCGTAGAAAATGTGCGGGACCCAAATAACAGTGCGTCGGACGCCGTAGAAAGTGTGTGGGACCCAAATGAGAGTGCGCAGGACGCCGTAGAAATGTGTGGGACCCAGATAACAGTGCGTCGGACGCCGCAGAAAGTGTGTGGGACCCAAATGAGAGTGCGCAGGACGCCGTAGAAAATGTGTGGGACCCAAATAACAGTGCGTCGGACGCCGTAGAAAGTGTGTGGGACCCAAATGAGAGTGCGCAGGACGCCGTAGAAAATGTGTGGGACCCAAATAACAGTGCGTCGTACGACGTAGAAAGTGTGTGGGACCCAAATAACAGTGCGCAGGACGTCGTAGAAAACGTGTGGGGACCAAATAACAGTGCGTCGGACGCCGTAGAAAGTGTGGGGGACCCAAATGAGAGTGCTCACGACGCGGTAGAAAATGTGTGGGACCCAAATAACAGTGCGCAGGACGCCGTAGAAAATGAGTGGGACCCAAAGAACAGGGCGCAGGACGCCGTAGAAAATGTGTGGGACCCAAATAACAGTGCGTCGGACGCCGTAGAAAGTGTGTGGGACCCAAATGAGAGTGCTCAGGACGCCGTAGAAAATGTGTGGAACCCAAATAACAGTGCGTCGGACGCCGTAGAAAGTGTGTGGGACCCAAATAACAGTGCGTTGGACGCCGTAGAAAATGTGTACCCAAATGAGAGTGCTCAGGGGGCCGTAGAAAATGTGTGGGGCCCAAATAACAGTGCGTCGGACGCCGTAGAAAGTGTGCGGGACCATAGTAGGAGTGCGTCGGATGCCGTAGAAAGTGTGTGGGACCCAAATGAGAGTGCGTTGGACACCGTAGAAAATGTGTGGGACCCAAATAACAGTGCGCAGGACGCCGTAGAAAATGTGCGGGACCCAAATAACAGTGCGTCGAACGCCGTAGAATGTGTGTGGGACCCAAATGAGAGTGCGCAGGACGCCGTAGAAAATGTGTGGGACTCAGATAACAGTGCGTTGGACGCCGTAGAAAATGTGTGGGACCTAAATAACAGTGCGTTGGACGCCGTAGAAAATGTGTGGGACCCAAATAACAGTGCGTCGGACGCCGTAGAAAGTGTGTGGGACCCAAATGAGAGTGCGCAGGACGCCGTAGAAAATGTGTGGGACCCAAATAACAGTGCGTCGAACGCCGTAGAAAATGTGTGGGACCCAAATGAGAGTGCGCAGGACGCCGTAGAAAATGTGCGGGACCCAAATAACAGTGCGTCGGACGCGGTAGAAAATGTGTGGGACCCAAATAACAGTGCGTCGGACGCCGTAGAAAGTGTGTGGGACCCAAATGAGAGTGCGCAGGACGCCGTAGAAAATGTGTGGGACCCAAATAACAGTGCGTCGGACGCGGTAGAAAATGTGTGGGACCCAAATAACAGTGCGTCGGACGCCGTAGAAAGTGTGTGGGACCCAAATGAGAGTGCGTTGGACGCCGTAGAAAATGTGTGGGATCAAATAAGAGTGCGCAGGACGTTGTAGAAAATGTGTGGGACCCAAATAACAGTGCGTTGGACGCCGTAGAAAATGTGTGGGACCCAAATAACAGTGCGTTGGACGCCGTAGAAAATGTGTGACCCAAATGAGAGTGTGCAGGACGCCGTAGAAAATGTGTGGGACCCAAATAACAGTGCGTTGGACGCCGTAGAAAGTGTGTGGGACCCAAATGAGAGTGCGCAGGACGCCGTAGAAAATGTGCGGGACCCAAATAACAGTGCGTCGGACGCCGTAGAAAGTGTGTGGGACCCAAATGAGAGTGCGCAGGACGCCGTAGAAAATGTGTGGGACCCAAATAACAGTGCGTAGGACGCCGTAGAAAATGTGTGGGACCCAATTGAGTGTGCGCAGGACGCGGTAGAAAATGTGTGGGACCCAAATAACAGTGCGTCGGACGCGGTAGAAAATGTGTGGGACCCAAATGAGAGTGCGCAGGACGCCGTAGAAAATGTGTGGAACCCAAATAACAGTGCGTCGGACGCCGTAGAAAGTGTGTGGGACCCAAATCAGAGTGCGCAGGACGCCGTAGAAAATGTGTGGGACCTAAATAACAGTGCGTCGGACGCCGTAGAAAGTGTGTGGGACCCAAATCAGAGTGCGCAGGACGCCGTAGAAAATGTGTGGGTTCCAAATAACAGTGGGTCGGACGCCGTAGAAAGTGTGTGGGACCCAAATCAGAGTGCGCAGGACGCCGTAGAAAATGTGTGGGACCCAAATAACAGTGCGTCGGACGCCGTAGAAAGTGTGTGGGACCCAAATAAGAGTGCGTCGGACGCCGTAGAAAATGTGTGGGACCCAAATAACAGTGCGCCGGACGGTGGAGAAAGTGTGGGGGACCCAAATGAGAGTGCGCAGGACGCCGTAGAAAGTGTGTGGGACCCAAATAACAGTGCGTCGGACGCCGTATAAAATGTGTGGGACCCAAATAACAGTGCGTCGGACGCCGTATAAAATGTTTGGGACCCAAATAACAGTGCGCAGGACGCCGTAGAAAATGTGTGGGACCCAAATAAGAGTGCGCAGGACGTTGTAGAAAATGTGTGGGACCCAAATACGAGTGCGTTGGACGCCGTAGAAAATGTGTGGGATCAAATAAGAGTGCGCAGGACGTTGTAGAAAATGTGTGGGACCCAAATAACAGTGCGTCGGACGCCGTAGAAAGTGTGTGGGACCCAAATGAGAGTGCGCAGGACGCCGTAGAAAATGTGTGGGACCCAAATAACGGTGCGTCGGACGCCGTAGAAAGTGTGTGGGACCCAAATAACAGTGCGTCGGACGCCGTGGAAAGTGTGCGGGACCCAAATAACAGTGCGCACAACGCCGTAAAAAATTGGTGGGACCCAAATGAGTATGCGCAGAACGCTGTAGAAAGTGTGTGGGACCCAAATAATAGTGCGCAGGACGCCGTAGAAAATGTGTGGGACCCAAATAACAGTGCGTCGGACGCCGTAGAAAGTGTGTGGGACCCAAATGAGAGTGCGCAGGACGCCGTAGAAAGTGTGTGGGACCCAAATGAGAGTGCGCAGGACGCCGTAGAAAATGTGTGGGACCCAAATAACAGTGCGTCGGACGCCGTAGAAAATGTGTGGGACCCAAATAACAGTGCGTCGGACGCCGTAGAAAGTGTGTGGGACCCAAATGAGAGTGCGCAGGACGCCGTAGAAAATGTGTGGGACCCAAATAACAGTGCGTCGGACGCCGTAGAAAGTGTGTGGGACCCAAATAACAGTGCGTCGGACGCCGTAGAAAATGTGTGGGACCCAAATAACAGTGCGTCGGACGCCGTAGAAAGTGTGTGGGACCCAAATGAGAGTGCGCAGGACGCCGTAGAAAATGTGCGGGACCCAAATAACAGTGCGTCGGACGCCGTAGAAAGTGTGTGGGACCCAAATGAGAGTGCGCAGGACGCCGTAGAAATCGTGCGGGACCCAAATAACAGTGCGTCGGACGCCGTAGAAAATGTGTGGGACCCAAATAACAGTGCGTTGGACGCCGTAGAAAATGTGTGGGACCTAAATAACAGTGCGTTGGACGCCGTATAAAGTGTGTGGGACCCAAATGAGAGTGCGCAGGACGCCGTAGAAAATGTGTGGGATCCAAATAACAGTGCGTTGGACACCGTAGAAAGCGTGTGACCCAAATGAGAGTGCGCAGGACGCCGTAGAAATGTGTGGGACCCAAATAACAGTGCGTCGGACGCCGTAGAAAATGTGTGGGACCCAAATAACAGTGCGTCGGACGCCGTAGAAAATGTGTGGGACCCAAATAACAGTGCGTCGGACGCCGTAGAAAGTGTGTGGGACCCAAATGAGAGTGCGCAGGACGCCGTAGAAAATGTGCGGGACCCAAATAACAGTGCGTCGGACGCGGTAGAAAATGTGTGGGACCCAAATAACAGTGCGTCGGACGCCGTAGAAAGTGTGTGGGACCCAAATGAGAGTGCGCAGGACGCCGTAGAAAATGTGTGGGACCCAAATAACAGTGCGTCGGACGCCGTAGAAAGTGTGTGGGACCCAAATGAGAGTGCGCAGGACGCCGTAGAAAATGTGTGGGACCCAAATAACAGTGCGTCGGACGCCGTAGAAAATGTGTGGGACCCAAATAACAGTGCGTCGGACGCCGTAGAAAATGTGTGGGACCCAAATAACAGTGCGTCGGACGCCGTAGAAAATGTGTGGGACCCAAATGAGAGTGCGCAGGACGCCGTAGAAAGTGTGTGGGACCCAAATAACAGTGCGTCGGACGCCGTAGAAAATGTGTGGGACCCAAATAACAGTGCGTTGGACGCCGTAGAAAATGTGTGGGACCTAAATAACAGTGCGTTGGACACCGTAGAAAGCGTGTGACCCAAATGAGAGTGCGCAGGACGCCGTAGAAAATGTGCGGGACCCAAATAACAGTGCGTCGGACGCCGTAGAAAATGTGTGGGACCCAAATAACAGTGCGTTGGACGCCGTAGAAAATGTGTGGGACCCAAATAACAGTGCGTCGGACGCCGTAGAAAGTGTGTGGGACCCAAATGAGAGTGCGCAGGACGCCGTAGAAAATGTGTGGGACCCAGATAACAGTGCGTCGGACGCCGTAGAAAGTGTGTGGGACCCAAATAACAGTGCGTTGGACACCGTAGAAAATGTGTGGGTCCCAAATAACAGTGCGTCGGACGCCGTAGAAAGTGTGTGGGACCCTAATGAGAGTGCGCAGGACGCCGTAGAAAATGTGTGGGACCCAAATAACAGTGCGTCGGACGCGGTAGAAAATGTGTGGGACCCAAATAACAGTGCGTCGGACGCCGTAGAAAGTGTGTGGGACCCAAATGAGAGTGCGCAGGACGCCGTAGAAAATGTGTGGGACCCAAATAACAGTGCGTCGGACGCCGTAGAAAATGTGTGGGACCCAAATAACAGTGCGTCGGACGCCGTAGAAAATGTGTGGGACCCAAATAACAGTGCGTCGGACGCGGTAGAAAATGTGTGGGACCCAAATAACAGTGCGTAGGACGCCGTAGAAAGTGTGTGGGACCCAAATGAGAGTGCGCAGGACGCCGTAGAAAATGTGTGGGGCCCAAATGAGAGTGCGTCGGACGCGGTAGAAAATGTGTGGGACCCAAATAACAGTGCGTCGGACGCGGTAGAAAATGTGTGGGACCCAAATAACAGTGCGTCGGACGCCGTAGAAAGTGTGTGGGACCCAAATGAGAGTGCGCAGGACGCCGTAGAAAATGTGTGGGACCCAAATAACAGTGCGTCGGACGCCGTAGAAAATGTGTGGGACCCAAATAACAAAGCGTCGGACGCCAAAGAAAGTGTGCGGGACCCAAATAACAGTGCGTCAAACGCCGTAGAAAGTGTGTGGGACCCAAATGAGAGCGCGCAGGACGCCGTAGAAAATGTGCGGGACCCAAATAACAGTGCGTCGGACGCGGTAGAAAATGTGTGGGACCCAAATAACAGTGCGTCGGACGCCGTAGAAAGTGTGTGGGACCCAAATGAGAGTGCGCAGGACGCCGTAGAAAATGTGCTGAACTCAAACAACAGTGCGTCGGACGCCGTAGAAAATGTGTGGGACCCAAATGAGAGCGCGCAGGACGCCGTAGAAAATGTGTGGGACCCAAATAACAAAGCGTCGGACGCCAAAGAAAGTGTGCGGGACCCAAATAACAGTGCGTCAAACGCCGTAGAAAGTGTGTGGGACCCAAATTAGAGTGCGCACAACGCCGTAAAAAATTGGTGGGACCCAAATGAGTATGCGCAGAACGCTGTAGAAAGTGTGTGGGACCCAAATAATAGTGCGCAGGACGCCGTAGAAAATGTGTTGGACCCAAACAACAGTGCGTCGGACGCCGTAGAAAGTGTGTGGGACCCAAATGAGAGTGCGCAGGACGCCGTAGAAAGTGTGAGGGGCCCAAATGAGAGTGCGCAGGACGCCGTAGAAAATGTGTGGGACCCAAATAACAAAGCGTCGGACGCCAAAGAAAGTGTGCGGGACCCAAATAACAGTGCGTCAAACGCCGTAGAAAGTGTGTGGGACCCAAATTAGAGTGCGCAGGACGCCGTAGAAAATGTGTTGGACCCAAACAACAGTGCGTCGGACGCCGTAGAAAGTGTGTGGGACCCAAATGAGAGTGCGCAGGACGCCGTAGAAAGTGTGTGGGGCCCAAATGAGAGTGCGCAGGACGCCGTAGAAAGTGTGTGGGGCCCAAATGAGAGTGCGCAGGACGCCGTAGAAAATGTGCTGAACTCAAACAACAGTGCGTCGGACGCCGTAGAAAATGTGTGGGACCCAAATGAGAGCGCGCAGGACGCCGTAGAAAATGTGTGGGACCCAAATAACAAAGCGTCGGACGCCGTAGAAGTAATGTTTGGGACCCAAATAACAGTTGCGTGGAGACGCCGTAGAAAGTGTGTGACCCAAATGAGAGTGCGCAGGACGCCGTAGAAAATGTGTGGGACCCAAATAACAGTGCGTCAAACGCCGTAGAAAGTGTGTGGGACCCAAATAGGCAGGCCCGCCTGCAGGACGCCGTCAGAAAAATTGGTGTGGAGCCCAAATGAGAGTGCGCAGGACGCCGTAGAAAATGTGTGGGACCCAAATAACAGTGCCGCAGGACGCCGTAGAAAATGTGTTGGACCCAAACAACAGTGATGTCGAGACGCCGTAGAAAGTGTGTGGGACCCAAATGAGAGTGCGCAGGACGCCGTAGAAAGTGTGTGGGGCCCAAATGAGAGTGCGCAGGACGCCGTAGAGAATGTGAGCCCAAATGACAGTGCGCTGGACGCCGTAGAAAATGTGTGGGACCCAAATAACAGTGCGTCGGACGCCGTAGAAAGTGTGTGCGGACCCAAATGAGAGTGCGCAGGACGCCGTAGAAAATGTGTGGGACCCCAAATTAGAGTGCGCAGAACGCGGTAGAAAATGTGTGGTACCCAAATAACAGTGCGTCGGACGCGGTAGAAAATGTGTGGTACCCAAATAACAGTGCGTCAGACGCGGTAGAAAATGTGTGGTACCCAAATAGCAGTGCGTCGGACGCCGTAGAAAGTGTGTGTGGCCCAAATTAGAGTGCGCAGGACGCCTTAGAAAGTGTGTTGGGCCCAAATGAGAGTGCGCAGAACGCTGTAGAAAGGGGGTGGGACCCAAATGAGAGTGCGCAGGACGCCGTAGAAAATGTGTGGGGCCCAAATAACAGTGCGTCGCACGCCGTAGAAAGTGAGTGGGACCCAAATGAGAGTGCGCAGGAGGCCGGAGAAAATGTGTGGGACCCAAATAAAGGTGCGTCGGACGCCGTAGAAAATGTGTTGGAGCCAAATAACAGTGCTCAAGACGCCGTAGAAAGTGTGTGGGACCCAAATGAGAGTGCGCAGGACGCCGTAGAAAGTGTGTGGGACCCAAATGAGAGTGCGCAGGACGCCGTAGAAAATGTGTGGGACCCAAATGAGAGTGCGCAGGACGCCGTAGAAAATGTGCGGGACCCAAATAACAGTGCGTCGGACGCCGTAGAAAGTGTGTGGGACCCAAATAACAGTGCGTCCGGACGCCGTAGAAGTGTGTGGGACCCAAATCGAGGAGTGCGCAGGACGCCGTAGAAAATGTGTGGGACCCAAATAACAGTGCGTCGGACGCCGTAGAAAATGTGTGGGACCCAAATGACAGTGCGCAGGACGCCGTAGAAAGTGTGTGGGACCCAAGTGAGAGTGCGCAGGACGCCGTAGAAAATGTGTGGGACCCAAATAACAGTGCGTCGGACGCCGTAGAAAGTGTGTGGGCCCAAATGAGAGTCCGCAGGACGCCGTAGAAAATGTGTGGGACCCAAATGAGAGTGCGCAGGACGCCGTAGAAAATGTGTTGGACTCAAACAACAGTGCGTCGGACGCGGTAGAAAATGTGTGGGACCCAAATAACAGTGCGTCGGACGCCGTAGAAAGTGTGTGGGACCCAAATGAGAGTGCGCAGGACGCCGTAGAAAATGTGTGGGACCCAAATAACAGTGCGTCGGACGCCGTGGAAAGTGTGTGGGACCCAAATGAGAGTGCCCAGGACGCCGTAGAAAGTGTGTGGGACCCGAAAAACAGTGCGTCGGACGCCGTAGAAAGGGTGTGGGACCCAAATGAGAGTGCGCAGGACGCCGTAGAAAATGTGTGGGGCCCAAATGAGAGTGCGTCGGACGCGGTAGAAAATGTGTGGGACCCAAATAACAGTGCGTTGGACGCGGTAGAAAATGTGTGGGACCCAAATAACAGTGCGTCGGACGCCGTAGAAAGTGTGTGGGACCCAAATGAGAGTGCGCAGGACGCCGTAGAAAATGTGTGGGACCCAAATAACGGTGCGTCGGACGCCGTAGAAAGTGTGTGGGACCCAAATAACAGTGCGTCGGACGCCGTAGAAAGTGTGTGGGACCCAAATAACAGTGCGTCGGACGCCGTGGAAAGTGTGTGGGACCCAAATGAGAGTGCGCAGGACGCCGTAGAAAGTGTGTGGGACCCAAATGAGAGTGCGCAGGACGCCGTAGAAAATGTGTGGGACCCAAATGAGAGTGCGCAGGACGCCGTAGAAAGTGTGTGGGACCCAAATAACAGTGCGCCGGACGCCGTAAAAAATGTGTGAGACCCAAATAACAGTGCGTCGGACGCCGTAGAAAGTGTGTGGGACTTGAATAACAGTGCGTCGTACGCCGTAGAAAGTGTGTGGGACCCAAATGAGTGTGCGCAGAACGCTGTAGAATGTGTTTGGCGCCCAAATGAGAGTGCGCAGGACGCCGTAGAAAGTGTGTGGGACCCAAATAACAGTGCGTCGGACGCCGTATAAAATGTGTGGGACCCAAATAACAGTGCGTCGGACGCCGTAGAAAGTGTGTGGGACCCAAATGAGAGTGCGCAGGACGCCGTAGAAAGTGTGTGGGGCCCAAATGAGAGTGCGCAGGACGCCGTAGAAAATGTGTGGGGCCCAAATGAGAGTGCGCAGGACGCCGTAGAAAATGTGCGGGACCCAAATAACAGTGCGTCGGACGCCGTAGAAAATGTGTGGGACCCAAATAACAGTGCGTCGGACGCCGTAGAAAGTGTGTGGGACCCAAATGAGAGTGCGGAGGACGCCGTAGAAAGTGTGTGGAGCCCAAATGAGAGTGCGTCGGATGCCGTAGAAAATGTGTGGAGCCCAAATAACAGTGCGTCGGACGCCGTAGAAAGTGTGTGGGACCCAAATGAGAGTGCGCAGGACGCCGTAGAAAATGTGTGGGACCCAAATAACAGTGCGTCGGACGCGGTAGAAAATGTGTGGGACCCAAATAACAGTGCGTCGGACGCGGTAGAAAATGTGTGGGACCCAAATAACAGTGCGTCGGACGCCGTAGAAAGTGTGTGGGACCCAAATGAGAGTGCGCAGGACGCCGTAGAAAATGTGTGGGACCCAAATAACAGTGCGTCGGACGCCGTAGAAAGTGTGTGGGGCCCAAATGAGAGTGCGCAGGACGCCGTAGAAAATGTGTTGGACTCAAACAACAGTGCGTCGGACGCGGTAGAAAATGTGTGGGTCCCAAATAACAGTGCGTCGGACGCCGTAGAAAGTGTGTGGGACCCAAATGAGAGTGCGCAGGACGCCGTAGAAAGTGTGTGGGACCCAAATGAGAGGGCGCAGGACGCCGTAGAAAATGTGTGGGACCCAAATGAGTGTGCGCAGGACGCCGTAGAAAGTGTGTGGGGCCCAAATGAGAGTGCGCAGGACGCCGTAGAAAATGTGTTGGACTCAAACAACAGTGCGTCGGACGCCGTAGAAAGTGTGTGGACCCAAATGAGAGTGCGCAGGACGCCGTAGAAAGTGTGTGGGCCCAAATGAGAGTGCGCAGGACGCCGTAGAAAATGTGTGGGACCCAAATAACAGTGCGTCGGACGCCGTAGAAAATGTGTGGGACCCAAATAGCAGTGCGTCGGACGCCGTAGAAAGTGTGTGGGACCCAAATGAGAGTGCGTAGGACGCCGTAGAAAGTGTGTGGGACCCAAATGAGAGTGCGTAGGACGCCGTAGAAAATGTGTGGGACCCAAATGAGAGTGCGCAGGACGCCGTAGAAAATGTGTGGGACCCAAATAACAGTGCGTCGGACGCCGTATAAAGTGTGTGGGACCCAAATGAGAGTGCGTCGGACGCCGTAGAAAATGTGTGGGACCCAAATGAGAGTGCGCAGGACGCCGTAGAAAATGTGTGGGACCCAAATAACAGTGCGTCGGACGCCGTAGAAAGTGTGTGGGACCCAAATGAGAGTGCGTAGGACGCCGTAGAAAACGTGTGGGACCCAAATAACAGTGCGTCGGACGCCGTAGAAAATGTGTGGGACCCGAATGAGAGTGCGCAGGATGCCGTAGAAAATGTGTGGGACCCAAATAACAGTGCGTAGGACGCCGTAGAAAATGTGTGGGACCCAAATAACAGTGCCTCGGACGCCGTAGAAAATGTGTGGGACCCAAATAACAGTGCGGCGGACGCCGTAGAAAGTGTGGGACCCAAATGAGAGTGCGCAGGACGCCGTAGAAAATGTGTGGGACCCAAATGAGAGTGCGTCCCGGACGCCGTAGAAAATGTGTGGGACCCAAATAACAGTGCGTCAGGACGCCGTAGAAAATGTGTGGGACCCAAATAAAAGTGCGTCGGACGCCGTAGAAAATGTGTGGGACCCAAATGAGTAAGTGCGCAGACGCCGTAGAAAGTGTGTGGGACCCAAATAAAAACAGTGCGTCGGACGCCGTAGTAAAGTGTGTGGGCCAAATGATAACAGTGCGTCGGACGCCGTAGAAAATGTGTGGGACCCAAATGAGAGTGCTCAGGACGCCGTAGAAATTGTGTGGGACCCAAATGAGAGTGCGCAGGACGCCGTAGAAAATGTGTGGGACCCAAACGAGAGTGCGTCGGGCGCCGTAGAGAAAGTGTGGGACCCAAATAAAACAGTGCGTCGGACGCCGTAGAAAATGTGTGGGACCCAAATGAGAGTGCGTCAAGGACGCCGTAGAAAGTGTGTGGGACCCAAATGAGAGTGCGCAGGACGCCGTAGAAAATGTGTGGGACCCAAATAACAGTGCGTCAGGACGCCGTAGAAAATGTGTGGGACCCAAATAAAACAGTGCGCAGGACGCCGTAGAAAATGTGTGGGACCCAAATGAGAGTGCGCAGGACGCCGTAGAAAGTGTGAGGGACCCAAATGAGAGTGCGCAGGACGCCGTAGAAAATGTGTGGGACCCAAATAACAGTGCGCAGGACGCCGTAGAAAATGTGTGGGACCCAAATAACAGTGCGTCGGACGCCGTAGAAAATGTGTGGGCCCAAATAAAACAGTGCGTCCGGACGCCGTAGAAAGTGTGTGAGCCCAAATGAGAGTGCGCAAGGACGCCGTAGAAAATGTGTGGGACCCAAATAACAGTGCGTCGGACGCCGTAGAAAATGTGTGGGACCCAAATAACAGTGCGTCGGACGCCGTAGAAAGTGTGTGCGGGACCCAAATAACAGTGCGTCAGGACGCCGTAGAAAGTGTGTGGGACCCAAATAACAGTGCGCAGGACGCCGTAGAAAATGTGTGGGACCCAAATAACAGTGCGTCCGGACGCCGTAGAAAATGTGTGGGAACCAAATAAAACAGTGCGCAGGACGCCGTAGAAAGTGTGTGGGGCCTAAATGAGAGTGCGCAGGGCGCCGTAGAAAATGTGTTGGACTCAAACAACAGTGCGTCGGACGCCGTAGAAAGTGTGTGGACCCAAATGAGAGTGCGCAGGACGCCGTAGAAAATGTGTGGGACCCAAATGAAACAGTGCGTCGGACGCCGTAGAAAGTGTGTGGACCCAAATGAGAGTGCGCAGGACGCCGTAGAAAATGTGTGGGACCCAAATAACAGTGCGTCGGACGCCGTAGAAAGTGTGTGGGACCCAAATGAGAGTGCGCAGGACGCCGTAGAAAATGTGTGTGACCCAAATGAGAGTGCGTCGGACGCGGTAGAAAATGTGTGGGACCCAAATAACAGTGCGTCGGACGCTGTAGAAAATGTGTGGGACCCAAATAACAGTGCGGAGGACGCCGGAGAAAGAGTGTGGGACCCAAAGGAGAGGGCGCAGGACGCCGTAGAAAGTGTGTGGGACCCAAATGAGAGTGCGCAGGACGCCGTAGAAAATGTGTGGAACCCAAATGAGTGTGCGCAGGACGCCGTAGAAAGTGTGTGGGACCCAAATGAGAGTGCGCAGGACGCCGTAGAAAATGTGTGGGACCCAAATAACAGTGCGTCGGACGCGGTAGAAAGTGTGTGGGGACCCAAATAAAACAGTGCGTCGGACGCCGTAGATAATGTGTGGGACCCAAATAACAGTGCGTCGGACGCCGTAGAAAGTGTGTGGGACCCAAATGAGAGTGCGCAGGACGCCGTAGAAAATGTGTGGGACCCAAATAACAGTGCGTCGGACGCCGTAGAAAGTGTGTGGGACCCAAATAACAGTGCGTCGGACGCCGTAGAAAGTGTGTGGGACCCAAATGAGAGTGCTCAGGACGCCGTAGAAAATGTGTGGGACCCAAATGAGAGTGCGCAGGACGCCGTAGAAAATGTGTGGGACCCAAATAACAGTGCGTCGGACGCCGTAGAAAGTGTGTGGAACCCAAATGAGAGTGCGTCGGACGCCGTAGAAAGTGTGTGGGACCCAAATGAGAGTGCGCAGGACGCCGTAGAAAATGTGTGGGACCCAAATGAGAGTGCGCAGTACGCCGTAGAAAATGTGTGGGACCCAAATAACAGTGCGTCGGACGCCGTAGAAAGTGTGTGGGACCCAAATGAGAGTGCGCAGGACGCCGTAGAAAATGTGTGGGACCCAAATAACAGTGCGTCGGACGCCGTAGAAAGTGTGTGGGACCCAAATGAGAGTGCGCAGGACGCCGTAGAAAGTGTGTGGGACCCAAATGAGAGTGCGCAGGACGCCGTAGAAAATGTGTGGGACCCAAATGAGAGTGCGCAGGACGCCGTAGAAAATGTGTGGGACCCAAATAACAGTGCGTCGGACGCCGTAGAAAGTGTGTGGGACCCAAATGAGAGTGCGCAGGACGCCGTAGAAAATGTGTGGGACCCAAATGAGTGTGCGCAGAACGCTGTAGAAAGTGTGTGGGACCCAAATAACAGTGCGTCGGACGCCGTAGAAAATGTGTGGGAACCAAATAAAACAGTGCGTCGGACGCCGTAGAAAGTGTGTGGGACCCAAATGAGAGTGTGCAGGACGCCGTAGAAAATGTGTGGGACCCAAATAACCAGTGCGTCGGACGGCCGAAGAAAAGGTGGGGGAACCAAATAAAACAGTGCGTCGGACGCCGTATAAAATGTGTGGAACCCAAATGAGAGTGCGTAGGACGCCGTAGAAAATGTGTGGAACCCAAATGAGAGTGCGTCGGACGCCGTAGAAAATGTGTGGGACCCAAATAACAGTGCGTCGGACGCCGTAGAAAATGTGTGGGACCCAAATAACAGTGCGTCGGA
Organism: Aplectana chamaeleonis; assembly: GCA_029168955.1. Classification (NCBI taxonomy): domain Eukaryota; kingdom Metazoa; phylum Nematoda; class Chromadorea; order Rhabditida; family Cosmocercidae; genus Aplectana; species Aplectana chamaeleonis. The sequence goes on along the minus strand of JAPDOI010000276.1, from coordinate 941,990 downwards.
CGCCGTATAAAATGTGTGGAACCCAAATGAGAGTGCGTAGGACGCCGTAGAAAATGTGTGGGGAACCAAAAGAGAGTGCGTCGGACGCCGTAGAAAGTGTGTGGGCCCAAATGAGAGTGCGCAGGACGCCGTAGAAAGTGTGTGGGCCCAAATGAGAGTGCGCAGGACGCCGTAGAAAATGTGTGGGAACCAAATAAAACAGTGCGTCGGACGCGGTAGAAAATGTGTGGGACCCAAATAACAGTGCGTCGGACGCCGTAGAAAGTGTGTGGGCCCAAATGAGAGTGTGCAGGAGGCCGTAGAAAGTGTGTTGGGCCCGAATGAGAGTGCGCAGGACGCCGTAGAAAATGTGTGGGACCCAAATAACAGTGCGTTGGACGCCGTAGAAAATGTGTGGGACCCAAATAAAACAGTGCGTCGGACGCCGTAGAAAGTGTGTGGGCCCAAATGAGAGTGCGCAGGACGCCGTAGAAAGTGTGAGGGGCCCAAATGAGAGTGCGCAGGACGCCGTAGAAAATGTGCGGGACCCAAATAACAGTGCGTCTGACGCCGTAGAAAGTGTGTGGGACCCAAATAACAGTGCGTCGGACGCCGCAGAATGTGTGTGGCCCAAATGAGAGTGCGCAGGACGCCGTAGAAAGTGTGTGGGGCCCAAATGAGAGTGCGCAGGACGCCGTAGAAAATGTGTTGGACCCAAACAACAGTGCGTCGGACGCCGTAGAAAGTGTGTGGGCCCAAATGAGAGTGCGCAGGACGCCGTAGAAAATGTGTGGGACCCAAATAACAGTGCGTCGGACGCCGTAGAAAGTGTGTGGGACCCAAATAACAGTGCGTCGGACGCCGTAGAAAATGTGTGGGACCCAAATAACAGTGCGTCGGACGCCGTAGAAAGTGTGTGGGCCCAAATGAGAGTGCGCAGGACGCCGTAGAAAATGTGTTGGACCCAAACAACAGTGCGTCGGACGCCGTAGAAAGTGTGTGGGCCCAAATGAGAGTGCGCAGGACGCCGTAGAAAATGTGTGGGACCCAAATGAGTGTGCGTAGAACGCTGTAGAATGTGTGTGGGCCCAAATGAGAGTGCGCCGGACGCCGTAGAAAGTGTGCGGGACCCAAATAAAACAGTGCAGTCGGACGCCGTAGAAAATGTGTGGGACCCAAATAACAGTGCGCAGGACGCCGTAGAAAATGTGTGGGACCCAAATGAGTGTGCGCAGAACGCTGTAGAATGTGTGTGGGACCGAAAAACAGTGCGTCGGACGCCGTAGAAAGTTTGTGGGCCCAAATAACAGTGCGTCGGACGCGGTAGAAAATGTGTGGGACCCAAATAACAGTGCGTCGGACGCCGTATAAAATGTGTGGGACCCAAATAACAGTGCGTCGGACGCCGTAGAAAGTGTGTGGGGCCCAAATGAGAGTGCGCAGGACGCCGTAGAAAATGTGTGGGACCCAAATGAGTGTGCGCAGAACGCTGTAGAATGTGTTTGGCGCCCAAATGAGAGTGCGCAGGACGCCGTAGAAAATGTGTGGGACCCAAATAAGAGTGCGCAGGACGCCGTAGAAAATGTGTGGGACCCAAATGAGAGTGCGCAGGACGCCGTAGAAAATGTGTGGGACCCAAATGAGAGTGCGCAGGACGCCGTAGAAAATGTGTGGGACCCAAATAACAGTGCGTCGGACGCCGTAGAATGTGTGTGGGACCCAAATAACAGTGCGTCGGACGCCGTAGAAAGTGTGTGGGCCCAAATGAGAGTGCGCAGGACGCCGTAGAAAGTGTGTGGGCCCAAATGAGAGTGCGCAGGACGCCGTAGAAAATGTGTGGGACCCAAATGAGAGTGCGCAGGACGCCGTAGAAAATGTGTTGGAACCAAATAAAACAGTGCGTCGGACGCCGTAGAAAGTGTGTGGGCCCAAATGAGAGTGCGCAGGACGCCGTAGAAAGTGTGTTGGCCCAAATGAGAGTGTGCGGGACGCCGTAGAACTTGTGTGGGCCCCAAATCACAGTGCGTCGCTCGCCGTAGAAAATGTGTGGGAACCAAATAAAACAGTGCGTCGGACGCCGTAGAAAATGTGTGGGACCCAAATGAGAGTGTGCAGGACGCCGTAGAAAATGTGTGGGACCCAAATGAGAGTGTGCAGGACGCCGTAGAAAATGTGTGGGACCCAAATAACAGTGCGTCGGACGCCGTAGAAAGTGTGTGGGACCCAAATAAGAGTGCGTCGGACGCCGTAGAAAGTGTGTGGGCCCAAATGAGAGTGCGCAGGACGCCGTAGAAAATGTGTGGGACCCAAATAACAGTGCGTCGGACGCCGTAGAAAATGTGTGGGACCCAAATGAGACAGTGCGTCCAGGACGCCGTAGAAAATGTGTGGGACCCAAATAACAGTGCGTCGGACGCCGTAGAAAGTGTGTGGGACCCAAATAACAGTGCGTCGGACGCCGTAGAAAATGTGTGGGACCCAAATAACAGTGCGTCGGACGCCGTAGAAAGTGTGTGGGACCCAAATGAGAGTGCGTAGGACGCCGTAGAAAATGTGTGGGACCCAAATGAGAGTGCGCAGGACGCCGTAGAAAATGTGTGGGACCCAAATAACAGTGCGTCGGACGCCGTAGAAAATGTGTGGGACCCAAATAACAGTGCGTCGGACGCCGTAGAAAGTGTATGGGACCCAAATGAGAGTGCGTAGGACGCCGTAGAAAGTGTGTGGGACCCAAATGAGAGTGCGCAGGACGCCGTAGAAAGTGTGTGGGACCCAAATAACAGTGCGTCGGACGCCGTAGAAAATGTGTGGGACCCAAATAACAGTGCGTCGGACGCCGTAGAAAATGTGTGGGACCCAAATGAGAGTGCGCAGGACGCCGTAGAAAGTGTGTGGGACCCAAATGAGAGTGCGTAGGACGCCGTAGAAAGTGTATGGGACCCAAATGAGAGTGCGTAGGACGCGGTAGAAAATGTGTGGGACCCAAATAACAGTGCGTCGGACGCGGTAGAAAGTGTGTGGACCCAAATGAGAGTGCGCAGGACGCAGTAGAAAGTGTGTGGGACCCAAATGAGAGTGCGCAGGACGCCGTAGAAAATGTGTGGGACCCAAATAACAGTGCGTCGGACGCCGTAGAAAATGTGTGGGACCCAAATAACAGTGCGTCGGACGCCGTAGAAAATGTGTGGGACCCAAATGAGAGTGCGTAGGACGCCGTAGAAAGTGTGTGGGACCCAAATGAGAGTGCGTAGGACGCCGTAGAAAATGTGTGGGACCCAAATAAAACAGTGCGTCGGATGCCGTAGAAAGTGTGTGGGCCCGAATGAGAGTGCGCAGGACGCCGTAGAAAGTGTGTGGGCCCAAATGAGAGTGCGCAGGACGCCGTAGAAAGTGTGTGGGCCCAAATGAGAGTGCGCAGGACGCCGTAGAAAATGTGTGGGACCCAAATAACAGTGCGTCGGACGCGGTAGAAAATGTGTGGGACCCAAATAACAGTGCGTCGGACGCCGTAGAAAGTGTGTGGGCCCAAATGAGAGTGCGCAGGACGCCGTAGAAAATGTGTGGGACCCAAATGAGTGTGCGCAGAACGCTGTAGAATGTGTGTGGGACTCAAATAACAGTGCGTCGGACGCCGTAGAAAGTGTGTGGGACCCTAATAACAGTGCGTCGGACGCCGTAGAAAGTGTGTGGGACCCAAATGAGAGTGCGCAGGACGCCGTAGAAAGCGTGTGACCCAAATGAGAGTGCGCAGGACGCCGTAGAAATGTGTGGGACCCAGATAACAGTGCGTCGGACGCCGTAGAAAATGTGTGGGACCCAAATAACAGTGCGTTGGACGCCGTATAAAGTGTGTGGGACCCAAATGAGAGTGCGCAGGACGCCGTAGAAAGTGTGTGGGACCCAAATGAGACAGTGCGCAGGACGCCGTAGAAAATGTGTGGGACCCAAATAACAGTGCGTCGGACGCCGTAGAAAGTGTGTGGGACCCAAATGAGAGTGCGCAAGGACGCGGTAGAAAATGTGTGGTACCCAAATAACAGTGCGTCGGACGCCGTAGAAAGTGTGTGGAACCCAAATGAGAGTGCGCAGGACGCTGTAGAAAATGTGCGGGACCCAAATAACAGTGCGTCGGACGCCGTTGAAAGTGTGTGGAACCCAAATAACAGTGCGTCGTACGCCGTATAAAATGTGTGGGACCCAAATAACAGTGCGTCGGACGCGGTAGAAAGTGTGTGGAACCCAAATGAGAGTGCGCAGGACGCCGTAGAAAATGTGTGGGACCCAAATAACAGTGCGCCGGACGCGGTAGAAAATGTGTGGGACCCAAATAACAGTGCGTCGGACGCCGTAGAAAGTGTGTGGGACCCAAATGAGAGTGCGCAGGACGCCGTAGAAAATGTGTGGGACCCAAATAACAGTGCGTCGGACGCCGTAGAAAGTGTGTGGGACCCAAATGAGAGTGCGCAGGACGCCGTAGAAAATGTGTGGGACCCAAATAACAGTGCGTCGGACGCCGTAGAAAGTGTGTGGGACCCAAATGAGAGTGCGCAGGACGCCGTAGAAAATGTGTGGGACCCAAAAACAGTGCGTCGAACGCCGTAGAAAGTGTGTGGGACTTAAATAACAGTGCGTCGGACGCCGTAGAAAGTTTGTGGGCCCAAATGAGAGTGCGCAGGACGCCGTAGAAAGTGTGTGGGACCCAAATAACAGTGCGTCGGACGCCGTATAAAATGTGTGGGACCCAAATAACAGTGCGTCGGACGCCGTAGAAAGTGTGTGGGACCCAAATGAGAGTGCGCAGGACGCCGTAGAAAATGTGTGGGACCCAAATGAGTGTGCGCAGAACGCTGTAGAAAGTGTGTGGGGCCCAAACAAAAGTGCGTCGGACGCCGTAGAAAGTGTGTGGGGCCCAAATGAGAGTGCGCAGGACGCCGTAGAAAATGTGTGGGACCCAAATGAGAGTGCGCAGGACGCCGTAGAAAATGTGTGGGACCCAAATAACAGTGCGTCGGACGCGGTAGAAAATGTGTGGGACCCAAATAACAGTGCGTCGGACGCGGTAGAAAATGTGTGCGACCCAAATGAGGGTGCGCAGGACGCCGTAGAAAATGTGTGGGGCCCAAATGAGAGTGCGTCGGACGCGGTAGAAAATGTGAGGGACCCAAATACCAGTGCGTCGGACGCCGTAGAAAGTGTGTGGGACCCAAATAAGAGTGCGCAGGACGCCGTAGAAAATGTGTGGGACCCAAATAACAAAGCGTCGGACGCGGTAGAAAATGTGTGGGACCCAAATAACAGTGCGCAGGACGCCGTAGAAAGTGTGTGGGCCCAAATGAGAGTGCGCAGGACGCCGTAGAAAATGTGTGGGACCCAAATGAGAGTGCGTCGGACGCCGTAGAAAATGTGTGGGACCCAAATAACAGTGCGTCGGACGCCGTAGAAAGTGTGTAGGGACCCAAATGAGACAGTGCGCAGGACGCCGTAGAAAGTGTGTGGGCCCAAATAAGAGTGCGCAGGACGCCGTAGAAAATGTGTGGGACCCAAATAACAGTGCGTCGGACGCCGTAGAAAATATGTGGCACCCAAATAACAGTGCGTCCGACGCCGTAGAAAATGGGTGGGACCCAAATGAGAGTGCGCAGGACGCCGTAGAAACTGTGTGGGGCCCAAACAACAGTGCGCCGGACGCCCCAGAAAGTGTGTGGGACCCAAATAAGAGTGCGCAGGACGCCGTAGAAAGTGTGTGGGACCCAAATGACAGTGCGCAGAACGCCGTAGAAAATGTGTGGGACCCAAATAACAGTGCGTCCGGACGCCGTAGAAAATGTGTGGGACCTAAATGAGAGTGCGTCGGACGCCGTAGAAAGTGTGTGGGACCCAAATGAGAGTGCGTAGGACGCCGTAGAAAATGTGTGGGACCCAAATGAGAGTGCGTAGGACGCCGTAGAAAATGTGTGGGACCCAAATAACAGTGCGTCGGACGCCGTAGAAAGTGTGTGGGACCCAAATAACAGTGCGTCGGACGCCGTAGAAAGTGTGTGGGACCCAAATGAGAGAGCGCAGGACGCCGTAGAAAATGTGTGGGACCCAAATAACAGTGCGTTGGACGCCGTAGAAAATGTGTGGGACCCAAATAACAGTGCGTTGGACGCCGTAGAAAATGTGTGGGACCCAAATAAAACAGTGCGTCGGACGCCGTAGAAAGTGTGTGGGCCCAAATGAGAGTGCGCAGGACGCCGTAGAAAGTGTGTGGGCCCAAATGAGAGTGCGCAGGACGCCGTAGAAAGTGTGTGGGGCCCAAATGAGAGTGCGCAGGACGCCGTAGAAAATGTGTGGGACCCAAATAACAGTGCGTCGGACGCCGTAGAAAGTGTGTGGGCCCAAATGAGAGTGCGCAGGACGCCGTAGAAAGTGTGTGGGGCCCAAATGAGAGTGCGCAGGACGCGGTAGAAAATGTGTGGGACCCAAATAACAGTGCGTCGGACGCGGTAGAAAATGTGTGGTACCCAAATAACAGTGCGTCGGACGCCGTAGAAAGTGTGTGGGCCCGTGGACCCAAATGGGTGTGCGCAGAACGCCGTAGAAAGTGTGTGGGACCCAAATGAGAGTGCGTCGGACGCCGTAGAAAATGTGTGGGACCCAAATAACAGTGCGTCGGACGCCGTAGAAAATGTGTGGGACCCAAATAGCAGTGCGTCGGACGCCGTAGAAAGTGTGTGGGGCCCAAATGAGAGTGCGCAGGACGCCGTAGAAAATGTGTGGGACCCAAATAACAGTGCGTCGGACGCGGTAGAAAATGTGTGGGACCCAAATAACAGTGCGTCGGACGCCGTAGAAAATGTGTGGGACCCAAATGAGAGTGCGTCGGACGCCGTAGAAAATGTGTGGGACCCAAATAACAGTGCGTCGGACGCCGTAGAAAGTGTGTGGGACCCAAATAACAGTGCGTCGGACGCCGTAGAAAATGTGTGGGACCCAAATAACAGTGCGTCGGACGCCGTAGAAAGTGTGTGGGACCCAAATGAGAGTGCGCAGGACGCCGTAGAAAATGTGTGGGACCCAAATGAGAGTGCGCAGGACGCCGTAGAAAATGTGTGGGACCCAAATGAGAGTGCGTAGGACGCCGTAGAAAATGTGTGGGACCCAAATGAGAGTGCGCAGGACGCCGTAGAAAATGTGTGGGACCCAAATAACAGTGCGTCGGACGCCGTAGAAAGTGTGTGGGACCCAAATAACAGTGCGTCGGACGCCGTAGAAAATGTGTTGGACCCAAATGAGAGTGCGTAGGACGCCTTAGAAAGTGTGTGGGACCCAAATGAGAGTGCGCAGGACGCCGTAGAAAATGTGTGGGGCCCAAATGAGAGTGCGCAGGACGCCGTAGAAAACGTGCGGGACCCAAATAACAGTGCGTCGAACGCCGTAGAAAGTGTGTGGGACCCAAATAGCAGTGCGCGGGACGCCGTAGAAAGTGTGTGGGCCCAAATGAGAGTGCGCAGGACGCCGTAGAAATAGCGCGGGACCCAAATAACAGTGCGTCGTACGCCGTATAAAATGTGTGGGACCCAAATAACAGTGCGTCGTACGCCGTATAAAATGTGTGGGACCCAAATAACAGTGCGTCGTACGCCGTAGAAAGTGTGTGGGACCCAAATGAGAGTGCGCAGGACGCCGTAGAAAATGTGTGGGACCCAAATAACAGTGCGCAGAACGCTGTAGAATGTGTGTGGGACCCAAAAACAGTGCGTCGGACGCCGTAGAAAGTTTGTGGGCCCAAATAACAGTGCGTCGGACGCGGTAGAAAATGTGTGGGACCCAAATAACAGTGCGTCGGACGCCGTAGAAAGTGTGTGGGACCCAAATGAGAGTGCGCAGGACGCCGTAGAAAATGTGTGGGACCCAAATAACAGTGCGTCGGACGCGGTAGAAAATGTGTGGGACCCAAATAACAGTGCGTCGGACGCCGTAGAAAGTTTGTGGGCCCAAATGAGAGTGTGCAGGAGGCCGTAGAAAATGTGCGGGACCCAAATAACAGTGCGTCGGACGCCGTAGAAAGTGTGTGGGACCCAAATAACAGTGCGCAGAACGCTGTAGAATGTGTGTGGGACCCAAAAACAGTGCGTCGGACGCCGTAGAAAGTTTGTGGGCCCAAATGAGAGTGTGCAGGAGGCCGTAGAAAATGTGCGGGACCCAAATAACAGTGCGTCGGACGCCGTAGAAAGTGTGTGGGACCCAAATAACAGTGCGTCGGACGCGGTAGAAAATGTGTGGGACCCAAATAACAGTGCGTCGGACGCCGTAGAAAGTGTGTGGGCCCAAATGAGAGTGTGCAGGAGGCCGTAGAAAATGTGCGGGACCCAAATAACAGTGCGTCGGACGCCGTAGAAAGTGTGTGGGACCCAAATAACAGTGCGTCGGACGCCGTAGAAAGTGTGTGGGACCCAAATGAGAGTGCGCAGGACGCCGTAGAAAGTGTGTGGGACCCAAATGAGAGTGCGCAGGACGCCGTAGAAAATGTGTGGGACCCAAATAACAGTGCGTCGGACGCCGTAAAAAGTGTGTGCTACCCAAATGAGAGTGCGCAGGACGCCGCAGAAAATGTGTGGGACCCAAATAGGAGTGCGCAGAACGCCGTAGAAAGTGTGTGGGACCCAAATAACAGTGCGTCGGACGCCGTAGAAAATGTGTGGGACCCAAATAACAGTGCGTCGGACGCCGTAGAAAGTGTGTGGGACCCAAATGAGAGTGCGCAGAACGCCGTAGATAGTGTGTGGGCCCAAATGAGAGTGCGCAGGACGCCGTAGAAAATGTGTGGGACCCAAATAACAGTGCGTCGGACGCCGTAGAAAGTGTGTGGGCCCAAATGAGAGTGCGCAGGACGCCGTAGAAAATGTGTGGGACCCAAATAACAGTGCGTCGGACGCCGTAGAAAATGTGTGTGACCCAAATGAGAGTGCGAATGACGCCATAGAAAGTGTGTGGGACCCAAATGACAGTGCGCAGGACGCCGTAGAAAATGTGTGGGACCCAAATGACAGTGCGTCGGACGCCGTAGAAAATGTGTGGGACCCAAATAACAGTGCGTCGGACGCCGTAGAAAGTGTGTGGGACCCAAATGAGAGTGCGCAGGACGCCGTAGAAAGTAATGTGTGGGACAACCAAATAATAACAATTACGTGCAGGACGCCGTAGAAAGTGTGTGGGACCCAAATGAGAGTGCGCAGGACGCCGTAGAAAATGTGTGGGACCCAAAGAACAGTGCGTCGGACGCCGTAGAAAGTGTGTGGGACCCAAATGAGAGTGCGCAGGACGCCGTAGAAAATGTGTGGGTCCCAAATAACAGTGCGTCGGCCGCCGTAGAAAGTGTGTGGAACCCAAATGAGGGTGCTCTGGACGCGGTAGAAAATGTGTGGGACCCAAATGAGAGTGCTCAGGACGCGGTAGAAAATGTGTGGGACCCAAATAACAGTGCGCCGGACGCCGTAGACAATGGGTGGGACCCAAATAACAGTGCGTAGGACGCCGTAGAAAGTGTGTGGGACCCAAATGAGAGTGCGCAGGACGCCGTAGAAAATGTGTGGGGCCCAAATGAGAGTGCGTCGGACGCGGTAGAAAATGTGTGGGACCCAAATAACAGTGCGTCGGACGCGGTAGAAAATGTGTGGGACCCAAATAACAGTGCGTAGGACGCCGTAGAAAGTGTGTGGGACCCAAATGAGAGTGCGCAGGACGCCGTAGAAAATGTGTGGGACCCAAATAACAGTGCGTCGGACGCGGTAGAAAATGTGTGGGACCCAAATAACAGTGCGTAGGACGCCGTAGAAAGTGTGTGGGACCCAAATGAGAGTGCGCAGGACGCCGTAGAAAGTGTGTGGGCCCAAATGAGAGTGCGCAGGACGCCGTAGAAAATGTGTGGGACCCAAATAACAGTGCGTCAGGACGCCGTAGAAAATGTGTGGGACCCAAATACAGAGAGTGCGTCGGACGCCGTAGAAAATGTGTGGGACCCAAATAACAGTGCGCAGGACGCCGTAGAAAGTGTGTGGGACCCAAATGAGAGTGCGCAGGACGCCGTAGAAAATGTGTGGGACCCAAATAACAGTGCGCAGAACGCTGTAGAAAATGTGTGGGAACCAAATAACAGTGCGTCGGACGCCGTAGAAAATGTGTGGGAACCAAATAAAACAGTGCGTCGGACGCCGTAGAAAGTGTGTGGGGCCCAAATGAGAGTGCGCAGGACGCCGTAGAAAGTGTGTGGGACCCAAATAACAGTGCGCAGGACGCCGTAGAAAATGTGTGGGACCCAAATAACAGTGCGTCGGACGCCGTAGAAAATGTGTGGTACCCAAATAACAGTCCGTCGGACACCATAGAAATTGTGTGGGACCCAAGTGGGAGTCCACCAGACGTCGTCTAAAATGTGTGGGACCCAAATGAGAGTGCGCGGGACGCCGTAGAAAGTGTGTGGGACCCAAATAACAGTGCGTCGGACGCCGTAGAAAGTGTGGGACCCAAATGAGAGTGCGCAGGACGCCGTAGAAAGTGTGTGGGACCCAAATGAGAGTGCGCAGAACGCCGTAGAAAATGTGAGGGACCAGAACGCCGTAGAAAGTGTGTGGGACCCAAATAACAGTGCGCCGCACGTCGTAGAAAGTGTGTGGGACCCAAATAACAGTGCGCCGGACGCCGTAAAAAGTGTGTGGGACCCAAATGAGAGTGCTAAGAACGACGTAGAAAATGTGAGGGACCCAGATAACAGTGCGCAGGACGAAGTAGAAAATGTGTGGGACCCAAATAACAGTGCGTCGGACGCCGTAGAAAGTGTGTGGGACCCAAATGAGAGTGCGCAGGACGCCGTAGAAAGTGTGTGGGGCCCAAATGAGAGTGCGCAGGACGCCGTAGAAAATGTGTGGGACCCAAATAACAGTGCGTCGGACGCGGTAGAAAATGTGTGGTACCCAAATAACAGTGCGTCGGACGCCGTAGAAAGTGTGTGGGACCCAAATAACAGTGCGCCGGACGCCGTAAAAAATGTGTGAGACCCAAATAACAGTGCGTCGGACGCCGTAGAAAGTGTGTGGGACCCAAGAGAGAGTGCTCAAGACGCCGTAGAAAGTGTGTGGGACCCAAATGAGAGTGCGCAGGACGCCGTAGAAAATGTGTGGGACCCAAATAACAGTGCGTCGGACGCGGTAGAAAATGTGTGGGACCCAAATAACAGTGCGTCGGACGCCGTAGAAAGTGTGTGGGACCCAAATGAGAGTGCGCAGGACGCCGTAGAAAATGTGTGGGACCCAAATAACAGTGCGTCGGACGCGGTAGAAAATGTGTGGGACCCAAATAACAGTGCGTCGGACGCGGTAGAAAATGTGTGGGACCCAAATGAGAGTGCGCAGGACGCCGTAGAAAGTGTGTGGGACCCAAATGAGAGTGCGCAGGACGCCGTAGAAAATGTGTGGGACCCAAATAACAGTGCGTCGGACGCGGTAGAAAATGTGTGGGACCCAAATAACAGTGCGTCGGACGCCGTAGAAAGTGTGTGGGCCCAAATGAGAGTGCGCAGGACGCCGTAGAAAATGTGTGGGACCCAAATAACAGTGCGTCGGACGCCGTAGAAAGTGTGTGGGACCCAAATGAGAGTGCGCAGGACGCCGTAGAAAATGTGTGGGACCCAAATAACAGTGCGTCGGACGCGGTAGAAAATGTGTGGTACCCAAATAACAGTGCGTCGGACGCCGTAGAAAGTGTGTGGGACCCAAATGAGAGTGCGCAGGACGCCGTAGAAAATGTGTGGGACCCAAATGAGAGTGCGCAGGACGCCGCAGAAAATGTGCGGGACCCAAATAACAGTGCGTCGGACGCCGTAGAAAGTGTGTGGGACCCAAATAACAGTGCGTCGTACGCCGTATAAAATGTGTGGGACCCAAATGAGAGTGCGCAGGACGCCGTAGAAAGTGTGTGGGGCCCAAATGAGAGTGCGCAGGACGCGGTAGAAAATGTGTGGGACCCAAATAACAGTGCGTCGGACGCGGTAGAAAATGTGTGGGACCCAAATAACAGTGCGTCGGACGCCGTAGAAAGTGTGTGGGACCCAAATGAGAGTGCGCAGGACGCCGTAGAAAATGTGTGGGACCCAAATAACAGTGCGTCAAACGCCGTAGAAAATGTGTGGGACCCAAATAACAGTGCGTCGGACGCCGTAGAAAGTGTGTGGGACCCAAATGAGAGTGCGTCGGACGCCGTAGAAGGTGGGTGGGGCCCAAATGAGAGTGCGCAGGACGCTGTAGAAAGTGTGTGGGCCCAAATGAGAGTGCGCAGGACGCCGTAGAAAATGTGTGGGCCCAAATGAGAGTGCTCAGGACGCTGTAGAAAGTGTGTGGGACCCAAATGAGAGTGCGCAGAACGTCGTAGAAAATGTGTGGGACCCAAATAACAGTGCGTCGGACGCCGTAGAAAGTGTGTGGAACCCAAATGAGAGTGCTCAGGACGCCGTAGAAAGTGTGTGGAACCCAAATGAGAGTGCTCTGGACGCGGTAGAAAATGTGTGGGACCCAAATAACAGTGCGTCGGACGCCGTAGAAAATGTGTGGGAACCAAATAAAACAGTGCGTCGGACGCCGTAGAAAGTGTGTGGGCCCAAATGAGAGTGCGCAGGACGCCGTAGAAAGTGTGTGGGCCCAAATGAGAGTGCGCAGGACGCCGTAGAAAATGTGTGGGACCCAAATAACAGTGCGTCGGACGCGGTAGAAAATGTGTGGGACCCAAATAACAGTGCGTCGGACGCCGTAGAAAGTGTGTGGGACCCAAATGAGAGTGCGCAGGATGCCGTAGAAAATGTGTGGGACCCAAATAACAGTGCGTCGGACGCGGTAGAAAGTGTGTGGAACCCAAACGAGAGTGTGCAGGACGCCGTAGAAAATGTGTGGGACCCAAATGAGTGTGCGCAGGACGCCGTAGAAAATGTGTGGGACCCAAATAACAGTGCGTCGGACGCGGTAGAAAATGTGTGGGACCCAAATAACAGTGCGTAGGACGCCGTAGAAAGTGTGTGGGACCCAAATGAGAGTGCGCAGGACGCCGTAGAAAATGTGTGGAACCCAAATGAGTGTGCGCAGGACGCCGTAGAAAGTGTGTGGGACCCAAATAACAGTGCGTCGGACGCCGTAGAAAGTGTGTGGGGCCCAAATGAGAGTGCGCAGGACGCCGTAGAAAGTGTGTGGGCCCAAATGAGAGTGCGCAGGACGCCGTAGAAAGTGTGTGGGCCCAAATGAGAGTGCGCAGGACGCCGTAGAAAATGTGTGGGACCCAAATAACAGTGCGTCGGACGCCGTAGAAAGGGTGTGGGACCCAAATAACAGTGCGTCGGACGCCGTATAAAATGTGTGGCCCAAATGAGAGTGCGCAGGACGCCGTAGAAAGTGTGTGGGGCCCAAATGAGAGTGCGCAGGACGCCGTAGAAAATGTGTGGGACCCAAATAACAGTGCGTCGGACGCGGTAGAAAATGTGTGGGACCCAAATAACAGTGCGTCGGACGCCGTAGAAAGTGTGTGGGACCCAAATGAGAGTGCGTCGGACGCCGTAGAAAGTGTGTGGGACCCAAATGAGAGTGCGCAGGACGCCGTAGAAAATGTGTGGGACCCAAATAACAGTGCGTCGGACGCCGTAGAAAATGTGTGGGACCCAAATAACAGTGCGTCGGACGCCGTAGAAAGTGTATGGGACCCAAATGAGAGTGCGTAGGACGCCGTAGAAAGTGTGTGGGACCCAAATGAGAGTGCGCAGGACGCCGTAGAAAGTGTGTGGGACCCAAATAACAGTGCGTCGGACGCCGTAGAAAATGTGTGGGACCCAAATAACAGTGCGTCGGACGCCGTAGAAAGTGTGTGGGCCCAAATGAGAGTGCGCAGGACGCCGTAGAAAATGTGTGGGACCCAAATAACAGTGCGTCGGACGCCGTAGAAAGTGTGTGGGCCCAAATGAGAGTGCGCAGGACGCCGTAGAAAGTGTGTGGGACCCAAATGAGAGTGCTTAGCACGCCGTAGAAAATGTGTGGGACCCAAAAACAGTGCGTCGGACGCCGTATAAAATGTGTGGGACCCAAAACCAGTGCGTCGGACGCCGTAGAAAGTTTGTGGGCCCAAATGAGAGTGCGCAGGACGCCGTAGAAAGTGTGTGGGACCCAAATAACAGTGCGCAGGACGCTGTAGAAAATGTGTGGGACCTAAATAACAGTGCGTCGGACGCCGTAGAAAATGTGTGGGACCTAAATAATAGTGCGTCGGACGCCGTAGAAAGTGTGCGGGACCCAAATGAGAGTGCGCAGAACGCCGTAGAAAGTGTGTGGGACCCAAATGAAAGTGCTCAGGACGATGTAGAAACTGTGTGGGACCCAAATAACAGTGCGTCGAACGCCGTGGAAAGTGTGTGGGACCCAAATAACAGTGCGTCGAACGCCGTAGAAAATGTGTGGGACCCAAATCAGTGTGCGCAGAACGCCGTAGAAAGTATGTGGGACCCAAATGAGAGTGCGCAGGACGCCGTATAAAATGTGTTGGACTCAAACAACAGTGCGTAGGACGCCGTAGAAAATATGTGGGACCCAAATAACAGTGCGTCGGACGCCGTAGAAAGTGTGTGGGACCCGAATGAGAGTGCGTAGGACGCCGTAGAAAGTGTGTGGGACCCAAATGAGAGTGCGCAGGACGCCGTAGAAAGTGTGGGACCCAAATGAGAGTGCGCCGGACGCCGTGGAAAGTGTGTGGGACCCAAATAACAGTGCGTCGAACGCCGTAGAAAATGTGTGGGACCCAAATAACAGTGCGTCGGACGCCATAGAAAGTGTGCGGGACCCAAATGAGAGTGCGCAGGACGCCGTAGAAAATGTGTGGGACCCAAATAACAGTGCGTTGGACGCCGTAGAAAATGTGTGGGACCCAAATAAAACAGTGCGTCGGACGCCGTAGAAAGTGTGTGGGACCCAAATGAGAGTGCGCAGGACGCCGTAGAAAGTGTGTGGGACCCAAATAACAGTGCGTCGGACGCCGTAGAAAATGTGTGGGACCCAAATAACAGTGCGTCGGACGCCGTAGAAAATGTGTGGGACCCAAATAACAGTGCGTCGGACGCCGTAGAAAGTGTGTGGGACCCAAATGAGAGTGCGCAGGACGCCGTAGAAAGTGTGTGGGACCCAAATAACAGTGCGCCGGACGCCGTAAAAAATGTGTGAGACCCAAATAACAGTGCGTCGGACGCCGTAAAAAATGTGTGAGACCCAAATAACAGTGCGTCGGACGCCGTAGAAAGTGTGTGGGACCCAAGAGAGAGTGCTCAAGACGCCGTAGAAAGTGTGTGGGACCCAAATGAGAGTGCGCAGGACGCCGTAGAAAATGTGTGGGACCCAAATAACAGTGCGTCGGACGCGGTAGAAAATGTGTGGGACCCAAATAACAGTGCGTCGGACGCCGTAGAAAGTGTGTGGGACCCAAATGAGAGTGCGCAGGACGCCGTAGAAAGTGTGTGGGACCCAAATGAGAGTGCGCAGGACGCCGTAGAAAATGTGTGGGACCCAAATAACAGTGCGTCGGACGCCGTAGAAAATGTGTGGGACCCAAATAACAGTGCGTCGGACGCCGTAGAAAGTGTGTGGGACACAAATAACAGTGCGTCAAACGCCGTAGAAAGTGTGTGGGCCCAAATGAGAGTGCGCAGGACGCCGTAAAAATAGTGCGGGACCCAAATAACAGTGCGTTGGACGCCGTAGAAAATGTGTGGGACCCAAATAACAGTGCGTCGGACGCCGTAGAAAGTGTGTGGGACCCAAATGAGAGTGGCCGTAGAAAATGTGTGGGACCCAAATAACAGTGCGTCGGACGCCGTAGAAAGTGTGTGGGACCCAAATGAGAGTGCGCAGGACGCCGTAGAAAATGTGTGGGACCCAAATAACAGTGCGTCGGACGCCGTAGAAAGTGTGTGGGACCCAAATGAGAGTGCGCAGGACGCCGTAGAAAATGTGTGGGACCCAAATAACAGTGCGTCGGACGCCGTAGAAAGTGTGTGGGCCCAAATGAGAGTGCGCAGGACGCCGTAGAAAGTGTGTGGGGCCCAAATAACAGTGCGTCGGACGCGGTAGAAAATGTGTGGGACCCAAATAACAGTGCGTCGGACGCGGTAGAAAATGTGTGGGACCCAAATAACAGTGCGTCGGACGCCGTAGAAAGTGTGTGGGACCCAAATGAGAGTGCGCAGGACGCCGTAGAAAATGTGTGGGACCCAAATAACAGTGCGTCGGACGCGGTAGAAAATGTGTGGGACCCAAATGAGAGTGCGCAGGACGCCGTAGAAAATGTGTGGGACCCAAATAACAGTGCGTCGGACGCCGTAGAAAGTGTGTGGGACCCAAATGAGAGTGCGCAGGACGCCGTAGAAAATGTGTGGGACCCAAATAACAGTGCGTCGGACGCGGTAGAAAATGTGTGGGACCCAAATAACAGTGCGTCGGACGCCGTAGAAAGTGTGTGGGACCCAAATGAGAGTGCGCAGGACGCCGTAGAAAATGTGTGGAACCCAAATGAGTGTGCGCAGGACGCCGTAAAAAGTGTGTGGGACCCAAATGAGAGTGCGCAGGACGCCGTAGAAAATGTGTGGGACCCAAATGAGTGTGCGCAGGACGCCGTAGAAAGTGTGTGGGACCCAAATAACAGTGCGTCGGACGCCGTAGAAAGTGTGTGGGACCCAAATGAGAGTGCGCAGGACGCCGTAGAAAATGTGTGGGACCCAAATAACAGTGCGTCGGACGCGGTAGAAAATGTGTGGGACCCAAATAACAGTGCGTAGGACGCCGTAGAAAGTGTGTGGGACCCAAATGAGAGTGCGCAGGACGCCGTAGAAAATGTGTGGAACCCAAATGAGGGTGCGTCGGACGCCATAGAAAGTGTGTGGGACCCAAATAACAGTGCGTCGGACGCCGTGGAAAGTGTGTGGCACCCAAATGAGAGTGCGCAGGACGCCGTAGAAAATGTGTGGGACCCAAATGACAGTGCGTCGGACGCCGTAGAAAGTGTGTTGGACTCAGAGTGCGCAGTACGCCGTAGAAAATGTGTGGGACCCAAATAACAGTGCGTCGGACGCCGTAGAAAGTGTGTGGGACCCAAATGAGAGTGCGCAGGACGCCGTAGAAAATGTGTGGGACCCAAATAACAGTGCGTCGGACGCCGTAGAAAATGTGTGGGACCCAAATGAGAGTGCGCAGGACGCCGTAGAAAATGTGCGGGACCCAAATAACAGTGCGTCGGACGCCGTAGAAAGTGTGTGGGGCCCAAATGAGAGTGCGCAGGACGCCGTAGAAAATGTGTTGGACTCAAACAACAGTGCGTCGGACGCGGTAGAAAATGTGTGGGTCCCAAATAACAGTGCGTCGGACGCCGTAGAAAGTGTGTGGGACCCAAATGAGAGTGCGCAGGACGCCGTAGAAAATGTGTGGGACCCAAATAACAGTGCGTCGGACGCGGTAGAAAATGTGTGGGACCCAAATAACAGTGCGTAGGACGCCGTAGAAAGTGTGTGGGACCCAAATGAGAGTGCGCAGGACGCCGTAGAAAATGTGTGGGACCCAAATGAGAGTGCGCAGGACGCCGTAGAAAATGTGTGGGGCCCAAATAACAGTGCGCCGGACGCGGTAGAAAATGTGTGAGACCCAAATAACAGTGCGTCGGACGCCGTAGAAAGTGTGGGACCCAACTGAGAGTGTGCAGGACCCCGTAGAAAATGTGTGGGACCCAAATAACAGTGCGTCGGACGCCGTAGAAAGTGTGTGGAACCCAAATGAGAGTGCTCAGGACGCCGTAGAAAGTGTGTGGGACCCAAATGAGAGTGCGCAGAACGTCGTAGAAAATGTGTGGGACCCAAATAACAGTGCGTCGGACGCCGTAGAAAGTGTGTGGGACTCAAATAACAGTGCGTCGGACGCGGTAGAAAGTGTGTGGGCCCAAATGAGAGTGCGCAGAACGCTGTAGAAAGTGTGTGGGGCCCAAATAACAGTGCGTCGGACGCCGTAGAAAGTGTGTGGGACCCAAATAACAGTGCGTCGTACGCCGTATAAAATGTGTGGGACTCAAATAACAGTGCGTCGGACGCCGTAGAAAGTGTGTGGGCCCAAATGAGAGTGCGTCGTACGCCGTATAAAATGTGTGGGACCCAAATAACAGTGCGTCGGACGCGGTAGAAAATGTGTGGGACCCAAATAACAGTGCGTCGGACGCCGTAGAAAGTGTGTGGGCCCAAATGAGAGTGCGCAGAACGCTGTAGAAAGTGTGTGGGACCCAAATAACAGTGCGTCGGACGCCGTATAAAATGTGTGGGACCCAAATAACAGTGCGTCGGACGCCGTAGAAAGTGTGTGGGACCCAAATGAGAGTGCGCAGGACGCCGTAGAAAATGTGTGGGACCCAAATAATAGTGCGCAGGACGCCGTAGAAAGTGTGCGGGACCCAAATAACAGTGCGCCGGAAGCCGTATAAAGTGTGCGGGACTCAAGTGGGAGTGCGCCGGACGCCGTAGAAAGTGTGTGGGACCCAAATGAGAGTGCTCACGACGCGGTAGAAAATGTGTGGGACCCAAATAACAGTGCGCAGGACGCCGTAGAAAACGTGTGGGGCCCAAATAACAGTGCGTCGGACGCCGTAGAAAGTGTGTGGGACCCAAATGAGAGTGCTCAGGACGCGGTAGAAAATGTGTGGGACCCAAACAACAGTGCGTCGGACGCCTTAGAAAATGTGTGGGACCCAAATAACAGCGCGTCGGACGCCGTAGAAAGTGTGTGGAACCCAAATGAGAGTGCGTAGGACGCCGTAGAAAATGTGTGGGACCCAAATAACAGTGCGTCGGACGCCGTAGAAAATGTGTGGGACCCAAATAACAGTGCGTCGGACGCCGTAGAAAATGTGTGGGACCCAAATAACAGTGCGTCGGACGCCGTAGAAAGTGTGTGGGACCCAAATGAGAGTGCGCAGGACGCCGTAGAAAATGTGTGGGACCCAAATAACAGTGCGTCGGACGCCGTAGAAAGTGTGTGGGCCCAAATGAGAGTGCGCAGGACGCCGTAGAAAATGTGTGGGACCCAAATAACAGTGCGTCGGACGCCGTAGAAAATGTGTGGGACCCAAATAACAGTGCGTCGGACGCCGTAGAAAATGTGTGGGACCCAAATAACAGTGCGTCGGACGCCGTAGAAAGTGTGTGGGACCCAAATGAGAGTGCGCAGGACGCCGTAGAAAGTGTGTGGGACCCAAATGAGAGTGCGCAGGACGCCGTAGAAAATGTGTGGGACCCAAATAACAGTGCGTCGGACGCGGTAGAAAATGTGTGGGACCCAAATAACAGTGCGTCGGACGCCGTAGAAAGTGTGTGGGACCCAAATGAGAGTGCGCAGGACGCCGTAGAAAGTGTGTGGGACCCAAATGAGAGTGCGCAGGACGCCGTAGAAAATGTGTGGGACCCAAATAACAGTGCGTCGGACGCCGTAGAAAGTGTGTGGGACCCAAATAACAGTGCGTCGGACGCCGTAGAAAGTGTGTGGGACCCAAATGAGAGTGCGCAGGACGCCGTAGAAAATGTGTGGGACCCAAATGAGTGTGCGCAGGACGCCGTAGAAAGTGTGTGGGACCCAAATAACAGTGCGTCGGACGCCGTAGAAAGTGTGTGTGGCCCAAATGAGAGTGCGCAGGACGCCTTAGAAAGTGTGTTGGGCCCAAATGAGAGTGCGCAGGACGCCGTAGAAAGTGTGTGGGACCCAAATAACAGTGCGTCGGACGCCGTATAAAATGTGTGGGACCCAAATAACAGTGCATCGGACGCCGTAGAAAGTGTGTGGCCCAAATGAGAGTGCGCAGGACGCCGTAGAAAATGTGTGGGACCCAAATAACAGTGCGTCGGACGCGGTAGAAAATGTGTGGGACCCAAATAACAGTGCGTCGGACGCCGTAGAAAGTGTGTGGGACCCAAATGAGAGTGCGCAGGACGCCGTAGAAAATGTGTGGGACCCAAATAACAGTGCGTCGGACGCGGTAGAAAATGTGTGGGACCCAAATAACAGTGCGTCGGACGCCGTATAAAATGTGTGGGACCCAAATGAGTGTGCGCAGAACGCTGTAGAATGTGTTTGGCGCCCAAATGAGAGTGCGCAGGACGCCGTAGAAAATGTGCGGGACCCAGATAACAGTGCGTCGAACGCCGTAGAAAGTGTGTGGGACTTAAATAACAGTGCGTCGTACGCCGTAGAAAGTGTGTGGGGCCCAAATGAGAGTGCGCAGGACGCCGTAGAAAATGTGTGGGACCCAAATAACAGTGCGTCGGACGCGGTAGAAAATGTGTGGGACCCAAATAACAGTGCGTAGGACGCCGTAGAAAGTGTGTGGGACCCAAATGAGAGTGCGCAGGACGCCGTAGAAAATGTGTGTGACCCAAATAACAGTGCGTCGGACGCCGTAGAAAGTGTGTGGGACCCAAATAACAGTGCGTCGGACGCGGTAGAAAATGTGTGGGACCCAAATAACAGTGCGTCGGACGCCGTAGAAAATGTGTGGGACCCAAATAACAGTGCGTCGGACGCGGTAGAAAATGTGTGGGACCCAAATAACAGTGCGTCGGACGCCGTAGAAAATGTGTGGGACCCAAATAACAGTGCGTCGGACGCCGTAGAAAGTGTGTGGGCCCAAATGAGAGTGTGCAGAACGCGGTATAAAATGTGTGGGACCCAAATAACAGTGCGTCGGACGCCGTAGAAAATGTGTGGGACCCAAATAACAGTGCGTCGGACGCCGTAGAAAGTGTGTGGGCCCAAATGAGAGTGCGCAGGACGCCGTAGAAAGTGTGTGGGGCCCAAATGAGAGTGCGCAGGACGCCGTAGAAAATGTGTGGGACCCAAATAACAGTGCGTCGGACGCCGTAGAAAGTGTGTGGGACCCAAATGAGAGTGCGCAGGACGCCGTAGAAAATGTGTTGGACCCAAATAACAGTGCGTCGGACGCCGTAGAAAGTGTGTGGGCCCAAATGAGAGTGCGCAGGACGCGGTAGAAAATGTGTGGGACCCAAATAACAGTGCGTAGGACGCCGTAGGAAGTGTGGGGGGCCCAAATGAGAGTGCGTCGGACGCGGTAGAAAATGTGTGGGACTCAAATAACAGTGCGTCGAACGCCGTAGAAAATGTGTGGGACCCAAATGAGAGTGCGCAGGACGCCGTAGAAAGTGTGTGGGACCCAAATGAGAGTGCGCAGGACGCCGTAGAAAATGTGTGGGACCCAAATAACAGTGCGTCGGACGCGGTAGAAAATGTGTGGGACCCAAATAACAGTGCGTCGGACGCCGTAGAAAGTGTGTGGGACCCAAATGAGAGTGCGCAGGACGCCGTAGAAAATGTGTGGGACCCAAATAACAGTGCGTCGGACGCGGTAGAAAATGTGTGGGACCCAAATAACAGTGCGTCGGACGCCGTAGAAAGTGTGTGGGACCCAAATGAGAGTGCGCAGGACGCCGTAGAAAATGTGTGGGACCCAAATAACAGTGCGTCGGACGCGGTAGAAAATGTGTGGTACCCAAATAACAGTGCGTCGGACGCCGTAGAAAGTGTGTGGGGCCCAAATGAGAGTGCGCAGGACGCCGTAGAAAGTGTGTGGGGCCCAAATGAGAGTGCGCAGGACGCGGTAGAAAATGTGTGGGACCCAAATAACAGTGCGTCGGGCGCGGTAGAAAATGTATGGTACCCAAATAACAGTGCGTCGGACGCCGTAGAAAGTGTGTGGAACCCAAATGAGAGTGCGCAGGACGCCGTAGAAAATGTGTGGGGCCCAAATGAGAGTGCGCAGGACGCCGTAGAAAGTGTGTGGGACCCAAATAACAGTGCGTCGGACGCCGTATAAAATGTGTGGGACCCAAATAACAGTGCGTCGGACGCCGTAGAAAGTGTGTGGGACCCAAATGAGAGTGCGCAGGACGCCGTAGAAAATGTGTGGGACCCAAATGAGTGTGCGCAGAACGCTGTAGAATGTGTGTGGGACCCAAAAACAGTGCGTCGGACGCCGTATAAAATGTGTGGGACCCAAATAACAGTGCGTCGGACGCGGTAGAAAGTTTGTGGGCCCAAATGAGAGTGCGCAGAACGCCGTAGAAAGTGTGTGGGGCCCAAATGAGAGTGCGCAGGACGCCGTAGAAAATGTGTGGGACCCAAATAACAGTGCGTCGGACGCCGTAGAAAGTGTGTGGGACCCAAATAACAGTGCGTCGGACGCCGTAGAAAGTGTGTGGGACCCAAATGAGAGTGCGCAGGACGCCGTAGAAAGTGTGTGGGACCCAAATGAGAGTGCGCAGGACGCCGTAGAAAATGTGTTGCACTCAAACAACAGTGCGTCGGACGCCGTAGAAAATGTGTGGGACCCAAATAACAGTGCGTCGGACGCCGTAGAAAGTGTGTGGGACCCAAATGAGAGTGCGCAGGACGCCGTAGAAAGTGTGTGGGACCCAAATGAGAGTGCGCAGGACGCCGTAGAAAATGTGTGGGACCCAAATAACAGTGCGTCGGACGCGGTAGAAAATGTGTGGGACCCAAATAACAGTGCGTCGGACGCGGTAGAAAATGTGTGGGACCCAAATAACAGTGCGTAGGACGCCGTAGAAAGTGTGTGGGACCCAAATGAGAGTGCGCAGGACGCCGTAGAAAATGTGTGTGACCCAAATAACAGTGCGTCGGACGCCGTAGAAAGTGTGTGGGACCCAAATAACAGTGCGTCGGACGCGGTAGAAAATATGTGGGACCCAAATAACAGTGCGTCGGACGCCGTAGAAAATGTGTGGGCCCAAATGAGAGTGTGCAGAACGCTGTAAAAAATGTGTGTGACCCAAATAAGAGTGCGTCGGACGCCGCAAAAACTGTGTGGGACCCAAATGAGAGTGCGTCGGACGCCGTAGAAAGTGTGTGGGACCCAAATGAGAGTGCGTCGGACGCCGTAGAAAGTGTGTGGGACCCAAATGAGAGTGCGTAGGACGCCGTAGAAAATGTGTGGGATCCAAATAACAGTGCGTCGGACGCCGTAGAAAATGTGTGAGACCCAAAAAAAAACAGTGCGTCGGACGCCGTAGAAAGTGTGTGGGACCCAAATGAGAGGGCGTAGGACGCCGTAGAAAGTGTGTGGGACCCAAATGAGAGTGCGTAGGACGCCGTAGAAAATGTGTGGGATCTAAATAACAGTGCGTCGGACGCCGTAGAAAATGTGTGGGACCCAAATAACAGTGCATCGGACATCGTAGAAAGTAAGTGGAACACAAATGAGAGTGCGTCGGACGCCGTAGAAAGTGTGTGGGACCCAAATGAGAGTGCTCAGGACGCGGTACAAAATGTGTGGGACCCAAATAACAGTGCGTCGGACGCGGTATAAAATGTGTGGGACCCAAATAACAGTGCGTCGGACGCCGTAGAAAGTGTGTGGGACCCAAATGAGAGTGCGCAGGACGCCGTAGAAAATGTGTGGGACCCAGATAACAGTGCGTCGGACGCCGTAGAAAGTGTGTGGGACCCAAATGAGAGTGCGCAGGACGCCGTAGAAAGTGTGTGGGACCCAAATGAGAGTGCGCAGGACGCCGTAGAAAATGTGTGGGACCCAAATAACAGTGCGTCGGACGCCGTAGAAAATGTGTGGGACCCAAATAACAGTGCGTTGGACACCGTAGAAAGCGTGTGACCCAAATGAGAGTGCGCAGGACGCCGTAGAAAATGTGCGGGACCCAAATAACAGTGCGTCGGACGCCGTAGAAAATGTGTGGGACCCAAATAACAGTGCGTTGGACGCCGTAGAAAATGTGTGGGACCCAAATAACAGTGCGTCGGACGCCGTAGAAAGTGTGTGGGACCCAAATGAGAGTGCGCAGGACGCCGTAGAAAATGTGTGGGACCCAAATAACAGTGCGTTGGACGCGGTAGAAAATGTGGGGGACCCAAATAACAGTGCGTCGGACGCCGTAGAAAGTGTGTGGGACCCAAATGAGAGTGCGCAGGACGCCGTAGAAAATGTGTGGGACCCAGATAACAGTGCGTCGGACGCCGCAGAATGTGTGTGGCCCAAATGAGAGTGCGCAGGACGCCGTAGAAAATGTGTGGGACCCAAATAACAGTGCGTCGGACGCCGTAGAAAGTAAGTGGAACCCAAATGACAGTGCGTCGGACGCCGTAGAAAATGTGTGGGACCCAAATAACAGTGCGTCGGACGCCGTAGAAAGTGTGTGGGACCCAAATGAGAGTGCTCAGGACGCCGTAGAAAATGTGTGGGACCCAAATAACAGTGCGTCGAACGCCGTGGAAAGTGTGTGGGACCCAAATAACAAAACGTCGGACGCCGTAGAAAGTGTGTGGGACCCAAATGAGAGTGCTCAGGACGCCGTAGAAAATGTGAGGAACCCAAATAACAGTGCGTCGGACGCCGTAGAAAGTGTGTGGGACCCAAATGAGAGTGCACAGGACGCCGTAGAAAATGTGTGGGACCCAAATAACAGTGCGTCGGACGCCGTAGAAAGTGTGTGGGACCCAAATGAGAGTGCTCAGGACGCCGTAGAAAATGTGTGGGACCCAAATAACAGTGCGTCGGACGCCGTAGAAAGTGTGTGGGACCCAAATGAGAGTGCGCAGGACGCCGTAGAAAATGTGTGGGACCCAAATGAGAGTGCGCAGGACGCCGTAGAAAATGTGTGGGACCCAAATAACAGTGCGTCGGACGCGGTAGAAAATGTGTGGGACCCAAATAACAGTGCGTCGGACGCCGTAGAAAGTTTTTGGGCCCAAATGAGAGTGCGCAGGACGCGGTAGAAAATGTGTGGGACCCAAATAACAGTGCGTCGGACGCCGTATAAAATGTGTGGGACCCAAATAACAGTGCGTCGGACGCGGTAGAAAATGTGTGGGACCCAAATAACAGTGCGTCGGACGCCGTAGAAAGTGTGTGGGACCCAAATGAGAGTGCGCAGGACGCCGTAGAAAATGTGTGGGACCCAAATAACAGTGCGTCGGACGCGGTAGAAAATGTGTGGGACCCAAATAACAGTGCGTAGGACGCCGTAGAAAGTGTGTGGGACCCAAATGAGAGTGCGCAGGACGCCGTAGAAAGTGTGTGGGACCCAAATGAGAGTGCGCAGGACGCCGTAGAAAATGTGTGGGACCCAAATAACAGTGCGTCGGACGCGGTAGAAAATGTGTGGGACCCAAATAACAGTGCGTCGGACGCGGTAGAAAATGTGTGGGACCCAAATAACAGTGCGTCGGACGCCGTAGAAAGTGTGTGGGACCCAAATGAGAGTGCGCAGGACGCCGTAGAAAATGTGTGGGGCCCAAATGAGAGTGCGTCGGACGCGGTAGAAAATGTGTGGGACCCAAATAACAGTGCGTCGGACGCGGTAGAAAATGTGTGGGACCCAAATAACAGTGCGTAGGACGCCGTAGAAAGTGTGTGGGACCCAAATGAGAGTGCGCAGGACGCCGTAAAAAGTGTGTGGGACCCAAATGAGAGTGCGCAGGACGCCGTAGAAAATGTGCGGGACCCAAATAACAGTGCGTCGGACGCCGTAGAAAATGTGTGGGACCCAAATAACAGTGCGTCGGACGCCGCAGAATGTGTGTGGCCCAAATGAGAGTGCGCAGGACGCCGTAGAAAATGTGCGGGACCCAAATAACAGTGCGTCGGACGCCGTAGAAAATGTGTGGGACCCAAATAACAGTGCGTCGGACGCCGTAGAAAGTGTGTGGGACCCAAATGAGAGTGCGCAGGACGCCGTAGAAAATGTGTGGGACCCAAATAACAGTGCGTCGGACGCCGTAGAAAGTGTGTGGGACCCAAATAACAGTGCGTCGGACGCCGTAGAAAATGTGTGGGACCCAAATAACAGTGCGTCGGACGCCGTAGAAAGTGTGTGGGACCCAAATGAGAGTGCGCAGGACGCCGTAGAAAATGTGTGGGACCCAAATGAGAGTGCGCAGGACGCCGTAGAAAATGTGTGGGACCCAAATAACAGTGCGTCGGACGCCGTAGAAAGTGTGCGGGACCCAAATGAGAGTGCGCAGGACGCCGTAGAAAGTGTGTGGGACCCAAATGAGAGTGCGCAGCCCGCCGTAGAAATGTGTGGGACCCAGATAACAGTGCAGAAAATGTGTGGGACCCAAATAACAGTGCGTCGGACGCCGTAGAAAGTGTGTGGGACCCAAATGAGAGTGCGCAGGACGCCGTAGAAAGTGTGTGGGACCCAAATGAGAGTGCGCAGGACGCCGTAGAAAACGTGTGGGACCCAAATAACAGTGCGTCGGACGCGGTAGAAAATGTGTGGGACCCAAATAACAGTGCGTCGGACGCCGTAGAAAGTGTGTGGGACCCAAATGAGAGTGCGCAGGACGCCGTAGAAAATGTGTGGGACCCAAATAACAGTGCGTCGGACGCGGTAGAAAATGTGTGGGACCCAAATAACAGTGCGTCGGACGCCGTAGAAAATGTGTGGGACCCAAATAACAGTGCGTCGGACGCCGTAGAAAGTGTGTGGGCCCAAATGAGAGTGCGCAGGACGCCGTAGAAAATGTGTGGGACCCAAATAACAGTGCGTCGGACGCGGTAGAAAATGTGTGGGACCCAAATAACAGTGCGTCGGACGCCGTAGAAAGTGTGTGGGACCCAAATGAGAGTGCGCAGGACGCCGTAGAAAGTGTGTGGGACCCAAATAACAGTGCGCCGGACGCCGTAGAAAGTGTGTGGGACCCAAATGAGAGTGCGCAGGACGCCGTAGAAAATGTGTGGGACCCAAATAACAGTGCGTCGGACGCCGTAGAAAATGTGTGGGACCCAAATAACAGTGCGTCGGACGCCGTAGAAAGTGTGTGGGACCCAAATGAGAGTGCGCAGGACGCGGTAGAAAATGTGTGGGACCCAAATAACAAGGCGTCGGACGCCGTAGAAAGTGTGTGGGACCCAAATGAGAGTGCGCAGGACGCCGTAGAAAATGTGTGGGACTCAAATAACAGTGCTTCGGACGCGGTAGAAAGTGTGTGGGCCCAAATGAGTGTGCGCAGAACGCTGTAGAATGTGTGTGGCGCCCAAATGAGAGTGCGCAGGACGCCGTAGAAAATGTGCGGGACCCAAATAACAGTGCGTCGTACGCCGTATAAAATGTGTGGGACCCAAATAACAGTGCGTCGGACGCCGTAGAAAGTGTGTGGGCCCAAATGAGAGTGCGCAGGACGCCGTAGAAAATGTGCGGGACCCAAATAACAGTGCGTCGTACGCCGTATAAAATGTGTGGGACCCAAATAACAGTGCGTCGGACGCGGTAGAAAATGTGTGGGACCCAAATAACAGTGCGTCGGACGCCGTAGAAAGTGTGTGGGCCCAAATGAGAGTGCGCAGGACGCCGTAGAAAGTGTGTGGGGCCCAAATAACAGTGCGTCGGACGCCGTAGAAAATGTGTGGGACCCAAATAACAGTGCGTCGGACGCCGTAGAAAATGTGTGGGACCCAAATGAGAGTGCGCAGGACGCCGTAGAAAATGTGTGGGACCCAAATAACAGTGCGTCGGACGCCGTAGAAAATGTGTGGGACCCAAATAACAGTGCGTCGGACGCCGTAGAAAGTGTGTGGGCCCAAATGAGAGTGCGCAGGACGCCGTAGAAAGTGTGTGGGGCCTAAATGAGAGTGCGCAGGGCGCCGTAGAAAATGTGTTGGACTCAAACAACAGTGCGTCGGACGCCGTAGAAAGTGTGTGGACCCAAATGAGAGTGCGCAGGACGCCGTAGAAAATGTGTGGGACCCAAATAACAGTGCGTCGGACGCCGTAGAAAGTGTGTGGGACCCAAATGAGAGTGCGCAGGACGCCGTAGAAAATGTGTGGGACCCAAATAACAGTGCGTCGGACGCGGTAGAAAATGTGTGGGACCCAAATAACAGTGCGTCGGACGCCGTAGAAAATGTGTGGGACCCAAATAACAGTGCGTCGGACGCCGTAGAAAGTGTGTGGGACCCAAATGAGAGTGCGTAGGACGCCGTAGAAAGTGTGTGGGACCCAAATGAGAGTGCGCAGGACGCCGTAGAAAGTGTGTGGGACCCAAATAACAGTGCGTCGGACGCCGTAGAAAATGTGTGGGACCCAAATAACAGTGCGTCGGACGCCGTAGAAAGTGTATGGGACCCAAATGAGAGTGCGTAGGACGCCGTAGAAAATGTGTGGGACCCAAATAACAGTGCGTCGGACGCCGTAGAAAGTGTATGGGACCCAAATGAGAGTGCGTAGGACGCCGTAGAAAGTGTGTGGGACCCAAATGAGAGTGCGTAGGACGCCGTAGAAAATGTGTGGGACCCAAATAACAGTGCGTCGGACGCCGTAGAAAATGTGTGGGACCCAAATAACAGTGCGTCGGACGCCGTAGAAAGTGTGTGGGACCCAAATGAGAGTGCGCAGGACGCCGTAGAAAGTGTGTGGGACCCAAATAACAGTGCGTCGGACGCCGTAGAAAATGTGTGGGACCCAAATAACAGTGCGTCGGACGCCGTAGAAAATGTGTGGGACCCAAATGAGAGTGCGTAGGACGCCGTAGAAAGTGTGTGGGACCCAAATGAGAGTGCGCAGGACGCCGTAGAAAATGTGTGGGACCCAAATAACAGTGCGTCGGACGCGGTAGAAAATGTGTGGTACCCAAATAACAGTGCGTCGGACGCCGTAGAAAGTGTGTGGAACCCAAATGAGAGTGCGCAGGACGCCGTAGAAAATGTG
Organism: Aplectana chamaeleonis; assembly: GCA_029168955.1. NCBI lineage: Eukaryota > Metazoa > Nematoda > Chromadorea > Rhabditida > Cosmocercidae > Aplectana > Aplectana chamaeleonis. Next base: position 913,234 of record JAPDOI010000276.1, on the reverse strand, counting down.
TGGGACCCAAATAACAGTGCGTCGGACGCCGTAGAAAGTGTGTGGAACCCAAATGAGAGTGCGCAGGACGCCGTAGAAAATGTGTGGGACCCAAATAACAGTGCGCCGGACGCGGTAGAAAATGTGTGGGACCCAAATAACAGTGCGTCGGACGCCGTAGAAAGTGTGTGGGCCCAAATGAGAGTGCGCAGGACGCCGTAGAAAGTGTGTGGGCCCAAATGAGAGTGCGCAGGACGCCGTAGAAAATGTGTTGGACTCAAACAACAGTGCGTCGGACGCGGTAGAAAATGTGTGGGACCCAAATAACAGTGCGTCGGACGCCGTAGAAAGTGTGTGGGACCCAAATGAGAGTGCGCAGGACGCCGTAGAAAGTGTGTGGGACCCAAATAACAGTGCGCAGAACGCTGTAGAATTTGTGTGGGACCCAAAAACAGTGCGTCGGACGCCGTATAAAATGTGTGGGACCCAAAAACAGTGCGTCGGACGCCGTAGAAAGTGTGTGGGACCCAAATGAGAGTGCGCAGGACGCCGTAGAAAGTGTGTGGGACCCAAATAACAGTGCGTCGGACGCCGTAGAAAATGTGTGGGACCCAAATAACAGTGCGTCGGACGCCGTAGAAAGTGTGTGGGACCCAAATGAGAGTGCGCAGGACGCCGTAGAAAGTGTGTGGGACCCAAATGAGAGTGCTCAGGACGCCGTAGAAAATGTGTGGGACCCAAATGAGAGTGCGCAGGACGCTGTAGAAAATGTGTGGGACCAACACGCCGTAGAAAGTGTGTGGGACCCAAATAACAGTGCGCCGGACGCCGTAGAAAGTGTGTGGGACCCAAATGAGAGTGCTCAGGACGCCGTAGAAAATGTGTGGGACCCAAATAACAGTGCGTCGGACGCCGTAGAAAATGTGTGGGACCCAAATAACAGTGCGTCGGACGCCGTAGAAAGTGTGTGGGACCCAAATAACAGTGCGTCGGACGCCGTAGAAAGTGTGTGGGACCCAAATGAGAGTGCGCAGGACGCCGTAGAAAATGTGTGGGACCCAAATAACAGTGCGTCGGACGCGGTAGAAAATGTGTGGTACCCAAATAACAGTGCGTCGGACGCCGTAGAAAGTGTGTGGGGCCCAAATGAGAGTGCGCAGGACGCCGTAGAAAATGTGTGGGACCCAAATAACAGTGCGTCGGACGCGGTAGACAATGTGTGGTACCCAAATAACAGTGCGTCGGACGCCGTAGAAAGTGTGTGGGCCCAAATGAGAGTGCGCAGGACGCCGTAGAAAGTGTGTGGGACCCAAATATCAGTGCGTCGGACGCGGTAGAAAATGTGTGGTACCCAAATAGCAGTGCGTCGGACGCCGTAGAAAGTGTGTGTGGCCCAAATTAGAGTGCGCAGGACGCCTTAGAAAGTGTGTTGGGCCCAAATGAGAGTGCGCAGGACGCCGTAGAAATGTGTTGGACCCAAACAACAGTGCGTCGGGCGCGGTAGAAAATGTATGGTACCCAAATAACAGTGCGTCGGACGCCGTAGAAAGTGTGTGGAACCCAAATGAGAGTGCGCAGGACGCCGTAGAAAATGTGTGGGACCCAAATAACAGTGCGTCGGACGCGGTAGAAAATGTGTGGGACCCAAATAACAGTGCGTCGGACGCCGTAGAAAGTGTGTGGGACCCAAATGAGAGTGCGCAGGACGCCGTAGAAAATGTGTGGGACCCAAATGAGGGTGTGCAGGACGCCAAAGAAAGTGTGCGGGACCCAAATAACAGTGCGCAGGACGCCGTAGAAAGTGTGTGGGACCCAAATAACAGTGCGCAGGACGCCGTAGAAAGTGTGTGGGACCCAAATAACAGTGCGTCGTACGCCGTATAAAATGTGTGGGACCCAAATAACAGTGCGTCGGACGCCGTAGAAAGTGTGTGGGCCCAAATGAGAGTGCGCAGGACGCCGTAGAAAGTGTGTGGGGCCCAAATGAGAGTGCGCAGGACGCCGTAGAAAATGTGTTGGACCCAAACAACAGTGCGTCGGACGCCGTAGAAAGTGTGTGGGCCCAAATGAGAGTGCGCAGGACGCCGTAGAAAGTGTGTGGGGCCCAAATGAGAGTGCGCAGGACGCCGTAGAAAATGTGTTGGACTCAAACAACAGTGCGTCGGACGCGGTAGAAAATGTGTGGGTCCCAAATAACAGTGCGTCGGACGCCGTAGAAAGTGTGTGGGACCCAAATGAGAGTGCGCAGGACGCCGTAGAAAATGTGTGGGACCCAAATAACAGTGCGTCGGACGCCGTAGAAAGTGTGTGGGACCCAAATGAGAGTGCGCAGGACGCCGTAGAAAATGTGTGGGACCCAAATAACAGTGCGTCGGACGCGGTAGAAAATGTGTGGGACCCAAATAACAGTGCGTAGGACGCCGTAGAAAGTGTGTGGGACCCAAATGAGAGTGCGCAGGACGCCGTAGAAAGTGTGTGGGGCCCAAATGAGAGTGCGCAGGACGCCGTAGAAAATGTGCTGAACTCAAACAACAGTGCGTCGGACGCCGTAGAAAGTGTGTGGGACCCAAATGAGAGTGCGCAGGACGCCGTAGAAAGTGTGTGGGACCCAAATGAGAGTGCTCAGGACGCCAGAGGACATGTGTGGGACCCAAATAACAGTGCGTCGGACGCCGTAGGAAATGTGTGGGACCCAAATAACAGTGCGTCGGACGCCGTAGAAAGTGTGTGGGACCCAAATGAGAGTGCGCAGGACGCCGTAGAAAGTGTGTGGGACCCAAATGAGAGTGCGCAGGACGGCGTAGAAAACGTGTGGAATCCAAATGAGAGTGCGCAGGACGCGGTAGAAAATGTGTGGGACCCAAATAACAGTGCGTCGGACGCGGTAGGAAATGTGTGGTACCCAAATAACAGTGCGTCGGACGCCGTAGAAAGTGTGTGGAACCCAAATGAGAGTGCGCAGGACGCCGTAGAAAGTGTGTGGGGCCCAAATGAGAGTGCGCAGGACGCGGTAGAAAATGTGTGGGACCTAAATAACAGTGCGTCGGACGCCGTAGAAAGTGTGTGTGGCCCAAATTAGAGTGCGCAGGACGCCTTAGAAAGTGTGTTGGGCCCAAATGAGAGTGCGCAGGACGCCGTAGAAAATGTGTTGGACCCAAACAACAGTGCGTCGGGCGCGGTAGAAAATGTATGGTACCCAAATAACAGTGCGTCGGACGCCGTAGAAAGTGTGTGGAACCCAAATGAGAGTGCGCAGGACGCCGTAGAAAGTGTGTGGGCCCAAATGAGAGTGCGCAGGACGCCGTAGAAAATGTGTTGGACTCAAACAACAGTGCGTCGGACGCGGTAGAAAATGTGTGGGACCCAAATAACAGTGCGTCGGACGCCGTAGAAAGTGTGTGGGACCCAAATGAGAGTGCGCAGGACGCCGTAGAAAATGTGTGGGACCCAAATAACAGTGCGTCGGACGCGGTAGAAAATGTGTGGGACCCAAATAACAGTGCGTCGGACGCCGCAGAATGTGTGTGGCCCAAATGAGAGTGCGCAGGACGCCGTAGAAAGTGTGTGGGGCCCAAATGAGAGTGCGCAGGACGCGGTAGAAAATGTGTGGGACCCAAATAACAGTGCGTCGGACGCGGTAGAAAATGTGTGGTACCCAAATAACAGTGCGTCGGACGCCGTAGAAAGTGTGTGGGCCCAAATGAGAGTGTGCAGAACGCTGTAGAATGTGTGTGGCGCCCAAGTGAGAGTGCGCAGGACGCCGTAGAAAATGTGTTGGACCCAAATAACAGTGCGTCGGACGCCGTAGAAAGTGTGTGGGCCCAAATGAGAGTGTGCAGGACGCCGTAGAAAGTGTGTGGGGCCCAAATGAGAGTGCGCAGGACGCCGTAGAAAATGTGTTGGACTCAAACAACAGTGCGTCGGACGCGGTAGAAAATGTGTGGGACCCAAATAACAGTGCGTCGGACGCGGTAGAAAATGTGTGGGACCCAAATAACAGTGCGTCGGACGCCGTAGAAAGTGTGTGGGACCCAAATGAGAGTGCGCAGGACGCCGTAGAAAGTGTGTGGGGCCCAAATGAGAGTGCGCAGGACGCCGTAGAAAATGTGTGGGACCCAAATAACAGTGCGTCGGACGCCGTAGAAAGTGTGTGGGACCCAAATAACAGTGCGTCGGACGCCGTAGAAAGTGTGTGGGACCCAAATGAGAGTGCGCAGGACGCCGTAGAAAATGTGTGGGACCCAAATAACAGTGCGTCGGACGCGGTAGAAAATGTGTGGGACCCAAATAACAGTGCGTAGGACGCCGTAGAAAGTGTGTGGGACCCAAATGAGAGTGCGCAGGACGCCGTAGAAAATGTGTGGGACCCAAATAACAGTGCGTCGCACGCCGTATAAAATGTGTGGGACCCAAATAACAGTGCGTCGGACGCCGTAGAAAGTGTGTGGGGCCCAAATGAGAGGGCGCAGGACGCCGGAGAAAATGTGTGGGGCCCAAATGAGAGTGCGCAGGACGCCGTAGAAAATGTGTGGGGCCCAAACAGCAGTGCGCCGGACGCGGTAGAAAATGTGTGGGACCCAAATAACAGCGCGTCGGACGCCGTAGAAAGTGTGTGGGACCCAAATGAGAGTGCGCAGGACGCCGCAGAAAATGTGCGGGACCCAAATAACAGTGCGTCGGACGCCGTAGAAAGTGTGTGACCCAAATGAGAGTGCGCAGGACGCCGTAGAAAGTGTGTGTGACCCAAATGAGAGTGCTCACGACGCCGTAGAGAATGTGTGGGACCAGAACGGCGTATAAAGTGTGTGGGACCCAAATAACAGTGCGACGCACGCCGTAGAAAGTGTGTGGGAGCCAAATGAGTGTGCGCAGAACGCCGTAGAAAGCGTGTGACCCAAATGAGAGTGCGCAGGACGCCGTAGAAAATGTGTGGGACCCAAATAACAGTGCGTCGGACGCCGTAGAAAATGTGTGGGACCCAAATAACAGTGCGTCGGACGCCGTAGAAAGTGTGTGGGACCCAAATGAGAGTGCGCAGGACGCCGTAGAAAATGTGTGGGACCCAAATAACAGTGCGTCGGACGCCGTAGAAAATGTGTGGGACCCAAATAACAGTGCGTCGGACGCCGTAGAAAGTGTGGGGGGCCCAAATGAGAGTGCTCAGGACGCCGGAGGAAATGGGTGGGACCCAAATAACAGTGCGTCGGACGCCGTAGAAAGTGTGTGGGCCCAAATGAGAGTGCGCAGGACGTTGTAGAAAATGTGTGGGACCCAAATAACAGTGCGTCGGACGCCGTAGAAAGTGTGTGGGACCCAAATAACAGTGCGTCGTACGCCGTATAAAATGTGTGGGACCCAAATAACAGTGCGCAGAACGCTGTAGAAAGTGTGTGGGACCCAAATGAGAGTGCGCAGGACGCCGTAGAAAGTGTGTGGGACCCAAATGAGAGTGCGCAGGACGCCGTAGAAAATGTGTGGGACCCAAATAACAGTGCGTCGGACGCGGTAGAAAATGTGTGGGACCCAAATAACAGTGCGTCGGACGCGGTAGAAAGTGTGTGGGACCCAAATGAGAGTGCGCAGGACGCAGTAGAAAGTGTGTGGGACCCAAATGAGAGTGCGCAGGACGCCGTAGAAAATGTGTGGGACCCAAATAACAGTGCGTCGGACGCCGTAGAAAGTGTGTGGGACCCAAATAACAGTGCGTCGGACGCCGTAGAAAGTGTGTGGGACCCAAATGAGAGTGCGCAGGACGCCGTAGAAAATGTGTGGGACCCAAATGAGAGTGCGCAGGACGCCGTAGAAAGTGTGTGGGACCCAAATGAGAGTGCGCAGGACGCCGTAGAAAATGTGTGGGACCCAAATAACAGTGCGTCGGACGCCGTAGAAAATGTGCGGGACCCAAATAACAGTGCGTCGGACGCCGTAGAAAGTGTGTGGGCCCAAATGAGAGTGCGCAGGACGCCGTAGAAAGTGTGTGGGACCCAAATGAGAGTGCGCAGGAGGCCGTAGAAAATGTGTGGGACCCAAATAACAGTGCGTCGGACGCGGTAGAAAATGTGTGGTACCCAAATAGCAGTGCGTCGGACGCCGTAGAAAGTTTGTGGGCCCAAATGAGAGTGCGCAGGACGCCGTAGAAAGTGTGTGGGACCCAAATAACAGTGCGTCGGACGCCGTATAAAATGTGTGGGACCCAAATAACAGTGCGTCGGACGCCGTAGAAAGTGTGTGGGACCCAAATGAGAGTGCGCAGGACGCCGTAGAAAATGTGTGGGACCCAAATGAGAGTGCGCAGGACGCCGTAGAAAGTGTGTGGGACCCAAATGAGAGTGCGCAGGACGCCGTAGAAAATGTGTGGGACCCAAATAACAGTGCGTCGGACGCGGTAGAAAATGTGTGGGACCCAAATAACAGTGCGTCGGACGCCGTAGAAAGTGTGTGGAACCCAAATGAGAGTGCGCAGGACGCCGTAGAAAGTGTGTGGGGCCCAAATGAGAGTGCGCAGGACGCGGTAGAAAATGTGTGGGACCCAAATAACAGTGCGTCGGACGCCGTAGAAAGTGTGTGGGCCCAAATGAGAGTGCGCAGGACGCCGTAGAAAGTGTGTGGGCCCAAATGAGAGTGCGCAGAACGCTGTAGAATGTGTGTGGCGCCCAAGTGAGAGTGCGCAGGACGCCGTAGAAAATGTGTGGGACCCAAATAACAGTGCGTCGGACGCCGTAGAAAGTGTGTGGGCCCAAATGAGAGTGCGCAGGACGCCGTAGAAAGTGTGTGGGGCCCAAATGAGAGTGCGCAGGACGCCGTAGAAAGTGTGTGGGGCCCAAATGAGAGTGCGCAGGACGCCGTAGAAAATGTGTGGGACCCAAATAACAGTGCGTCGGACGCCGTAGAAAATGTGTGGGACCCAAATAACAGTGCGTCGGACGCCGTAGAAAGTGTGTGGGACCCAAATGAGAGTGCGCAGGACGCCGTAGAAAATGTGTGGGACCCAAATAACAGTGCGTCGGACGCGGTAGAAAATGTGTGGGACCCAAATGAGAGTGCGCAGGACGCCGGAGAAAGTGTGTGGGGCACAAATGAGAGTGCGCAGGACGCCGTAGAAAATGTGTGGGACCCAAACAACAGTGCGTCGGACGCGGTAGAAAATGTGTGGGTCCCAAATAACAGTGCGTCGGACGCCGTAGAAAGTGTGTGGGACCCAAATGAGAGTGCGCAGGACGCCGTAGAAAATGTGTGGGACCCAAATAACAGTGCGTCGGACGCCGTAGAAAGTGTGTGGGACCCAAATGAGAGTGCGCAGGACGCCGTAGAAAATGTGTGGGACCCAAATAACAGTGCGTCGGACGCCGTAGAAAGTGTGTGGGACCCAAATAACAGTGCGTCGGACGCGGTAGAAAATGTGTGGGACCCAAATAACAGTGCGTCGGACGCCGTAGAAAGTGTGTGGGCCCAAATGAGAGTGCGCAGGACGCCGTAGAAAGTGTGTGGGGCCCAAATGAGAGTGCGCAGGACGCCGTAGAAAATGTGTGGGACCCAAATAACAGTGCGTCGGACGCGGTAGAAAATGTGTGGGACCCAAATAACAGTGCGTCGGACGCCGTAGAAAGTGTGTGGGCCCAAATGAGAGTGCGCAGGACGTTGTAGAAAATGTGTGGGACCCAAATAACAGTGCGTCGGACGCGGTAGAAAATGTGTGGGACCCAAATAACAGTGCGTCGGACGCCGTAGAAAGTGTGTGGGACCCAAATGAGAGTGCGCAGGACGCCGTAGAAAGTGTGTGGGCCCAAATGAGAGTGCGCAGGACGCCGTAGAAAATGTGTGGGACCCAAATAACAGTGCGCAGAACGCTGTAGAATTTGTGTGGGACCCAAAAACAGTGCGTCGGACGCGGTAGAAAATGTGTGGGACCCAAATAACAGTGCGTCGGACGCCGTAGAAAGTGTGTGGGCCCAAATGAGAGTGCGCAGGACGCCGTAGAAAGTGTGTGGGGCCCAAATGAGAGTGCGCAGGACGCCGTAGAAAATGTGTGGGACCCAAATAACAGTGCGTCGGACGCCGTAGAAAGTGTGTGGGGCCCAAATGAGAGTGCGCAGGACGCCGTAGAAAATGTGTGGGACCCAAATGAGAGTGCGCAGGACGCCGTAGAAAGTGTGTGGGGCCCAAATGAGAGTGCGCAGGACGCCGTAGAAAATGTGTGGGACCCAAATAACAGTGCGTCGGACGCGGTAGAAAATGTGTGGGACCCAAATAACAGTGCGTCGGACGCCGTAGAAAGTGTGTGGGACCCAAATGAGAGTGCGTCGGACGCCGTAGAAACTGTGTGGGACCCAAATGAGAGTGCGTAGGACGCCGTAGAAAATGTGTGGGACCCAAATGAGAGCGCGTAGGACGCCGTAGAAAATGTGTGGGACCCAAATAACAGTGCGTCGGACGCGGTAGAAAATGTGTGGGACCCAAATAACAGTGCGTCGGACGCCGTAGAAAGTGTGTGGGACCCAAATGAGAGTGCGCAGGACGCCGTAGAAAATGTGTGGGGCCCAAATGAGAGTGCGCAGGACGCCGTAGAAAATGTGCGGGACCCAAATAACAGTGCGTCGGACGCCGTAGAAAGTGTGTGGGACCCAAACAACAGTGCGTCGTACGCCGTATAAAATGTGTGGGCCCAAATGAGAGTGCGCAGGACGCCGTAGAAAATGTGTGGGACCCAAATAACAGTGCGTCGGACGCGGTAGAAAATGTGTGGGACCCAAATAACAGTGCGTCGGACGCCGTAGAAAGTGTGTGGGACCCAAATGAGAGTGCGCAGGACGCCGTAGAAAATGTGTGGGACCCAAATAACAGTGCGTCGGACGCCGTAGAAAGTGTGTGGGACCCAAATGAGAGTGCGCAGGACGCCGTAGAAAATGTGTGGGACCCAAATAACAGTGCGTCGGACGCGGTAGAAAATGTGTGGGACCCAAATAACAGTGCGTCGGACGCCGTAGAAAGTGTGTGGGCCCAAATGAGAGTGCGCAGGACGCCGTAGAAAGTGTGTGGGGCCCAAATGAGAGTGCGCAGGACGCCGTAGAAAATGTGTGGGACCCAAATAACAGTGCGTCGGACGCCGTAGAAAGTGTGTGGGACCCAAATAACAGTGCGTCGGACGCGGTAGAAAATGTGTGGGACCCAAATGAGAGCGCGCAGGACGCCGTAGAAAGTGTGTGGGACCCAAATAACAGTGCGTCGGACGCGGTAGAAAATGTGTGGGACCCAAATAACAGTGCGTCGGACGCCGTAGAAAATGTGTGGGACCCAAATAACAGTGCGTCGGACGCCGTAGAAAGTGTGTGGGCCCAAATGAGAGTGCGCAGAACGCTGTAGAATGTGTGTGGCGCCCAAGTGAGAGTGCGCAGGACGCCGTAGAAAATGTGTGGGACCCAAATAACAGTGCGTCGGACGCCGTAGAAAGTGTGTGGGACCCAAATAACAGTGCGTCGGACGCCGTAGAAAGTGTGTGGGCCCAAATGAGAGTGCGCAGGACGCCGTAGAAAATGTGTGGGACCCAAATAACAGTGCGTCGGACGCCGTAGAAAGTGTGTGGGCCCAAATGAGAGTGCGCAGGACGCCGTAGAAAGTGTGTGGGGCCCAAATGAGAGTGCGCAGGACGCCGTAGAAAATGTGTGGGACCCAAATAACAGTGCGTTGGACGCCGTAGAAAATGTGTGGGACCCAAATAAAACAGTGCGTCGGACGCCGTAGAAAGTGTGTGGGCCCAAATGAGAGTGCGCAGGACGCCGTAGAAAATGTGTGGGACCCAAATAAAAGTGCGTCGGACGCCGTAGAAAGTGTGTGGGACCCAAATAACAGTGCGTCGGACGCCGTAGAAAGTGTGTGGGCCCAAATGAGAGTGCGCAGGACGCCGTAGAAAATGTGTGGGACCCAAATAACAGTGCGTCGGACGCCGTAGAAAATGTGTGGGACCCAAATGAGTGTGCGCAGAACGCTGTAGAAAGTGTGAGGGCCCAAATGAGAGTGCGTAGGACGCCGTAGAAAATGTGTGGGACCCAAATAACAGTGCGTTGGACGCCGTAGAAAATGTGTGGGACCCAAATAAAACAGTGCGTCGGACGCCATAGAAAGTGTGTGGGCCCAAATGAGAGTGCGCAGGACGCCGTAGAAAGTGTGTGGGGCCCAAATAACAGTGCGTCGGACGCCGTATAAAATGTGTGGGACCCAAATAACAGTGCGTCGGACGCCGTAGAAAGTGTGTGGGCTCAAATGAGAGTGCGCAGGACGCCGTAGAAAGTGTGTGGGACCCAAATAACAGTGCGTCGGACGCCGTATAAAATGTGTGGGACCCAAATAACAGTGCGTCGGACGCCGTAGAAAGTGTGTGGGCCCAAATGAGAGTGCGCAGGACGCCGTAGAAAGCGTGTGGGGCCCGAATGAGAGTGCGCAGGACGCCGTAGAAAATGTGTGGGACCCAAAAACAGTGCGTCGGACGCCGTATAAAATGTGTGGGACCCAAATAACAGTGCGCAAGACGCTGTAGAATGTGTGTGGGACCCAAATGAGTGTGCGCAGAACGCTGTAGAATGTGTGTGGGCCCAAATGAGAGTGCGCAGGACGCCGTAGAAAATGTGTGGGACCCAAATAACAGTGCGTCGGACGCCGTAGAAAATGTGTGGGAACCAAATAAAACAGTGCGTCGGACGCCGTAGAAAGTGTGTGGGCCCAAATGAGAGTGCGCAGGACGCCGTAGAAAGTGTGTGGGACCCAAATGAGAGTGCGCAGGACGCCGTAGAAAATGTGTGGGACCCAAATAACAGTGCGTCGGACGCGGTAGAAAATGTGTGGGACCCAAATAACAGTGCGTCGGACGCCGTAGAAAGTGTGTGGGACCCAAATGAGAGTGCGCAGGACGCCGTAGAAAATGTGTGGAACCCAAATGAGTGTGCGCAGAACGCTGTAGAAAGTGTGTGGGACCCAAATGAGAGTGCGCAGGACGCCGTAGAAAATGTGTGGGACCCAAATAACAGTGCGTCGGACGCGGTAGAAAATGTGTGGGACCCAAATAACAGTGCGTCGGACGCCGTAGAAAGTGTGTGGGCCCAAATGAGAGTGTGCAGGAGGCCGTAGAAAATGTGCGGGACCCAAATAACAGTGCGTCGGACGCCGTAGAAAGTGTGTGGGACCCAAATAACAGTGCGTCGGACGCGGTAGAAAGTGTGTGGGCCCAAATGAGAGTGCGCAGGACGCCGCAGAAAATGTGCGGGACCCAAATAGCAGTGCGTCGGACGCCGTAGAAAATGTGTGGCCAAATAACAGTGCGTCGGACGCCGTAGAAAGTGTGTGGGACCCAAATGAGAGTGCGCAGGACGCCGTAGAAAATGTGTGGGACCCAAATAACAGTGCGTGGGACGCCGTATAAAATGTGTGGGACCCAAATGACAGTGCGTCGGACGCCGTAGAAAATGTGTGGGACCCAAATAACAGTGCGCAGGACGCCGTAGAAAATGTGTGGGACCCAAATAACAGTGCGTCGGACGCCGTAGAAAATGTGTGGGAACCAAATAAAACAGTGCGTCGGACGCCGTAGAAAGTGTGTGGGCCCAAATGAGAGTGCGCAGGACGCCGTAGAAAATGTGTGGGACCCAAATAACAGTGCGTCGGACGCCGTAGAAAATGTGTGGGAACCAAATAAAACAGTGCGTCGGACGCCGTAGAAAGTGTGTGGGCCCAAATGAGAGTGCGCAGGACGCCGTAGAAAATGTGTGGGACCCAAATAACAGTGCGTCGGACGCCGTAGAAAATGTGTGGGAACCAAATAAAACAGTGCGTCGGACGCCGTAGAAAGTGTTTGGGCCCAAATGAGAGTGCGCAGGACGCCGTAGAAAGTGTGTGGGCCCAAATGAGAGTGCGCAGGACGCCGTAGAAAATGTGTGGGACCCAAATAACAGTGCGTCGGACGCCGTAGAAAATGTGTGGGAACCAAATAAAACAGTGCGTCGGACGCCGTAGAAAGTGTGTGGGCCCAAATGAGAGTGCGCAGGACGCCGTAGAAAATGTGTGGGAACCAAATGAGAGTGCGCAGGACGCCGTAGAAAATGTGTGGGACCCAAATGAGTGTGCGCAGAACGCTGTAGAAAGTGTGAGGGCCCAAATGAGAGTGCGTAGGACGCCGTAGAAAATGTGTGGGACCCAAATGAGAGTGCGCAGGACGCCGTAGAAAGTGTGTGGGCCCAAATGAGAGTGCGCAGGACGCCGTAGAAAATGTGTGGGACCCAAATAACAGTGCGTCGGACGCCGTAGAAAATGTGTGGGAACCAAATAAAACAGTGCGTCGGACGCCGTAGAAAGTGTTTGGGCCCAAATGAGAGTGCGCAGGACGCCGTAGAAAGTGTGTGGGCCCAAATGAGAGTGCGCAGGACGCCGTAGAAAATGTGTGGGACCCAAATGAGAGTGCGCAGGACGCCGTAGAAAATGTGTGGGACCCAAATAACAGTGCGTCGGACGCCGTAGAAAATGTGTGGGAACCAAATAAAACAGTGCGTCGGACGCCGTAGAAAGTGTGTGGGCCCAAATGAGAGTGCGCAGGACGCCGTAGAAAATGTGTGGGACCCAAATGAGTGTGCGCAGAACGCTGTAGAAAGTGTGAGGGCCCAAATGAGAGTGCGTAGGACGCCGTAGAAAATGTGTGGGACCCAAATAAAACAGTGCGTCGGACGCCGTAGAAAGTGTTTGGGCCCAAATGAGAGTGCGCAGGACGCCGTAGAAAGTGTGTGGGCCCAAATGAGAGTGCGCAGGACGCCGTAGAAAATGTGTGGGACCCAAATAACAGTGCGTCGGACGCCGTAGAAAATGTGTGGGAACCAAATAAAACAGTGCGTCGGACGCCGTAGAAAGTGTTTGGGCCCAAATGAGAGTGCGCAGGACGCCGTAGAAAGTGTGTGGGCCCAAATGAGAGTGCGCAGGACGCCGTAGAAAATGTGTGGGACCCAAATAACAGTGCGTCGGACGCCGTAGAAAATGTGTGGGAACCAAATGAGAGTGCGTCGGACGCCGTAGAAAGTGTGTGGGCCCAAATGAGAGTGCGCAGGACGCCGTAGAAAATGTGTGGGACCCAAATAACAGTGCGTCGGACGCCGTAGAAAATGTGTGGGAACCAAATAAAACAGTGCGTCGGACGCCGTAGAAAGTGTGTGGGCCCAAATGAGAGTGCGCAGGACGCCGTAGAAAATGTGTGGGACCCAAATAACAGTGCGTCGGACGCCGTAGAAAATGTGTGGGAACCAAATAACAGTGCGTCGGACGCCGTAGAAAGTGTTTGGGCCCAAATGAGAGTGCGCAGGACGCCGTAGAAAGTGTGTGGGCCCAAATGAGAGTGCGCAGGACGCCGTAGAAAATGTGTGGGACCCAAATAACAGTGCGTCGGACGCCGTAGAAAATGTGTGGGAACCAAATAAAACAGTGCGTCGGACGCCGTAGAAAGTGTGTGGGCCCAAATGAGAGTGCGCAGGACGCCGTAGAAAATGTGTGGGAACCAAATAAAACAGTGCGTCGGACGCCGTAGAAAGTGTGTGGGCCCAAATGAGAGTGCGCAGGACGCCGTAGAAAATGTGTGGGAACCAAATAAAACAGTGCGTCGGACGCCGTAGAAAGTGTGTGGGCCCAAATGAGAGTGCGCAGGACGCCGTAGAAAATGTGTGGGACCCAAATGAGAGTGCGCAGGACGCCGTAGAAAATGTGTGGGACCCAAATAACAGTGCGTCGGACGCCGTAGAAAATGTGTGGGAACCAAATAAAACAGTGCGTCGGACGCCGTAGAAAGTGTTTGGGCCCAAATGAGAGTGCGCAGGACGCCGTAGAAAGTGTGTGGGCCCAAATGAGAGTGCGCAGGACGCCGTAGAAAATGTGTGGGACCCAAATAACAGTGCGTCGGACGCCGTAGAAAATGTGTGGGAACCAAATAAAACAGTGCGTCGGACGCCGTAGAAAGTGTGTGGGCCCAAATGAGAGTGCGCAGGACGCCGTAGAAAGTGTGTGGGGCCCAAATGAGAGTGCGCAGGACGCCGTAGAAAATGTGTGGGACCCAAATGAGTGTGCGCAGAACGCTGTAGAAAGTGTGAGGGCCCAAATGAGAGTGCGTAGGACGCCGTAGAAAATGTGTGGGACCCAAATGAGAGTGCGCAGGACGCCGTAGAAAATGTGTGGGACCCAAATAACAGTGCGTCGGACGCCGTAGAAAATGTGTGGGAACCAAATAAAACAGTGCGTCGGACGCCGTAGAAAGTGTTTGGGCCCAAATGAGAGTGCGCAGGACGCCGTAGAAAGTGTGTGGGCCCAAATGAGAGTGCGCAGGACGCCGTAGAAAATGTGTGGGAACCAAATGAGAGTGCGCAGGACGCCGTAGAAAATGTGTGGGACCCAAATGAGTGTGCGCAGAACGCTGTAGAAAGTGTGTGGGACCCAGGGGTGTGCGGCAATTGCCGTTTGCCGATAGCCGTTTGCCGGCCATTTTTGGGGTTTGCCGTTGCCGTTCCCGTTTGCCTAAATTTTCGCTTAAAACGGCAAATTTTCGGCAAAAATGCGTTAAGAGAACAGGGCCTGGTGTGCGCCCTCACCTCAGTTTCTGTATTGGTCAGCGATACGAAGCTACAACAAATAATTAATTTGGCTAGTTCCAGCTACTAGTTCCAGCTCCTGTAATGGGTAATTGTACCCAATGATCCTGTAACTAATGAAAATATTTTGACTAGGTTATCAGAGGAGTTTGTTTAGGTTCTAAGCTGGGAGCCTTCAAATGTCTCCTTTCAATCATGAAATGTTTATCCGCTTAGAAATGCCGAAATCACAAAAAAGGTTTTCCAGGAGCATACAGATTCCTGCAAGCTCCGAAATTGCAAAAGCAAATGGTACAACAGTTTTGGCGTCAAAGTATCTTTTTTTTCAGACATACGAACCACTTGAGAACACGTGTAAATAGGCCCGCTTATCGTCGGTTCGTTTGCTGATGGTAATAAATGGGGCAGGAAAATTATCAATTCTGCAAATAATTTTTCCGGCTATTTAAAAATTTAACAATGTTCGCAGCTGTCATTAAAGGCAGTGTTTAATAATATTTCAATGTCGAGATCATTAGCTGAAACGAAGGGTTGACGGTGCTATCGTAGCGAGGGGGGAGGCACATGGCCACACCCATTTTTCTGCTCCGCTTCTACTCTACTAATTTTGGAATGGGAGGAAAACCCTGGGTTGCTTATCAAAGTGCGCGGCGGCGCGAAAAAATGGGCATGGTCAAGTGGGATGGCTAACGTCGGCATGGATCCTGTAGAGACTTCGCGTTCACTGTTGAAGTTTGGCGCAAACGCGGTGCCATATGCTATAACATAGGTGCACCGATTTTGCTCGAACGTCAATGGGGAACGCAAAGTCTCTTCAGGATCCATGCCGAGGTTAAGTGCCCCCTCCTCGCTGCGATAGCACCGGGTGTACTCCTTGGCAGAGCTGAGTTTGTTATGAAATGGTGTAGAGTTGAAAAAACGAAAAATTTTCGGAGACAACGATTGAAACCACCTTCAAAATTTTTACCTGAAATCAAAATGTCCGAGGCCCATTGCAACAATAGTGTCGAAAACCTGCTCAAAACGAGCAATCATTAGCAATATACGGCCAAGAAACTTGAATCCCGTTTACAATCCTTCGCATTTCGACTCTTTCTCTGAGCTATATTTGCTATTTTAGGAATGCATACAATATGTGTGTTTGTTCTGTACACGTGTGTATCCTTTATCCGTAGTATCAGTAAATATACAGTATCCTCTAGGCATTATTCAAATTTTTAGAATGACTCGCACAACTGTGTGCCGAGTTCATTTATGTGTCTAGTAAACGCGTTTGCGGAACAAAAATAAAACAATATCTATTCTGGTGTGAAGTCTGAGAATTAGGCGAATTTGCCCGGAATCATATTATCCAACAACGCGATGAAGTGTTTATTTCAATCGTCTACAAATATACATATGATTTTTGGTTGATAGGGATGGTCAGCACAGTTTCCCATCATCCGTCGCGGTAAATATGATTCCGCACCATAACGAGTGAAAATTGAGTCTTGTCTTCATTAGCAGACCATTTGCGATTTTGTAGGCCATCCAGGTCGTTCTTGGGTCACCTGTAAGGACCTCTAGGTTCATATTGAAGAAACACAAGCTACCTCTGGGGTAGGTACGGTAGAAAATGAATTATTGATTGTATCCTAAGCCCTTGTGGTTATCTACACATGCCTCGCTCTATTGAGCTGTAGATAGCAGCAGTGGATCGATATGCGATCAATATTTCATTTTTTAACGCACGTATATCTAGCGACGGTGGTCGTTCGTTTTGGTAGCTCTGGGTGGTGTTTACTTTTGAGGGCTCCCCATGGAAAAAACCTGCTTGGATCGGTAGGGTTGACCGCGCGCAGAGCTTCGTGTTCGACCTTACCTGTGGTTGACCGCGCGCAGGTCTACGGCTACGACCGTGACGGTTTGCGCGCGGTATGTTCTATTTTGATGAAAGTGTACTGATCGCCTGCTCTTTTAGTGTTGATCGCGCTCCAAAGACGGGTTGTTCGCTCCAATTTCCGGTTTGATCGCCATTGATCACGCGATTGCTCCTATTGTGCGTCACTATAAGTCTGCCCCTATGTCTGAGTTAGATTTCGATGAGCGGTTGTCCTTCCCATGACAGAAATGAATAGTAATAAGGTTTAATTTTCAAAACCCTATAAAGCTAAAGAAGGAGAGGTGGCTCAAGGTACGGGTAAGGAGATTGCTCAGGTTGCAAGGTTAGGAATGCTTTCAGTGGTTGGAATGTTGCCGGCCAAGTCGGGTTAAGGTCCAGCGCAGCCGGACCCAGCTGCAGTGGCCGGTGATAGCCGGTAAGCTGCCGCTGGTTATCTAACAAAGAAGGACTGGCTCAAGTTTTTTGGCAGGCACAGTCACCAGGGGAGAATTAAGATTTTCGCTGAACGAACTTCCGATGGTTTCTGGCCTTCCGAATTCCAAAATCGAAAAGGTCCTTACGATT
The DNA here is from genome assembly GCA_029168955.1 of Aplectana chamaeleonis. Lineage (NCBI taxonomy): Eukaryota > Metazoa > Nematoda > Chromadorea > Rhabditida > Cosmocercidae > Aplectana > Aplectana chamaeleonis. The sequence goes on along the minus strand of JAPDOI010000276.1, from coordinate 896,206 downwards.
TCGGAAGTTTGGAAAAAATTCCGCTCATCCCTGGTGCAGGGAAAGCTGGGGTGTCTCAAAATTTTGAGCCACACTACAACGCTATGGCGCTAATGTTATGAACCATTTTACCATGGCATTTCCGCCTTAATGACACTAGCTTCTGTCTGAGACATTCTATCACAAGCCATTTGATCCTTTTAGCGACGTTCTCCTGCACCTTTTCAAGCACATCTATTGACCTCAAATGGAATACTTGAACACAACCGTGCTGTAATCTAAACGAGGTACTTATAACGCACGATTCGAAACCTTCAACAAAGACAAGGGTGAGTAGTCGAACGAGCTGTACATCATCTTATTGGCTTTTGAATCAACTTGAACACATTACTCTGTTCCATCGCGCGCTTGTATGAAGCGACAGGAGAGACAGCTCGAAAGTGTGGGAAGGAGACGCAGCATACGCGCGCAGACGCACGCGAAAAACAGAAATAAATTTCACTCAGAAACAGAGAATATCCATCCCTTCCCCTCCAACATTTAATTATTACGAGACGCCTGAAACGTCGACACTTTCCAGCGTTTATGCAGTCGTGTTTTCTTATTCATTTCTTTTGTTTGATGGGTCTATCATATCATTTCATTTTACAGTAAGCCTGAACCTCTACTTCTTTACATTCATCTTGTTTGGGTACAGGGGAAGATAGGAGTATGAGGCGGGTATATGCTCCACGCCGACCAATCGCCAAAGTGCAATGAAATGGAGACACCATCGCCAATTGGCTGACGGAGGGAGTAATCCCGCCCCGTACTCCCATCTCCCTCCGTACCGCTTGTCTCTTTATTGAAAATAAAGCTATTGATTGTTTGATTTCTAAACAGAACGTGGATTTCGGTTAGCTTTTTTGCTGGTCCGGTACACACCGCACTCATACTGACTTTCGTAATTCATGATTGAAAATTAGGCTACTCCTCTGAACGAACCCTCCCCCCTGACTGCGGTTGAAAAATAGGAACCAGGGTGTCCGATTACGGTAAATATGGTGTCCATAATCTCCTCAGACATTAGTGTGGAAGTTCTCGAGAACGACGGCACAGCTTCCCTCGATGCAACTGAGGAACTTTCCCCGGAACGGTGGCAGGCGACCGGGACCTCCCGACGGCAGGTCTTCCCTTATTCCCCGGGTACAGGTCCTCCCCAGCAGTTATATTTCACTGAGTCCCACTGCTCCGCTCCGCTCCAGTCCCAGGTGATAATCGAAATCGAAGGCTCACTAGAGATTCGCCGGAGTTTACTGCATACCCCATAGATCCCAACATTTTCATAGTCTTCTTTGATGGCACAACAAAGGACAAAAGCTTTTAGTCATCTTTGGAGTACGACCGGAATAACAGGTTGTGAAGAATAGCACAGTGGACACCGAAAGTATGCGGTACAAAGTATACAAACAAGTATGGTACTGTCTCCCATTTGTATAAGAGTGAATAATCATCTTCGAAAAGGGGATCTGAAAGGAGACTTGAAATTTTCGTTCAAAACCAGCCGTATCAAGTCAACCGGAATAAAACATCCGGCAATATATGACAACCATAGAACTTAACGAAATCCATATGAGAATAATCAAATCAAGCTACATGTTCACATATATGTACAGTAATACCATGTCAACATAAGACAATCTTCAATCCATTCACAATTAAAACAACCAAATGAAAAGGATGAGTATAATAGTAAATCTGTAATAAATGTTGGCCATTATTTGCAGATTAATTCAACCTATCTAATAAATCAATAATGCGCTCAATCGATCGACAGCCTCCTGTTTTCTTGCTCTGAAATGAATTTCTTCAAATCAAAAGAGTCATGACAACCTAATTACGCGGTCGGGTTCACAAGCACAAACATAGCCAAAAATCAGGGCCGGGGCTTTACTTCCCGTGACTGGCGGGCGAGCCGTGTTAACCATACATATCGACTTCTACGTTAGGCACCCGTCGCTGAGTGTATGGGTTTGCTCCAAGGTCGGTCAGAGCGCGCAAATTGATTCGCATGTGGAAGAAGAAAAACTCGTCCCCGCGCCCGTTCTCCTCAGAAAAATCAAAACAAGTTACTTGCAATATAAATGTAACTTACTTGAACGTCTCAAGTAACTTACATTTACATTACATGTAACATACATTTATATTAAATGTAACTTAAATTTAAATTACATGTAAGTTATACCTATGTTTCATGTAACTTACATTTATATGTTCACTGTGGGTGGCCATCACGTGATGCTGACGACACGCGATGCAGAGTGCGCGTCCCAGACCACACACTACGCAAGGGCCTTCCGTGCTGGTGTGGGGTCAAGTACCTCAAACTTGGGTAATTGAACCAACAGCAACGCCAGTCGTAAGCCTGACCCCGCCAGTGCGTCTTAAATCCCCCTTGGAAATATCTTCCTGGCCGAATTAAGTTACTTGCGACTTATATTGTGCCATATAAGTTACATGTAACATATCGGAGGCGCACTGAACGCAGTATCCTCTAAGAAACCGAAAACAAGTTACTTGTAACATATCTAAGCTAATGAAGGTTACTTGCGACTTATCTCAAGTCATTTCAAGGCAGCAGACACGCTCAAAAATGGTATCGATTTTATGACACAAATCAAAGGTTTGGAGCTGGTTGTATTGGGAACTGACGAAAAAAACGAACGAAAACTGTGTGCAAATAGAGGAATATCGGTTATTTTGTTATCAGGTGAAAGTGGACGAATTTTCCGGCGCACGGTTGAAACAGCGAATATTAGCAACAAAACGGTTGAGCTAGAGAAGCCGATATACTCTTATAGTCTGTACTGGAACGTTAACCTCGTTGGAAGCATTAAAAACCAGCCAAAGGGACCGTATTAGTACTATCAATCTGGACTAGTTTGTAATTTGGGGCGGGGTTGCAGAAATTTTTCGATTTGCATTGCTGTAATTTAGTAGTTTTGACTCGTTTTTGACGCTTCCAACGGCGTGAGCAGCCTACTAGAAGCCATGCGACTTCACAAAAAGTAGCTAACTCAACAACTTTTTCGAGCGTGTCGGTTGCCTTTAAGTTACATGTAACATATCGGAGGCGCACCACACGCAGTATCCCGCCGATATGTTACATGTAACTTGAATAACCTGAGGTAAGTCGCAAGTGACTTACATCGGCTCATAAATGTTACAAGTAACTGGTTTTCGGCCTTTTTGTGTTACAAGTAACTTGTTTTTATTTTTCTGAGTCGTCGGGTTATGGTTTAGGTACACAAAAATGGAAGAGTTGAACCGTGATTATCTTCTTCTTCTTTGCAGCCACAGAGAGGGGTTCTGTCATAGGTTTAGAAACTCGGCCACTAGCACTGGGTTCGTCAACAGATCCATTGTCGTTAGTAAAGTCGGTCTTTTCGGGCAATTGAACAGGTGCACAGTAGTATGCCCTTGACTACCGCAATCAGGACACTCCTCAGGTTTGCTGTTGTCAATCCTATGCAAATATGACATAAGCATGGGGGAGTGTCCACAGCGTAGCGATGCAAGGGTGCACCTGGCACGCCCGCCAAGTTCCATCTCTGTCTCGCTGACCTTCGGAGGTGCACTCCCAGGATGGAGTTTATGGCAACTCTGCTCAAGTGTTCCTTCACGAATCGGGTATGCTCCGCGCGCAAGAGACGGATGCGTTCTTGTTGTGCTTCAGTCCATCTCTGCACATCTACTTTCGAATGAGCATCGGCGAACGGCTTTCTGATACATCTCTCTCTTACTGGGTTTAACACTCTTCGCGACGGATGATTTGGTTGCTTAACGATGTTAATTAACATTTGTTGCGCCTGGAGTTGGCAGTGGTCTCTAACTGGCAATATGCGAGCTTCGGCGTGTGAGTGCTCTATTGGAGAGCTTTTAGAACAGCCCGCCCAGATTCGCAGAGCACAATTTTGGACGCGTTGCAGCTCGGACCAAGATGAGTCCGACACGATGTGCTGCCAGACTGGCGCAGCATACTCCAAGGCGGGTTGCACAATAGCCTTATACGTGGTCAGGATCGTTTCTTTATTGCATCCCCAGGACGTTCCACCGAGAGCACGCAAGACGTTGAGTCTTCTTTTCACTGTGGCTTGCTGCTGCTCAGTGTTCTTATGAAACTTCAACGAAGGATCCAACACGAGTCCAAGCAGCTTGGGGAATCGGGTGGCCTGCAATTGAGTTTCGTCCCATTTCACCTTAGGATGGGCACTGTGCTCTGCATTATCAGTGGAAAAGACGGTGACGGATGATTTGGAGGCAGAGACTGTGAGCATTCTGTGATCGAAGAAACATTTCAACTCGATCAAGTAGTCACTGATGTTACTGGCGGCTACCTTAATGTCGCGATCTCGGCACAGAATAGTAATATCAGCCGCGTATGCAACGACCCTGATGTCTTGAGGGGGAACCGGCAGATCTTGTAGATATAAACTAAAAAGTGCAGGGGATAAAACTCCTTCTTGAGGGACACCAACGGCGATGGGGATGCTATTGGAAACATGTCCCTGGAATAGCACATTTGCCCGACGTCCTTTAGTGAAGGCAGTTATCCACCGCTTCTGCCATGGCTTGATGGTAGACTTCAACAGACTCTCTGATAGTAAGCCTAGATTGACAGTGTCAAATGCCTTTGTTAAGTCGAGGGCCACACCAACAGTACGTTGGCGTTTGGTGGCATTGAAGCCGTCCAGCACATAGCTCACAATTTCCAACAAGGCCGTAGTGGTGGAATGTAATTTACGGAAACCATGTTGGTGCTGCTGTGGGCTGTTATGCTCGGCGATCTCCTCCACAACCAGTTTTTCGGCAATTTTGGCGATGGGTGAGAGCAGACTGATCGGTCGGTACCCTTTAGACGTGGATGGTGACTTTCCCGGCTTCGGCAGTGGAATAACACGAGCCGCTTTCCAATTTTGGGGTAAAGTACATGTACGAAACGATGTATTTATGACGTCAGCAATAAAGGGCAGTAGTTCACTGGGCACTCTCTTCAGGACAGCAGGGCTCAAACCGTCTGGCCCTAATGCCTTCGAGTTGCTCCTCTCCTTTATTACCTTCTTGACCTGTGCAGGCGTGACTGCATCATCTACAGGCCATAAAACTGCCAATGTCTCACCGTCGACTGCGTACCACGCGCTGCGCGACCGCACGTGCGTCGGAAGCAGACGAGTTTTGGCCGCCGCGCGGCGGCCGAAACGTCGCGCGGCGGCCAAAACTCGTCGCGCGGCGGCCAAAACCCGTCTGCTCCCGACGCGCGTGCGGTCGCGCAGCGCGTGGTACGCAGTCGATGGTGAGACATTGGCCGTTTTATGGCCTGTACATCCATGAGGGGCAACTTACAGAGTTCCCGTACAGTTATTCTATTCTGCTTCTCTCTTTTGGTTTTAGTGATGAAAAAATGCTTCCCAAGAGCATTTGCGGCCTTCTTCCCTGATTTGAAGACTCCACCTTCAAATTCAATCGTGGAATTGTCGGCGGAGGTGAACTTTCCGGAGATCTTTTTCAAGGCCTTCCACGTTGCTGCTGCATCATTTCTGAAGTTCATCTTCTCAGTGAACTTTTCCCAAGTTTCCTTCTTGTGCCTGTCCAGGCCCTTCCTGATCTCATCATCCAGCGCAGCGATGTCTGGGTCAAGATGATCTGCGGCTCTCTTTGCGTCCATTGTCCTTATCTTCTGCAATGTTTCCCTAATGACGTTGGGAAAGAAGATTTTTAAGCGGCCTTCAGGGATCGCAGCTTTCATGGCCTTCAAGATAGCATCAGATAGGTGGCGCTCCTTCTGGTGTACATCGCCATTCCACAGATAATCACCCGCTTGGCGGAGCGCAACCTCCCTAAACAGGCTCCAGTCTGCAAGGCCTAAATTAAGATAAGAACGATGACGAACACCTGTATAGGGAGCAAGAGAGTTAGAGAGATCAATATCGACAAAGACAGGGATGTGATCGCTGGAAAGAGTTGTGGATTAATGTGAGAAGAAAGAGAGGACAGAACAAAAGTAGAGACTCCGCCTCCTTGAGATGACCTAGGAGTATGATATGCAGTATGCCCGGGATGTTTGGATGTCTAGAGGTAGCAGAGGGAGAGGGTTTCTCCTGGACCATGATAACATCCGGGTGATGAGTACGGGCAAAGAGAGATAATTCAGAAAGCTTAGTCCGAAGGCCGTTTAGATTGATGTGTACAACAGATAGGGGGCGGTTGGTAGATGAAGAATTTGAGTTACTGGAGGCGGAGCACACAATACAACGAAAGGAAGAATCGTGGTGCCTCACAGAACTGAGACCCGAACAAGAGAAGTGCACCCACCTTTGGCATCCAAAACATTGGACGCTGGTTCCATACCAATTCACATCTCTGTCGCATGGGTACTTCTTCTTCTTCGCGGGTCCTGGATTCCTTTCGACGCCGGCCATTTGTAGAAGAATCCTCAGGAGAGCTGCAACCAGCCAGCACCTCTCCCATGACAAAAACCCTCTCCGCGAAGGGATTGACGTCGGTTTGCACGGAGGTGACCTTCTTTCCTCCACACTGCCACGGTGCGAACGTACGACATCTCGGCAGCAACCGTGATTGTATCGCGCCTAAGTCAAAACTTCGCCCAACCGGGGGTTTCGACCCTTTGCAAGGAGTCGGGGGGTATTTTTTCACAAAGGAGGCTAATAACCCCGCAACGAGTAATATTCGAGTGGCGAATTCGGGATGTAAACTTGCCGCACCGCGACCACATGCATGCCCAACTCTCCCCCCCCCACTACAGCACATTTGACTTGCTGTATCACCATACCTCTTTTTTGCACTATCGCAGAAATAAGAAATATGAGCAACGGATACAATTAACAGTGTCACTTAGCACCCACCGCAATTTTCATGAAATCGAGAAAACGCTGTAACTGATCGATCATTGGGGTGAATGAGCCATCTTGCAGGTGGGACCGAACAACAGCGGCATGACCCTGAAAATTCCAAGCATATTATCCAACCTTGAGAATATCCTGCTGAAAAGTCATCATTCCATCAACTTCACTTTGGAAAAATCCCTGCCTTTTGTATACTGATCATTAAGGGGGCCGTGGCACCCATGAGATTTTAAGAGTCAATAAATGTTTTCTGGTCAATTCTGGAACGCCTCCTAAAAATCCACGTGGATTTAGCCTCCAAACCATCGTATCGAATCGTACGAATCTAAGCAATTTTTGAGTGTTTCAGGAGGAAACACTCAAATTTGGCTCAAAATTCTTCTAAAGATGCTTTGTTTGAGGTGCTGAACACGATTCTGGGCCATTTGTTGTAAAATAATAAATGCTATGATTTACGGTAAGTATATTCCTATTTAGCTCGAGCAATCCGCTTTGATACATCGGAAATCTACAGGTAGACCTCAAAATTGTCTTCGGCACCCCGATGAACACCTCAGAGAAATTCTGAACCAAATCTAATACCAGGGTAACGCACGAGGTGTGGAGAAGGCCAATTCTACTCATACCCCCCACGCCGAGAGCGTGATTTGGTCAAATTTTTTGCGATTTTTCTCAGGTCTCCCCAGGGGTATAATCAAAATCTTCGTTCGAAAAATATGATGCTAAACAACGTACACCCCCATTCAGAATGGTCCACTTGGTCTCCCGGTGGAGCTCAGACCTTCTTCCACCCCTCCGGAGGTCGACTCTTAAATCCCCTGTGGAGCTCCACACCTCGCGCCGAACCCCGTCTAAGACTTTACAAAACTATGGTTTACCGAGTAACATTAATCACCTGAGACCGGATTCTTTAATGTACCAACCCACGCTTAGCGCCCTTAACCGTCCAACTCAGCACCTCAGGCGAACTGGGGCGTCGACAACAGGTTGATAAGTTGTCATCTCATTCGCGCGCATTGTCAGCCTGAGGCATACGCGTTGCTCAGCGACGTCCGCCTGTTGTCGGGCTCATGACATTTTGATTTGACACGTTTAGCGTCCTATTTAGCTGCAATGAACATCCTGCAGAACTGTTTCATCTAGCTTGGAAACTATTTTACACCGACACGCGTCACGGTCGGCACACTAATAGCGTCGCAGTAGGCATACCGGCACGCATCGCGGCCGGCACACCCATGCGTCGCGGCTGGGTCGCCCAGTTTCCACTATGGCCGCCACCGCATGGGCAGTGCCTCCAGAGGCGGGGCGGGGTGAATTTACCGTAAACTAGGGTAAATGAACCGGCTGCACTCTTGTCATTTGAACGATGCCTAAAATGCGTCGTAAACTCCCCTTTCGTCTAGAGCGCGAAAACGCTAGTTGAGCAACAGCTCGAAATCGATTAGTTCATAAGTCGCGGCCGCGGCCCCGCCGAATATCGGCGCGTTGGCCAGAGGTGACTTATGGTGGGCGGATCAACCTGTTGTCGACGCCCCAGTTTCCTGAGATAGCTTCGGCGATTCATCAACTTATCAACCCACGCGCCGCTAGTTTGGTTAATGGGTCAACGCAGCCACTCAGTTGTCAATTTCTGATCTTTTTTTTTCATGTGTGTTGTTTCTAATAACGACATTGAACATTGGGCAAATAATTATGATATATTAGGGGTTGTTTTTTTAGCCTTTCCCATATTTAGTTACACATTTTGCCGTTTCAAAATTGATGAATAATGAAAAAAGTAATGAATAAAGTTTCTACGCTCACTTGAACGCCGCTAATTTAACTAATGTATTTACTCTGCAGCTGAACTGCTCACTCGTAACAACGTTTTGTAAAAGTTCAGGGTTCCCCTGGCTGGCTGTGTTGCTCCTCGACCTGCTTCCCCATTGCTATGGGGCCATCATGTATCCTCTGGTTCCGGGCCTGATTTAGTGTGTGCAATAGCGGACTTGCGTCGTGGGGGCGCGACGCATCGCTTTCGTACGAGCTTCCACGCCCGCCCCTCGTCAGCTGTTCGTGTGCGTGTTTTTCTACATTTTGAATGTTTTTCCTAGTTCTTTGATCGTACGAAAGCGATGCGTCGCGCCCTCACGACGCAAGTCTGCAATTCCACGCACTAAATCAGGCTCCCAACCAGAGGGTACGATTTGTGTTCTTCTCACAAGTATTTTAATGTTATGAGCCACCCACGGTTTACTGAATACAATCCGCCCATGTCCATATCCTCCCCTCTTCCCGCTTGCCATAATTTTCCGAGTGGTAATGCTGCTGCCGACATAGAACGCCCGCATGACTTTTTCCTCAAAGGTTTTCCTCACGTTTGCTGATTTGAATGTACCCCCTAAGCGATTTTCTCATTTATTTGAGCCCTTATCTATTACTCCATCACTCAATTAATGCTTCAACATGAGGTGAATACAAAAATTTTGTCGACTTCTAAATAAAAACTGCTTTGACCACACACTATATTTTCAGTGTACCTCATTCTGCTGCAATAAACATCCAATCAGCAGAGCGACATATGAAGCAACGACACTGTCCTCCATGTGAGCAGACGCCTTAAAATTTCAGGAAACATTCCCTACCACAGCATGGAAAGCGTAGAAAAATGAGATAGTACGGAACATTTTTCTACGTAAACCTACCTTGCTCATAGCGTTTTGCACGGCTTGAAGCATTTCACTCTCATTCATGTCATTCAGTTTCGCTCGATCCAAACGACCGTCGTCCCTTTCTTCGTCAGTGTCATTGTTCTCTTCATCGTTAGGCTCCTAAACTTAATTACTATTACTATTAAATAGTTTTACAAGATTAGTCTCCCAACTCGAACCGTCAGTAAGGCCTCTGAAATACCTCAAAAGCCAGATCTTTGTCAAGGTCCTCATCAATATTTCGGGCTTTCGCTTCGTGAACGGTGAACAACTGAAAATGCGACTCAATACAGATCGAAACACAGGGTGAAAAGCAATGCAATTCTCATACGATGGAAAGCGCATCGAGCGCTTTGTGCTCCGTGACTTCACCATTATCAGCATGAACTTTCACGGTGGTCTCAATAAGCTTACGCCGATTCGAGTTACACCTCTCGACCAAATTAACACACAAGGACGTCATCTTAACGAGATGCTTGAATGCAGTGGAAATAGGGGTGGTCGTCTTGTGGCGCCAGACAGTGAGAAGGGCGGGCAGATCAGTGGGAAGGGCTAGGCAGCGCTAATGATTGCAAAAGTGGCCTTAACCAATAGGTGTGACAGCCTTTCCTACTGATCTGCCCGCCCTCCTCACAGTCTGGCGCCACGAGACGACCACCCTGGAAAAAGCATAGGTAAGCCAACATACACGACTTACCATAACATAGAGATCAAACTTCTTGTCTTCTGGGGCAAACTTCGGAGCGAGGAACGTATACGAGGAGAGGCAAAGCGGTAAAAAACCTGGCACCTGGCCAAGTTTCGTGCAACACAGCTCTGAAGAGATTGAACGACAAATATATGAGCAAAATGCTGACTGAAAGCTATTTGCGGAATAAGAGGCTGCAAGAAAAGACACGCTTTTTAACCCATTCGCGACCACATGTCCCACCGGTGGGACACACTTTTCAAAAATTGATTTCTCCGCCACAAGGACGATTTTCCACACTTTATCATGTTCAATGTATTAACCTATCCAAGACTCGACTACGGGAGTCGTGGTCCGTCAGCAGATCCACTATAGCATAATGTTCAAACTTGTGTGAAAATAGCTGGGCCTCAAAACGATGAAACCGTTGCAAGAAAAATTCTTCGAGCGCATTATGAGATCATTTTTCTTTTACTGCCATTTCTTAGCTTTATCAAATTCAAATTTATTACATGTGATGCACATGTAAAACGCAGCAAAACAAAATAGCAATAAGAAGAGAGCAAAAAATATAAAACATGGTAGACGCACAATGAAAAAAAGGAGCGATGGAATTTCAAAGCCATATTCAACTAGGAAAACCTAAATGCCACGGAAAACAAATGAATAACCCTAGTGCAGGTAGCAAGAGAGCTGTTTTCTCAAAGTGGCAAGACTGTCCGAAATTTGTGTAGCCCTGCTCATCCTTGCGTACTCCGTACCAGCTCGACAAGTGAAAAAGCCGCGCCTTAAAGGCACTGTGCGCGATAAAAATCGCTACTCTGTTTTTTTGGCCTATCTTGGAACCGGTACCATTCTGATTCCAATGATGCTTCTGGAATCGTACAAGAACTTCTGGGAATGGAGTTATGGTCCCTCAAAAATTGAGCTAGGGAAAATGGAGGACGAGTTGTCCGAGGCTTGTAACTTCCGTCTTTTGCAGCCAATGTATGCGAGCTGACCTGAGTAAAGAGAGAAGTTGAGAATGAAGGGAAGAACGGGGCTTTTGATCGGAAACCATCGCTCAACTGACGATTTCGAGTGTTCCTTTGTTCACGTCGAGGGGCGGGAAGAGGCGGGACTTGCCCACAGCGGCGGGTTTGCCCACTTTACGGAACCGTTTTGCGGCTCCGGGGTAGCTTTTCGTCCCGTTTTTTTTCGACGCCGTTCTGCTTCTGAGAGCCACGAGAAGCGTTCGTCATGGATAATTCGAGATTGAAGTTTATCGCGAACAGTGCCTTTAACGAAGTTCGAGGCCGATGAAAAACAATTTTGAACCGCTCACCTCTCGTTCTGGATAATGCTAACTCGAAAAATTTCTACTTTTGAGTCTTATTTTCGATTAGGAATGTTATGTACCATAATTAGATCATTTTTCCTGCGCCTCAAGTCTAACGTTTCTCAATTAAGCATTCTGTTTCTTATCAGCCAACGTGGGATACTCGCGTAAATGAATCCCAACGAACGAATGAACAACTTTCTGGTAAAGCTATACTATATCTTTTCCAGTTTGTTGACCATGGTCTTTCTATTAGGAAAGTAAATGCAAATTCCATACTCCAGAATTGAACGAACGTACATTTTATACGCTTTAATGAGGAGAATTGGATTTTTAGTCTTGAGGGATTTGAACAAAAGAAAAAGTCGGTGTTCTGCTTTAGCTTATATACTTCTTAAATGCTGATCGGGGGTGTGTATTATACTTGGGCAGATTGAAATTTTTTTCGAATGATCGACTTTTCAAATAAGTCGAAAATTAGACTTTTTCGAATGATCGACATTTTCGGATAAGTCGAAAATCCCACTTTTTCGAATGATCGACTTTTCGAATGTAAAGTCAACTTTTTCAATCGACTTGAAAAATTATCTACCCTTCCATTCAACAATTCGGACGGTACATAAAGATGTGACAGCCTAATTGACTTTTTCGTTCCCGCAACAGCTCCATTACGTATTTTTCCGCATATCTATGAAATCGGAATGCGAAAAAAAGAATAGCTTAAGCACAAAGAAGTTGATAGGATTCCCTAGGAATTATTTGCGACTTAGGAAAGTCTTTAAATAAAAATGAAAGAATCGATAATTTTGGAAGCTGGCTTCAGGGTCTAACGGCTATTTTACGGGGGCACAACGGCGGGGAAACAACATTCGAAAACTAAAGCGAGTCTCTCAATTTCACCGAGGTATGGGGCAACGAGTATACAGTCTGCTCGGATCCTGTTAATACTTGGCGGTCCCTATCGACGATTAGTGTAAACTAGATGCCACGTTTTATAATATGCGGCCACTGAGCTTGCGCTACCGCACAACGGGGAACGCAATATATCAGTGCGATCTGCGCTGACTGTATGAACAGAGCTTTGAAAAGGATGGCCCATTTCCTGGTGCGCGCGCAGATGCGTCGCGACGTTCGCAATGTAGCGCACAAGCTGACACCCCATACCTAGCTCAGATACCAGCCGAGGCCTAATTCAGCTTCTAAAAGCAGTGTTCACGATGAATCTCTCTTTTAAGTTTTCAGTGTGAAATACTACGCCGGTAGATGCTAGAGGGGATAGGTTCAAAAAAAGCAGCGAAAACAGGCCAGAAATCGATAAAAATGACGGCGAAGAGATTTCGTTACCCCAGTACGCCTGCTCTCAGCCCGCGCGCCCCGTTCTGACGAGCTTGTGACGCCGCGGACGTTTACGATGGCAAATTGCCAAAGAACTCCGCCACGTTCAGCTCGATCGATTCGCGCACATTTCGCCATTAGCGCGGAATTGCGGAAACTAGCTGGGTCCACGCCCAGAACGTTACAAACAGCTATTTTAGCTTATATTGAGCGCCTTTCTCCGGTTTATTCACTATTGGATAGCTCACGACCCGACAACCCCATTTTTAAGTCGAACTCGAATATGAGATTTATCGTGAACACTGCCTTCAAAGGCTACGGCCAGCTAAAAGTTTCTATGGGGTCGATCATCTAGCACTTTTGGTCCATCATCTACCACTTTCTCATAGAATGTTGATGGGACTGTCAAGCAACACTAAAACAACTATGGCCCAAACTCCACATGAAGGGAAACTTCAAAAACGATTTCGGCGCGAACTTCAATGCATTTTTTACAGGGTATTCGAACTGGTCTTTCTTTAAAAATGAAGATTTTTTAGGGACTCGTCCGACATTTTCTTTTACTAAAGGGGCCAAGCTATACAGAATATGAAAAAACCAATGGTTTTCTACGCGCACTATCCCTCTAATATGACAATTTTCCTCCTAGACGATCAGCATAAATCGCCCGCAGTTTCCCCATTTTCATTTCCATTCAAACACCTTTATTTGAAATCTTATGAGCTCTTAATTCAGTATAAAATTCATTGAACGTTGCGCAAATGTAGAAATAAGAAAAGAAAACTACCTATATAGTAGAAAGAAGGCATCAATTATGTTTGTCCGCGGCTACAAAAATTCTGCATTGATTACGCGCAAATTAGAAAAATGTGTCAAGATGGAGTAGCTGGCATTTCCAACATCTTTCTCAATAACCAGGTACTATACTTAGTATACGAATCACTCCTTTTCGAATATCCGACCGGATATCCGGATCGAAGAAATATCCGGGAAATTTAAAATCGGCATTATCTGAATCGAACCACTATCCAAAAAGTCAAAAATTCGGATAAAATCGAATAAAATTCGGGTAAATTTTCGGATAAAATCAGATAATTTTCGGATAAATTGGGATAAAATTGCTCTCGGCCACGCCAATTTTCACGTACCGCCTTCCATTTGATACATCAACCCAGGGTTTCCCTCCTCCTTCCGCAATCGGAAGAGTCGTTGCGACGCGCAAAAAAAGGCCACTTCGTCAAGTTTGATGACCAAGTGGCTAGTTGTTCAGTGTAGATTTTTTGTATTGTCGCTTTGCACACTTTTTACTAGCTAGTTGTTCTGAAAAACCTGTGTATCGATAGTACTGTGCCTCCCGACGACGGTAGAGTAATGAAAGATTTGTTTTCATATTTTTATTAATATGCATTTATGAAGATTGATGTTCGTATGTGAACATGCTGCAAATGCAATGAAGTACTTCTGTTTCTTCAATTATGGAAGTTTTCAGAGGCTTGCCTTGAGTACCTGATTTATTTTTTACCGTGCTGGATCAATTGAACTTTATTCCGAAAATATTCGAAGTTATCCGAAATTACCCGACCGGATATTCTTATCCGAATCATTGAAAAAATGGCATTATCTGAATCGATCCACTATACGAAAATATAAAAAAACGCAATATCTGAATTGAACCAATATCCGGAAAATTTGAAACCTTCAATATCTGAATCGATCCATTATCCGAAGAATTATCCTCGAATAACAAGTTTACCATGTACTCTTGAAAGCGGCGAAAATTTCGAATAAGTCGGACATTACTATTTTCGAATGATCGACTTCTCGACTCATCCGAAAATCGCCTCTTTCCGAATGATCGACTTCTCGACTTATCCGGAAATCGCCCTTTTTCAAATGATCGACTTTTCGATTTAGCCGGATTTTCCAATTTTCGAGTAGTCGACTTAGTCGATTTAATCGAAGTCGACTTTTTTCAATCGGATGATGTTTCGATCATTCGATTCGGCCCAAGTATAGTGTGTATACAAGTCTGTTGGTACCTGCTCGTTGGTGCCCCTGCTTCTACTGAACCCAGCAAACGTTTGAGTGTACACAGGGAACGTTCGAGCGATGTAGCGTGCTCAACTATTCGCGAAAGTATCCCATACATTGCATAAAGGTGTCGCCGTCAGGCACACTAAGGCCTCTGGTCCATAACACCTTATGATCCGTACCTAAGGAGTTCATGGAGTCTTTGGCCACAAGCCACAATTTCGCCACCCTGAACTGTCGATCGCTGTCGAGTGATACCCAAAAAAAAACTGCGCTATCCAGACTTCTGAGCTATTTCAATGCACCGTTTGCTGCATTGCAGGAAACCCGCCTCAAGGATAGACCCGTCATCAGCGTCGGAGAGTACACCATCTACTGCGGCAACGCTGACGATAGGAGAGTGGGAGGCTGTGCAATAGCTGTAAGGAAGGATTTCAATGGTATGGTCAAGGAGTTTGGCTCAACGTCGTGTCGGAATACATTCGTACGGCTGCGGGATCACAGAGGATTCAATCTGTAGATAGTGAGTGCTCATGCGCCCACTGAAACCGGTGAGGACAATTTGAAGGATGCCTTTTATGAGGAACTCAACACGTTGCTGGCCAGGATACCTTGTCAACATGCTGTTGTCGTGTGGATTGACGCAAATGCGAAGATGGGACTTGATCAGGAATCCGAAGTACTTGGTAAATGGTTCTACCCAGTGGAGCAAACATTGGACAATGGTTACCGCCTTGTCGACTTTTGTGAACGCAGTGGTCTGATTATTGCACCGACATTCAAGAGGAATCATCGCCGCCATCAGCTTACATGGCAGAGACCAACCCAGCTATCTCCAGACGAGCAGCGGAAGCGGAAGATGACAACCTTGAACCTACATCTCGACCATGTTCTGACAAGGAATATTCCAGTATCGGACATTCGAAGATCCAGAGCTGTGTGGGATGTCGCATTCGATTCGGATCACCGTCCTGTTCTGTTGAACTTCATTGCGAGAATTCATAAGAGGAAGCGTGGGCCTCAGCCTCTCCAGAGGATTGACATGACAAGACTCAGAGATGAAGAATGCAGAAGGAAAATCCAACAACGCATTTCTATTCACATCGGAGTACGGACAAAGAAGAAACTTTGCGCCGCGGATTCTTTCGTCAAGTGCATCCAGGACGCTTCGAAAGAGGCACTCCCAGTTGTACAGCCTAAGAAGAAGTTCGCCTACGTCTCAGAGTAAACAACGTCTACTTACAACAGGGTATGTGCTCTCCGAACTGCAGGAAACTTTGTGGAGGAGAAGCGTCTGAGGAGGAAAATGCGTCGGCAGCTTCAAAGTGACAGCGAACGAGAGTGGAAGTGTAGAGCTAAGGAGTTCGAGAAGGCCTGGGAGTAGAATAGTCCGAAAAAGGATTACACGTTGCTGCGACAGTATAGCGGGAAGATGAAGAGATGTTCTCCTGTCTTGAACACTACCAAAGGAGTTGCAGTTGGTGATGCGACGCTGCCAATATGGGAGAATTCTTTCAGTTCATTACTGAATCGTCCAGCGCCATCAGTACCTGAGCTCCCGCATGTTCAGAGAGCACATTACGATGTCAGTGAGGAACCGCCGACTGAGTCTGAAGTTTTGGATTGTGTCCGGAAAATGAAGAATGGAAAGGCAGGTAGAAATGACAACATCACTGCTGAAATGCTGAAAGCTCTTCCTCCGTCTGGAATTCGTGAAATGACCAACACTATTCGTGCCATATGGATGAGGGAAAAGATACACAATTCGTGGATACATGCGATCATCGTACCTCTTCACAAAAAGCTATCCGTCATGGATCCTAAGAACTACAGAGGAATCTCTCTACTTCGTGTCATGTACAAGGTTTTAGAACGTATCATTCTCGAGCGACTCAAGCATCGCGAAGGAATGACCAGAGATGAGCAAGCCGGTTTTCCACCTTCAAGATCGACCATCGACCAAGTTTTCGTCGTGAGAAGAGTAATTGAATCGTGGTAGCGGTATTCGAAGCCATTACAGCTTGCTTTTTTGGACTTTGGAGCCGCGTTCGACTCTCCTCATCGCGATCGATTGCTCAACGCTCTGCGAGCAGATGAAGTCCCGGAAAAGTATGTTCGGTTAACCGAGGACATGAACAGAGGAACAACAGCAGCAGTTCGTACACCTGTCGGATTTACGTCAGCTTTCGAGGCGAAAACAGAAGTAAGGCAAGGAGCTGTAGCAGGACCTTTTCTTTTCAACTTCGCCGTTGATGACATCATGCGTAGAGTTGCAGAACAGTTTCGTGCGGATGTGATCCTAACACCATCAGGACGCTCCCTTGTCGACCTGGAGTACGCCGACGACATTGTGTTATTCGCTGAAAACAACGCAAAACTGCAGAGGATTGTGAACCTCGTTTCGAAGCATGATGCAGCCCTGTGGACTTCGTCTTCGTCCCGACAAATGCAAGCAGATGTGGGTCTCTCACAGGCCTTCAACGGGAGTTTGTGTGGACGGACAACGTATCGAACTGGTGGATGATTTCTGTTATTTGGGCTCTTTGCCGAAGAACGATGGTAGTTATGCAGCGGATATTCGACAACGATGTGCGAAAGCTACGTCTGCATTTAATTCTCTAACCAAGTGTTTGTGGTCTACCCCCATCGCGGAGGAAGTCAAGTTGCGCGTCTACCTATCCGCTATTCGCCCTATCACGATGTACGGATAGGAGACGTGGGCAGCACCGAAGACGCAGATGGAAAGGTTGGATTGCACGGAGAGGAAGCCTTTTAGGCGTTTGCTTGAATATTCCTGGTCGCGTGTATGCCATAACGAAGATCTTTACAAGGAAATCGACGCAGTACATCAACGCTCGACACGATGGAGGTGCCAGCATCTCCCAACGCCATCTCAAGCAGCAATGGAAAGTCGACTTCGACTGCTCGGGTATATACTAAGAAGAAAGCCGGATCGTCTCGTACAACACGCTTTGAGAATGCTTCCAAATCCTGTCTGGGAACGGCCACCTGGGCGTAGGCGAAAGTTCTGGACGGATGTGGTTAAAGAGGATTTGAAGTCACTCGGCATCGAAAGACAATTCAGGCGCGATGTTTCGTTTCGCAGGAAATGGAATAGTGACAGCTGGATGTGTTCAAATTGTGGCTGAAGACCGTGAAAAATGGACACGGCTGACGACTCTTTAACCGTTAGAGATAGTGTTACGGTGAAACAACCTTCACCGTAACACTATCTCTAACGGTTAAAGAGTTATAAACGAAAAACTGGTATTTCATAAAACGAATTAGGCTGAAGGATCGAAGCGCTATTTTTTGAACCTGAAACACTAGTCGACGCAGGATTCTAAGGGGATTTGGAAAACAACCTTTACCAAAGATCCATCTCTTGGGTGTGCTGCGTTATGCCCGAAATGGGCGGAGCGGGGGCGGAGTCGGCTGTCACCAATTGCCCAGGTGGCCGGTCGTAAACGGAGGCGCGAGCAACGCAATTATAGCGTTGCACTCACTACGACAGCGTCGACCAACTAACGAGCCATTCAAGTTAAATGACGAGGAGCAAAAAGGAGAGAAATTAAAGTGTGGTGAGATAAGACAATATCAACCGTAAAGGAGTTATTCGATTCGGTTCGTCTGTGACAGTACATAAATGACCTATGCTTGAAAAAAAATTTCTGTGAATCTCTTCCAAGGGAACTACTTACTATAAGTCATATTAACCATTCCAAATTAAATATGCTTTTCTAGAGCCATTTTTGGACGTAAAGTCCGAATATGCCCATCGCAGCTGCCTAGACTCATTGTATTGAAGTTATAGGCATTTTTTTCTCTGATTTTCATACCTACTCTACCCCCCCCCAAAAAAAAAGCGCAGTAGTCTTCCGAAAATCCGGAAACGGACCTCATAATCGTGTTCAGGGCCCAAAACTACCTCCCTTGGCAAGGTTTGTTTTACATGTTTTTAGCAGAACCCGGAGAACAATTTAAAAACAATCTAAAAATTCCATGTGGGTACCTCGCCGCGAAGCTTTAAAAACACTCATAACTTCTTCCAGGATGAGTCTAGGCAGCTGCGATGGCCATATTCGGATTTACGTCCGGAAATGGTTCTAGTAAAGCACATTTCATTCTCAATGTTAGTATGACTTATAATAGTTCCCTTGTCAGGCATTTAGCCGATGCTGAGTATGGAATATTGGAGCACTGTCCTCCCCCTACAATATATTTCAATTGCGCTCTGAAACTCAGTGGTTTTTGGTGCAAGCCTTCCTTGTTAATGAATTCAGTTTTCCTTTCTTTTTCAATTATCGATTCATATTTGAATCACTCGAGAGTTTGGATAATGTTCTTTTTTTTCACATCGAGTCTTTAGTAATTTATTCGATTTTTCGAATTTTGGAGTCATTTGGTACAATACCGCTGCTAGTTTCTAGAAGCAGTTACCTTCATAGCAACCTTTATAAAATTGGATCGATTGGCTTGCGTAGCTCGTTAGTTGGGCCAAGCGGCCGTAGTGAGAGCGACGCTATAATTGCGTTCCTCGCACCTTCGTTCGCACCTCGTTTATGACCGGCCACCTAGGCAATTGGTGACAGCCGACTCCGCCCCTGCCCCGCCCAATTCGGGCATAACGCTTACCCCTCCCATCTCTTAACTTAAAAAAGCTATGAATGAAAAACCGAT
This sequence comes from Aplectana chamaeleonis, assembly GCA_029168955.1. Classification (NCBI taxonomy): domain Eukaryota; kingdom Metazoa; phylum Nematoda; class Chromadorea; order Rhabditida; family Cosmocercidae; genus Aplectana; species Aplectana chamaeleonis. Next base: position 876,583 of record JAPDOI010000276.1, on the reverse strand, counting down.
AACTTCAGGCAGAAAAAATGCACTGTATAAACTAGCATCGGCTGGAAGAGTGGGAATCTATTTTTGGTAACTGAAAACGCTATTCGATTCAGAACTTTATGAGGATTTCAAAAACAACCTTCACAAAAAGGTTACAAAAAGGCTATCTTCAAGGGTAAAAAAGTTATGGACGAGAAAAAAAACAGGCAATGATACCCATCTAATCTTGAAAATGACTTGCACGAACGTTGGGTCACTTTGATTCCCAATGGTTAAGGTTCCCTCTTTCACCTGCCCATAGGTGAACGTTGGTGGAGTACCCGGCTCCACCCAACGAAGCTATGTCACCGGGGCACGATTTCTGGGCAGTTTATATTTGATTATTAAAACTGTTAGACGCCGTAGGTTCGTTTAGTAAGCGAGCTCAAGCGTTTAAAACCGGAGCAATGCTACGATCCTTCCCTTTGGTGACCAAAAACGCGGAGAATTTCCGGGATATCTTCACCGAATTTTCATTTTTAGACGAAATTCCCACGATCATCACCAACAGTTTTCACTTTCGTTATTTTGATTTTACAATCACTTCCAGAAATTTTCATTTTTGGTCCGAAATTTTCGCGATACCCCCCTACCCCATTTTCGGGTCAAAATTTTGCGACACTTGCTCCACCTCTCCCTCCATTGCAAGATTTCGCAACCACACTTGATCCTGAATAAATTACAAAATATGTTCTGAAACCACAAGGTTTCCTGCGGAAAAAATACTGGATGGAGAATAATTTGCGCTTTCTAAAGGGGTCTGCAGAGTCCAAGTTGCGGCGGTGCTCGCAGCGACGAGCAACGCTGGGTGATGCAATATCGATCACTTTCAGCGACGGGGGCGACCGACGCGGCGTAAAGGGCGACGAGGGGGCACCGCAGAGTGTACTGACGACGCGACGGCCCTGCATCACTGCCAGCGAGCGGCAACCGACGCCGCGACGATAATGTTTCGCAACATTTTTGTCGCCATGTCAAGGCTGACGCTCGGCGACTACTCGCCGGTCTCTGCAACTCTGCAGACCCCTTAACTGTATGCCAATTTGGCATTGCCAACAGGGATGTGCGGCAATTGCCGTTTGTCGTTTGCCAAAATTTTTGTTATATTTCCGGCAAAACTCGGCAAAACATTGAAAGGGAACGCCGCCTATGCTCGCGGCCATGTAGGCACCAGGGCTAATCCGATTATCCATTGTTCGCTAAACCATTTGACTTACCTGGGGTGGTAGTAAATGGGGTCGAAAACGCTAGTTAACTCGCGGTAAGTTCTCGGTAAACAGCAGCAAACACGAGCTTTTTATTTGACGATTTTCCGTAAAGCGACCAAACATTGCTGAAATCACACACGCGCATGCCACGTTATGAGCCACTAGATACGCATAGTATAAAAAAAATTCCCCAAAAAAAGGTTCATTCTGTCTTTTTTGGAAAAAATATCGGTTCAGAAATAAGGTCTTAAGATTTTTAAACTTTTCCCAGATCGCGGTAAGTTCGCGCAAAACTGCAACTTAACGCGAGCTGACAGAGAAATTGGAAATAGTGTGTGAATGAGAAAAAAGACGTTTTAAAAAGCTATCCATCTTTTTCTTTATTCGTATACTATTTCCATTTTCACTATCAGCTCGCGTTAATTTGACAGTAGATAGTCCAACTCCAATGTGGTGCTTTGGAGTTGGACTATCTACTCCAACTCCAATCCAGAGTTTCGACAGATTCTGGTGTAGCTAGACTCTGGTTCATTTCAAGTGAACTCCTGTATTCAAATATCACAGCGCGGAGCGGTAGCTGTTTTGCCGAAACCTCCTTATCACTGGTTATATTCCACCGAGGCCCACCGTTCCGCTGCTGGTGATAATCGAAATCGACAGGTCACTAGAGATTTTCAGAGTCTAAAAGAAGCAGGAAGCATTTGTACGACACAGAAGCATTTGTGCAACACACGTGGGCAGGGACACTGAGAAGGTATGCCGCGGCAGTGCCAGGAAAGTACCGCGACCCTCGACTTGCCGCGATAGTTCCACGGTATTACCGCAGCAGCTCCGTGATGATTACTGTGCCGTGGAGGTTCTGTTGCAGTGTCTTGAAGGTCGACAACGCCGCAACATTGCCGCGACAGTACCGCTGCAGTTCCGTGTTGGAACCGCACGAACTCCGCGAATATGCATCAGCAAATTCCGCGTCGACTACGATTCACTGTTATGTGTGGTAGAACGAGGTTGTTGCTGGTTCAATAGCTTTCTGGGTCGCAATAACGGGGATATATTCTGTCCCTATCAGACAAGAGGACGTAAGCACCGCAGGTGTATTTTTTTGTTTGTAGGTCCACCCAGTTGTATTATGACTCAATTCATATGAGTTACTTGCAGTCAGTCCTATTTATGTCAGAGCGCAGCCACCGATCAGGGAGCCGCAGCGGCACCACCGCGGCACAGCGTCACTACCGCGGAGCCGGAGCTCCATGAGGTCCCACATGTCTTGTTTTTGTTCATTTGATGCTTTGAAATGGAACTACTCCCTAGAATTGGAATTATTAGAATGTAAACATAACTATTGGAAAGAAAGGAAAAAAAGTAGAGCGGCACATGTGATAAACTTTTGCGTCAATCTAAGGGATGAAGTTTTTTGCCGTTTGCCGGCCGTTTTTGAGATTTTCTTGCCGATTGCCGTTTGCCGAAATCTCAAAATCGTTTGCCGCACATCCCTGATTGCCAAGCTTGGTCACAGAAAAAATGCTCAGAATGACAAAGTCTAATGGCGGGACACTATGGTTCTAGACTATTGGAAGTCATATTGTGGATTGCGTGCAGCTGGTAAGTTGTGAAATAGCTCATTGGCAAGCTGGCCAACATTTAATAGTCTCACCATTTTCGTGTGAAAGGTTCATGAGCACACGGGCCATTAGGGACAGGCAAGCCATGTGAAAACGAGCCAGCTCCGACCCAACAGCGCAGCTGCTTATCGTGTCATGAATAATCGTCATCAGCCTGAAATTCCATTCAATAAACTGAAAAGCCATGACAGAATGAGATATTTCAGCCACTGTATTCACAACAGATGAAAAACGTCGAAGCTTGACCAAGAAACAATCCATTGAAAAGCACACGAAAACAGACACGAAAACAGAAAAAAAAGTGACGATTGCACCAAACTCACTTCCCACACATCTGTATCAATAAGCTTCCGCGATGAGAAATAAGAAAAGCTTGGTTTTTCTTGTGGAATAATGTACTCTAAAAAGATTTATTAAGAAATCCCGAATGGTTAGTAGGATAACCGAATGACTCACGGATTCCAGAATCCTAAAGCATCTTTCCAGAACAACAAGCTGATGGACAGTATCGACTTCATTAAGTTTATCATGAATGAGTCTCAGCACAATTTTCTCGACTGAAATACCAGAAATCGAGAAATAATGTGCAAAAAAAGGCAAAGGAAGATATTTAATTATTATCATAGTTTGGCAGCACGGAAGGTGATTGAGGGTCATTTTGTTCAGACTTCCCTTAGAACTCCATTCTCAAAGGGAAATTGGACAAAGTTCCAGAGTGAGGGGAGAAGGAATGAAGAGGAGGGAAATGGGGAGGCTGGAAAGTTGGAGGGGCTAAACCAATTCTACCGTTCAAATTTCCAACATTTGTGTAATACACTAGACACAAGGGACAGACGTGAGAAAAAGGAAGCTGAATGCTCTGAGATTTTGGAAACAGTTTTTCTCTGAAATTTGAATGTTTTGGGTGGCTTCTTCGCGATATATCACAACCTGGCGTGGCGTGTAGGCGCAAAAAAACCGTATTCATTTTTTCGAATTTTTTTGCAGGTAGGCCTACCAGGTTGTGATATATCGCGAAGAAGCCACCCAAAACATTCGAATTTCGGAGAAAAACTGGTTCCAAAATCTCAGAGCATTCAGCTTCCTTTTTCTCACGTCTGTCCCCTGTGTCTAGTATATTATACAAATGTTGGAAATTTGAACGGTAGAATTGGTTTGGCCCCTCCAACTTTTTAGATTCCGCAATTCTTTTCGCCTTTCTGCTGTCAATAATCCTCTGAAAACAGGAAGCTTTCAATGCAATCGTCCAAACTCGAGAACCTCTCAGAATAAAGAATATAGAAATTAGGATATCCGCGGCCTGTCGGATTCGTCGTGGCGCTTCTATTCCTCGTGTTAGATGATCGACCAGGAAAACGCCTTTTCAGACCACGGAGCAGTTTTCACGAGCGTATAGCATTATGAATACGCAACATTAAAGTTTCAAGCTTCGCCAACTATCTCCACTTAGTTCGAACATTGGATTGAGAAGAAAAACCCAGATGTGGTTTTCTGCGCGGACGCCGCCTATAATCACGATTCAAACTTCATTGAATTTTCGCAACTTCACCCCCCACCCATTATCTAAAATAAGCGATCCTCTCACCTCAGATCCTACAGTCTTTGAAACACAAATATTTACTTGTGATAGCACTGTCCCTATCGAAGCGAAAACCCGGTTCGCATTTGCAGACATCATTGCTTCAGCACGCATCTAGAAGATAATCGTGCATGGAGCTCATAGTCCCGGCACGATCTTAGGTCACATAGCGTCGCAATAGCGGTTCAGATGCGGACCGAAATTTGACTCCGATAAAGACACACTACACTGGTGCAAAATCCTCAGCGACGGCCCAAATGTATTTGGATATAAGACTAATAGTGAGTGCATACCCTTTCCAACGATCCACTGCAAAATACCAAGGTTCAGCAATTCCGTCTTCAAATTTTCGTCAGTGCAACGAGCGAGGACAAAAACCAAGGCTTCGAGGATAAGGGACGATGGCTGAAAATTAAATCGGTGCGAAAAAAATTAGGCAAGTAGAATGTATATAGAACACACAGTTAACTGTTCCTTGGTGAGATCAAATACTATTTTCTTCCCCGTCGATTCCATTCGCTCGATGTACGATGTGAAAATTTCCCAAACCTGAAAACTGTTGTTGCTCCTTCATATGCTAACACAATTCTTTCAAAAAGGATAGGTTTACTTCAGAAATTTTTAACGTTCGTTACTAGGCTCTAATTGATGACATAATTTGTAGCGAATTAGATTAGCGATTACCTAAGCTAGACCAAGTGGCAATTGCCCTAAGAGCTTTTGCCGAAAATGGCCGCGATGAGCCTCCTTTCCGCGTACTAGCCAAGAAATAAGCGAGAAACAGCCGCCAAATAATGCTGGCCAAGAAATAGCCGCCAAATAACACTCGGCAAAATAGCCAAGACTGCTCTCCAGGACAGTATACTACGCATTCTTGAAGCATCCTTCATATATCAACACCTTCGGTTCCAAAACCCAAGTTTGGAATGCCTGGACCTCACTCAGCCTCTAGAGGCCCCGCTCAACCGCTGGCGGCCCCGGATGGCGGCTCAGCGAGCCGGCTACGTCCGCGTCGCGTGTCGATGTGCTGGCGGAATTTCGGCTACTTTTGATTACTTCTCGACTATTTCTTGGCCATTTCATGAAAAGCCCAGAATTAACCGAGAGATAGCCCTCCAGAAGCCGCTGCGGAGCCTGGTGGGCTATTTCTTGAATAAAATTTTCAGTGTTTCGGACCTCGGAAAACCTGCGGACCCCAGAGGGACCGAAAAAATTACAAACCACCTCCAAAATTTTTCTGAGGTTATATTCATGACAGTACGGTAGCCTCCCGGGAGTGTCTAAAGTCAGCCCACCGCATACATCGGCTGGTTTTGAAAACCTTCCCGGTGGCAGCCGTAGTTTCAAGAATACGACCACAGATTTAATCAGGAATGTTTATGATCTTCCGGAAAATTTCATTCTTGAGCTAAAATCCATATGCTCGCACAAGTGAATACTCACCAATGAGGCATACTTCTTTTGTTCCTCGTTTTGGTCCAATTTCTCTATTCGAAGCAATTGAGACAATAATCGCAACGAATGGGCGTCTACTTGCATTGAAATGAAGTCGCGAGACATCAAATAAATCACGGTAGCCGCGCAGAGAGCCAGATTCTGAACAAAATGGGATACGATTATTAGTAAAGACAAAAACCTGGCTACGGCAGTATAGGGAGCTCCTACTTGATCACTTGCTGCTTCCGTTAATCCTTTGAAAACATTAGAGACGAGACCCTCACTGCGAACAAACTGACGGAATTCTGAGGACACACACTTCCTCGCCAACGACAATGTGCTGGAAATGCTCCAAATGCGCCCCACATTTTATCGCAGAAAAAAAATGTGGTATACCTCAAACACTTGATATTAGCCGACGCATCTCCCTTCATTGTGCTTAAAATGTACTCAACATCTTGCTTAAAGTCGTCATGCTCCCCTGATTCCAAACACTGATGTGCCTCCTTCACCCGATGAATTCTCGCACCCTCATTAGCTCTGGCGTAGATTGGTGGTCCACGCTGAATAATACATTCGACATCAAGGAATGACTTCAATACAGTCTTCGAAGCAATTCTTCCGGAATTTTACCTGCGGTAGAGAAGACGGACAAGCAAACTCATTCGGAGTAGAGTCTCCAGATGCCTCACCATTGCACTCGTTTTCCTCCTCGTCATTTTCTGTCCACTTGTGTTGATAAACGGGGCGGCGTTCCTTGGGAGCCACGAACTTGGCTAAACTTGAACCATCAAATTGAAAACCAAAAAGCAGTGAATACAGAACACGGAATATAAATTCTGATAAAATATGTTGTACACTTTTAAGCATCAGCTGACAATGGCTATTCTATACACTCTTGTGAGAAGCGCTGCTTACGTCGAACTTAAAGGCAGTGTTCACGATAAATTTCACTTCCGACATCTCCACGGCTTACGGAAGGTCTGGTGCCCTATATAGCAAGGCATGTTTAGAAAGGACACGAAAGACGCGTTTTTTAGCAAAAACAGGCCCTCTCTTGTTTACGTTGATTTTTGAGCGTGGAGGAATTGACCGCTAGAAGGATGATACCCATCAGTGCAATGAAGCAAACAGCTCACTTATCAGCACTTCCTTCACTTGATCATTCCTATAATCTGAGTCTTCATTTGTTCCTTTCGAGGGACGGATCTGGGGCACGGGGCGTGTCTGGGGCACCAAAACGCTTGTTTGCAGCCTTCATTTTGCAGTTCCTGGCTCGTTTTCTACCGTTCTTTCGACACTGGGAGCCTAGGATCCTTCTCGCCTATCATTTCACTGTGGAAAGTCAACGAGGATGATCATCGTGAACGCTGCCTTTAAGATAGGGACAGGAGCTCTCTACACCGAGGATGGAGTTCGCACGAGATCCACGTTCTAACGCGACGCGGGAATCCCTTGTGTTTACTTTATCGCAAGAGCTCGTTCACTATAAACTCCCAGAAATCCACGGCATTTTTCGGTTTTGGTAGTTCCTCTCATGATTTTTATAGCTATGGAAGCTTACACAAAACCACTGGTTTCAGACCACCCGGAACTTTCAACCCCTGCGACCGCGCAGTGTAACTCGTCGGATTGAGTGGTGCTCATGTGCTGCTCAAGTTTTCTGACAGAGGTTGATACTTCTGAGAGGATGAAACCACTGTGTACATGTGGAAGCCTCCATAGCTCTGAAAATCATGAAAGAAACTATCAAAACCGAAAAATGACGTGGATTTCCGAGAGCTTATGGGAAACACGCTCTAGCGATGAAGTAGACAGAAGATATTTCCGCCGCGCGAGTCGCGTTCGAACGTGAATTCCGTCAAGATCATACCTCGGTGTGTAGAAAGCCCCTGTTTTGGTAAGATAATGAATGAAAACTTACACAAGGGAGGAGGAGAGATCTTACTCCTCTTGTTAGAGGGCGGCGGGGAGTCTTCATTGTCGTCAAAATCAAACGTAGAGGAAGTTCGTACTGTGCCAGTTTGCGGAGACACCGAAGATCGTATCCCTGTTGCGCTGAATGCACTAAAAGAAAACTTTGAAAGAAAGTGACCATCAAGACGTCATGGGTATAACTCAAGATTGTATCGAGCTAGCAAACGATACCCCCACCCCAAGATTCCCCTGCAATTTCTTGCTTTGACAAAGAAAAGATACGTAAATCGCCTGTGTTCCTGAAGAGAGCGTCTAGGCCATAACGTCAGAGATTACCCCTGACGTCGACTGTAGACCACGGCACACGAGTAAAGTGCCCCTAGTGAGTATAGCGCTGTTCATCCTACACTTGCGTCCATGAAATTTAGGTTACATTTTCAGGTACAAGCAGCAATATTCTGAATACTGTTTTCGTACCCCCGACCGCACCTGTGTGCTATCAGGGCATCAAGAGAATGTTCAGCAGCTGAACAAACACTCGGCCTTTTGGTGGCTAAGGGGTGGTTTTCACCTCAGCCATAGGACAATAGAGAGTATAAAACAATTAATCGAGATTTTTAAAAACCTCCGCCCCCCCCCTTCCCTCATTATTGTCATTAAAGGCAGTGTTCACGATAAATCTCGTTCTCGAGGTCTCGGTGTGAAACACTAAGTTGGCAGGTGCTGTAGAGGATAGGGTCGAAGAAAGCAACGAAGACTGGCCAGAAATCAATAAAAACAGCTTTGAAAGCTATCCCGGTGCGCCTACCTATCCCGGTCCACTCCCCAATCGGACGAGCTTGTGGCGGGTGAGTTGCTTGGCAGCAACGCGGGTGAGTTGCTTGGCAATTTGCCATCGATTCGATGGCAAATTGCCAAGCAACTCACCCGCGTTTAGCATTATCAACTCGCGCAGATTTCGCGATTAGCGCGCGCTTGCCGTAATCAGCGGGGCCCATGGTTCTCGTCCACGCCCTGAATTTAAAACCGTTATTTTGACTTATTCTGGACGTTTTTCTTCGCTTTTTCTTTGCTGTTAGTAACCTCACGACCAAACAGTCCCATTTTGGTGTCGAATTCGAAAGCGATATTCATCGTGAACACTGCCTTTAACTCGTCAGGCCACCGTCAGAGGTGGTAGATAAACTGCGCCCCACCCGGTCGATACGAACCGAAATAGTGACAGACGGCTTCAGAAAAATCAACCACTGAGTCCAACTGCGACCCTTTCCTTCCCTCCGCGATCTACCCGCTCGATGCGGGTGTTCTGCGCGGGCAAGGACAGGGCCAATACACCCGAGGTTGGATTTTCTGCCCTGGAGTCGGTTTTTCGAACAAGTCTGACAGGGACCCCACAGAGAGAAGGGCGAGGAAATCACGGGATTCAGATGGTCGGACCGATGATGAGTTGTATCGCAGCTCGGCATTGACTTTATGTAGGTACAACTCTAAAACGATAGCCTATATGAAGCATAAGGAGGTTTGAAGTAAAATTACAAATTTGGAGGGGAGTTTCGGGTGGAACGATTTGGTTGGTCAGGACAACTTCAGAAACCCTCCTTTCCTGTTGACCAAAACCTTCGAAATTTTTGAAGGTTCTGGTTACCAAAGAAAAAGGGTTCTTGAAATTTTCCATTTTTTTTTTTAGAAATTTCAGTCACTTAAGGAAAGTCGGAGTTTCGTTTAAAAGCAGCAGACACGCTCGAAAAAGTTGTTGAGATAACTACGTTTCTGGAGTCGCATGGTTCCTAATAGACTGCTCACGCCATTGGAAGCGTCAAAAATGAGTCAAAACTACTAAATTTCAGCAATGCGAATTGAAAATTTTCTGCAACCCCGCCCCGGAGCTTCTGCAATCCCACCCCAAAATACAATCTCGTCCAGATTGATAGAACTAATAGGGTCACTTTGGCTGGTTTTTGATGCTTCCAACGAGGTGAACGTTCCAGTACACGTTGTAAGAGTATATCGGCTTCTCCATCTCAACCATTTTGCTGCTAATATTCGCTGTTTCAACAGCGCGCGATGAAACTCGTCCACTTTCACCCGATAACATAATAACCGTTATTCCTCTATTTGTGCACAGTTTTCGTTCGTTTTTTTCGTCAGTTCCCAATACAACCAGCTCCAAACCTTTGATCTATGTCATAAAATCGATACCATTTTTGAGCGTGTCTGCTGCCTTTAAAGCAGCGTACACGATGATTTTCGTTCCCGAGTTTTCCACTCAAAACAATGCGCTGGTCACCAAGGGTTACCAAAATTACGGAGAAACGGCGAGAAACGCACTAAAACGCCTTATTTCACTGAGATTGTTTCCTGGTCTGGACTAGTTTCCTGGACCACCTATGAAAAATGGGGTTAATCGGAAATGGAAGAATATTTTTGGCAAAACAGTATTAGTCAGGCTCCGAAGCAAAGAACGGAGCAACAGAAAGTGGAAAACTTTAAGGGACGGGTCTACAAAAGATTTCATTCTCACAACAAGCAGTTCCAATCAGAGTAAAAAGGCGGGGTGAGAGTGAAACATTTCGTGTACGTGTGGTGCGTTTTTCTCAATTTCTTCGTCAGTTCAACTCTAACCGGGGGCCAAACAATCAATTTACCAATTAATCTCAAAATTGAAGATTATCGTGAACACTGCTTTTATAAAGTAGGTTACAACGCTCTGCTGGAATATGTCGTGAACGATATCGGTCACGCACGTGTGTTTTTATGAAGCGAATTGAACGGATTCTGTTTTTCGGCGCGTGAGATCCCTTCAGAGTGAGTTCCAGTTCTCCGAGCCGCGGTCTATAATCCTATAGCCGCAAGCTCGCAATCTACGAAAAAAACCAGGGTCTCTCAAAGTTATCCGGCACTGCGAGCTGACTGCGAGTAATTTAGCACATTCCACAGTTCCCAAAACCGAGAAAGGCAGATGGAAGAATATCTGGACCACTTAACCCCGATTTTCGCAGTGCTCCCAGAACTATAGAAGTCACCTGAACGGTAGAAAATCGTCAGTCTTTCCAAGCCGCCTTCGGTGAAATATACTGCGAGAAAGCCCAGGTCAGCAGTCAGCGGCTGACATTGCCACAAAGATGTCGCAGCGAGCCGCGAAAGGATTGGGCAACTGCATGGAAAAACGCCGTAAAAGGGATATACCCCTCAGCAACACGTCACCGCGACAGGCGCGCATGCCGACAGTCAGGTTATAGCCTCGGCTACTGCGCAAGAGCTTTTCCAACACGATATACGGCCATTGTTGTACTTCCCTGAGTAGCGAGAGGTTCCCTCATTTATCATTCGCCGTTTCGGGACCAAGCCCGCGCAACGGTGGAGGTGGTGACGGGATCTGACTGCTGCGACAGCTTCAATCAGTCAGTCGCAGCGGGGCGGTGTGATCAACCTCGGACGAGCTACGGCTCAACAAATTTTTTTCACAAATGGGCGACATTGTTACAAACTTTCCTTGCTGAGTGAAGATTTGGTCCAAAACCTTTACGACTCTAAAATTTTTAATTTTAGGGCTTTTTGCTAACCCCGTTACGTCCGGTCACAACCCCACCGGACCATGGTCGGAGAGTTTTCGACCCTTTGGGGCAAATATATTTCTATTTTCTACCGCTTCGTTATGGTCACGAATAACAGATACCAACGTGCACATGGCTGATATTTACAGCAAAACTGACTCAACCCACAGTCCAAAACCTGCTGGGAAGGGCCTCGATGGAGTAAGGACCGCCCTCGTGATAACATTTTTTTTTCAAAAGAAAAAAATCAGCGACCCCCTTTGGTGGCATGTGAAGATGTTACGCTTTTGTGTGATTTGATTTTTTGAATTAATATTTTTCTTGAAGGAATTTAGCGGATAATTTTTTATCTGTACTGCTTTCGAAAAGATGCAATATACTCAGAAAAAGTTTGTTCTTACAAGGAAGAAAGGAAGAAAGGAAGAATACAAAGCCTAGGTCTGATCTGCAGAAAGCAATTTTATTGTCAGTATCTCTTGAGCATCTGTAGTAAAAAGTTGCAAAACCCCTTCACGAGCAGCTGGTTCCAAAAAAAGTTATGAGCGTTTTAAAAGTTTCACGAAAAGGTAAGGGTACACATGAGATATTTTCCGGAGAGCATTGAAGATTTTTTTTTGCTCAAATCTTGTATTCAGGGATAATCTAGGGTGCTTAAAACGAATCTAGCATCTGTCTGTCGAAATTTTGAGGCTTAGGGGGGAACCTTACTTACATCGCGCCTAAAAAATCGCGCGCTATATGATTTGCTCTGCGATGTACATCGCGTCAACACATCGCATCGCGCTAAAGAGAAACCATACTTCGACGTCATTTTGCGTCCTCACCCAAACATGCACGAATCTGAATGAGCAGGGCTCTAGAAGCTCTCGAGCTTATTTTTTCTGTTGTTTCGTTTTCGCAGATGCTTATTTTTTCAGAGTTGTCCGTTCATGTAATTCACTGAATTTTGGTGCATTTAGATTGGGTGAAACGTTTAAATTGAGGAAAAACAATGTTTCGAGATCTTGGGAGGTGTGGTCATGGTCGTGGCACATTTCCAAATAAACAGAACGTGACTTGGATTACGGTTTCACGAGAAGAGAACTTAGAAATGGCAGTGAAAGGGAAAAGAACTCATAATGTGCCTCAGAAAACGTTTTCGCACCGATTTTTTCCGATTGAGCCTCGGCTATTTACACGAAAATTAGAGGATTGTGCTATAGTGAAGCTGCCTACGGACCACGACTTCCGTAGAGAACACATTTAACGTGAGAAAGCTTGGAAATTCGCCGTAGTGGCAGAGAATTAGATTTTTGAATAGGTTGCGGTCCGAAGTGGTAGTGGTTGTGGTAGCGTGCGGTCGTGAATGGGTTCACAAAGCATAATGAGACACATAATAAAGATTAAAATAAACGGAGGAAACTACGAAACATAAAATAAGCTCCCACGATGTGATCACATCGCAGTGCAGGGCGCTGCGATGTGATGAAATCGCGAACCACGCTAAACAGCAGGCAAACACTCAAAAAACTATGGTTTAGACGCGACGTGAGCGCGATGTCGTCGCGCGTAGCAGCTGCCACGCAAACGCCGCGTGCGACGGCTGACCTCACCGCGACTCCTCGATGCCTTTATCGCGCGCGCCGACCAGTGCTAGATCACCCTTCTGACTGCGATAACATCGCTCCAAGTAAGGTTCCCCCCTTACTGTAGGTTATTGTAGGTAATATGCCATTTAGAGGGCAGAACCTACCGTAATGTTTCGCAAATCAGCAAATGGACATCAAATTCGTAATCACAACCCCGAATAACCCCCGCATACAAATTTTGAGTCTAATCTGAGATTGATCAAACTACAGTGTACCCACCGTAATCTACGGCAATCTGTAGAAAATCGGCCAGCAAACCTCAGATTCGTGCTAAGCACATCAAAATACCCCCAGGGAATGATTTTGACATACATCTATCGAAGAAATCCGGAAATCTCGAGAATGGCGTTTTGCCCTCAAAACAGGGTCAAGCGGGGTTGCGAAATTTCGCAACGGGGGGTTGCTAAAATTCAGGTCCGAAAGTGAATGTTAGTGGGGATCGCACGTTTTCCTAAGCTGCTCGGCCTAGTATTGGATCCCTCATTGAGGTTCCACAAGAATACTGAGCAGAAAGAGGCTACAGTGAAAGCAAAGCTCAACGTCCTACGAGCTCTGGGAGGAACGTCGTGGGGGAGTAGCAAGGAGACAATTTTGACCACCTACAAGGCAATATTGCAGCCGGCGTTGGAGTACGCTGCACCGGTATGGCAGCACATGATATCGGATCCATCGTGGACAAAGATGCAGCGAGTCCAAAATGCTGCTTTTCGGATTGCCACAGGGTGTGCTGAAAGCACCCCAGTGGAACATCTTCATGCTGAAGCCCGAATTCTGCCAGTTAAGGAGCACTGCCAACTCCAAGCGCAGGAACTGGTTATTAACATTGTCAAGCAGCCTGACCACCCATTAAGAAGGATCATGAATCCCGTGAGAGAGAGACATATCAGAAGGCCTTTTGCGGATGCTCCCGAGAAAATCAATATACAAAGATGGACGGACTCCCAACTGGATCGTCTGCGTCTTTTACGTGCGGAGCACACCAAGTTCGTCAGGGATCACTTGAGTAGGATGACCGTCAATCCCATATTGGGGGTCGCACCACCCATAGTCAGCGACACCGAGATGGAACTCGGTAGGCGGGCTAGAAGTACCCTTGCCTCGTTACGCTGCGGTCATTCCCCTATGCTGATGTCATACTTGCATAAGATCGATCGCAGTAAGCCGGACGAGTGCCCGGACTGTGGTAGCCGTGGCCACACAACTGAGCACCTATTTAATTGCCCAAAGAGGCCCACCACTCTGACAACAATGGATTTGTGGACGAATCCGATTTCAGTCGCCCGTTTCTTGAACCTTTGACAAAAACCTTCCTGCAGCTGCAAAGAAGAAGAAGAAGAAGAGGGGATCGCAAAAATTCCGGTCCAAAAATGAGAATTTCGTGGATATCCCATAAATTCTCGATTACTTTTGGTCCCCGAGGGAATGATCGTAGCATTCGGTTCTAGGCGCTTGGGCTCAACTACTGAACGAATCTACTTTTAGTAATCAACTATAAACTGGCCGGACTCGGGGAGGAGGGATCGCGAAAATCGCGCCTCGGGGAGGGGGGATCGCAAGAATTTCGGATTTTGGGAAGAAATGTGACGGGGTGCCGCCCGATTCCGAAAAATTACGCAACGCTCCGCTTGACCCTGCCTCAAAATTTCCCCTGCTGGGATGCTCTGAACGAATTAAGTTGAAAACCTTGAAAAATTGACAAGTAAACCTCAGATTCGTGATCAGCGCCCCCAAAACCCGCCTGGAAAGAATTTCAAGTCAAATTTGGAACACTTTTCTAGTGCGCTTTCAGAACTGATTGATATACGTAACCGCTCAAACGAAAATCAGTACAAGTCCAAAACGCTGTCATCCTGCACAAATCTTGGAAAGCGTGCTTTCACCCAAACCTTGCTCAGGGGGTACCTTTGGGTGCTAAACACGATTATGAGGTCCGTTTCCAAAATTTCGAAAGTTTACTGCGCGTTTTGGGAGGTGTAAAAAACACAAAAAGCGAGCATTTTGGGCTTATAACTTCTCGGAACCAGCGGCTCGGGACGGGGTGCTGCGCAGTTTTACTATAGATGTCCGAGAGATACCAACAATACAATCCGTTTCTACAGATCCGACACACGCTCTGTATACTTCCCTCGTTGGTACTGCACAACGGAATTCTCAAGAATTTCTATATACTGCATGACGAAATTCTCGAAAAATTTCTATAAATTCATTTCTCATTCGCTGAAAATACGAAAAATCCCTTCACCGTGAATTCTCACGATTCAGTCATGGTCGGCCTCGCTCTGCACTAACCAGGGTCAAGCGGGATGCTGCGTAATTTTTCGAAATCATAGCGGCCCCCCCCTATCATACGCCGAAAATTCATTCAATAGTCGGGCTCAAGCGTCTAAAACCTGAGCAATGCTACGATCCTTCCCCATTGATGACCAAAAATATCGAAAATTTTGGGATATCTTCATCAAATTTTCATTTTTGGTCCGAAATTTAGGCGATCACCTCTAACCTTCATTTTGATGCAAAAAAAAATTCGCGACACTCCCCCACTTTTCAATTTTCGCAACCCCCCTATCTGCATTGACATACCACAGCATGCGTAAACTGTTCTCGAATGGTCAAGCGAACTGCTGTCTCAGATGCCGGCTAAGCAACGGCCTAACTTATAAAGTTTTCGAAAAATATTACGAACCACCTTTTTTGTTTGCAGGTCCGATAGTTTTACGACCCCCTCCGCAGAATTTCGCTTTTGCTGAAAATTTCCTCGACCCCATCCCGACTGACCTACAGAAATTCAGTACATAGGTCACCGTCACCACTATCAATCGGGGCGTTAAGTAATTTTCTCCAATCTAAGCGATATCCCTCTCTCCGGCCATCAAACTTTTATTCATACACCCAAAAATTTTGCGATCTCCCCGTGTATATTTTTGGCATTTTCTTCAAAATAAAAATGTTGAAGTATACTATCATTCTCAGAGCCAAATTCCGTTCCGCAATTGCTAACTACGGTTGTTGCATCATGCGACACGTGATAATCGTGCTGGGTGAAGGATGAATCGTGCGGGGGTGACCCAGCACGACTAAAACGTGTCGCATGATGCAATAGCCGAAGTCCGCAAATGCGGACTGGAATTTGGCCCAGAGAACGACAGTAGAGTACTGACAAGGTGCCTTATGGTGTTCAATAACCAATGCTTTCAATTTTCAATCACATTCAGAAATGTTCATTTTCGAGCCAAAATTTTTGCGACCCCCTCCCACCCCAAGTTGAAGAGTTTCGCAACCCCGCTTGACCCTGTTCGTTATAGTTAAGCAACACACAATATTTGGCTAGGCTGGAATATGAGCCGAAGATTTTGGTAATTTGATAAATGAAAAAAAAGCAATGTCAAATTGCATAAGCACTGCATGATCAAAAAATAGAAAATATGTAGAGGCAATACCTAATTTCCGAAAAATACGAACCTGTTGAGCGAGGAGGTGGCTGAAGATGAACGCTCCGCTCCAGGAACAGGCTGGCTATCCTCATCGCTACTGCTGGATAAAACCTGGAACGTTTCGTTTGAACCAAGGAAGACATTTAAATATGAACGAGATGAAAAAAGCAAACTTTACATTGTCGTTCTCCATAGTTCCATCGGTAGATGTGCTCTCCGGTAGGCTTATTGGTGGGGAAAATACTTGTTTTGGCGAATCGTGTGTAGGTTCGGCGTCAGAAACTAGAGCGCAAGCATACAGGAAGTTAACCGAAGGTCATAGAAAAACCGGTGCTTACCTGAGGGGAGTGAATCCACAATCGGAGAATCGTTAGATCCAGACGGCGTAGCCTTTTGGGCCTGCCACCGCTTCTTTGGCAAGCTGAAAGACAGGAAGATCCTACTTCCATGAACAACGTTTGACCGAAAAAAAAAACTCCTGGATTCGGGAACTCACGGTTTAGAAAAAGCGGCGTCGAACAGTGCGGATGCTTTAGAATTCGGTCCAAAACTTCCATAGGCCCGATGCTCGCTGTTCAAGCCTCTTGAGTACGACATGTTGGACCCAAATTCTCTCCAGCTAAAGAAGGAAAAATGTAACAGGAATCTATGCTAAGCACGACAAAGAATAGCGGCAGAGAAGATAGGGAGTATTGAACCCCATCAAAAAAGATCTGACGCGAGAAGCGCCAGTTATAAAGGAAATTCCACTTGCGGCAAACAGGCAGCTATACAGACAAAGACAAATGGTAGCGATTCTGACACAAAACAGGAGTCCCCATCTATTCACCATACCCAGAGTACAGCGAACTAAGGCGGAATCACCCCACCCTCCTACGGACTGATCCCAGCGCGAACTGGAGTTTAAAAAATTATCTGTTAAACGTTATGAGGAAACGGAAAGAAACTAATTGAAGTTCGTTAAATTTCCTTAATGAACATGGGTGGATTTAAAACTGCAGAAAATGCTTTTTTTTTGAATTTCAGAAATTCGGACACTCTAAGCCCAAACTTTGTCCATAGGGGGTAATTGAAGGCGCTGAACATGAATATAAGGTGCAATTCCAGGTTTTCAGAAGATTACGGTAGGATATTGTAGTCAAATAATACTCTCCTACTGTACCTTACAGCAACCTTCTGAGAAACTAAAAATGGACCATATATTCGTGTTCAGCGCCCCCAATTCTGGACAAAGTTTGCGCTGAAAAAGTTCAAAGTTCTGTAATCCAAAAAAAATCATTCTCTGCAGTTCTTGACCTACCCACGCGAGGAGATTTACCAAACTTTAAATTATTTTTTTCATTTCCTCCACAACACTCACCAGAACATTCTTCAAACTGCAGTTTGCGCTGGGATCAGTCCCCCGTAAGTGACCGGAATTTTCGAAAATATTTGAAAGAGCTCCTCAATTTTGCATTTTTTTTGCTCAAAATTCCTTACAGCCCCACGCCTGTAGTGGCCAGGCACAACCCAGCTACTCGAAAAGGAAGTGGTAAAAATCTCAATACTCGATGCGAAAATTTCCTCTTTTCTTGGGGGGGGGAGGGAGAGGACAGCTGCATCAAGATCGCTTCCTGTTCGAGACCGAGATAACTACACCGTATAAAACGGCAAGAAGACAGCTAAGGACGTTCTAGGCAAGGAGAGGAGCAGGAAGGAGAAGAAAGCTTGCAAATAGAGGATCTTTGGAAAGGCAAATAAAAAATTGGGGGGGTCGTGAACTGTTGTGGCCAATTTTTTCATGAACTTTCGGTAAATCAAAAAAATATGGAAACTTTTGAGCGATACTGTGCACAAAATTTTTCTGAAAAACAATAGACGTGAAAAAGTGCACTTCAACCTTTTCAGGACAATATTGAGAAAAGTTTGTTGCGAAATTCCCGCAGCAAAATAAAAATTTTAGCTGGAAGAATTATATGTTAGAAAATGGGGTCTAAATGAGGTCCACATTGAGGTCTAAATGCGGCTGCGCGGTTTTTAAACAGCTGATGAGTGACGTCGCAGAAATTTTTCCTCAAAATGTACTTACTTTATCCCTTTTGAAAGAAAATTTAACACATTTTTGGGACGATTATAAATTACTACAAACACAGAATAGCCAGCGAAGAAGCTCTAATCTAGACTGGGGGGGGAGCCCGAGATTTATTCATAGAAATGAAGAGAAAACCTTATAACAGATACCTGCTATTCTATAGAAGTGCTTCGATTAACCGCGTAACCAGTCGGTGGTTTATTTCATTCCTGCTTTGAATACTGAGACCCCCCCCCGGTCTAGGATACTGCCGTGATGCGAAATATGTAAGTTCTAGTAAATCCCTAGTGACCTGTCGATTTCGATTATCACCAGCAGCGGAGCGGTGGGCCTCGGCGAAATATAATTAGAGATAAGGAGTTTCCGACGAAAAAGCCATCGCTCCGCGCTGTGATAACCGAAAACAGGAGCTCACTCGGAATGAAACAGAGTCTAACTGTGCGCTCCAACGCACAAAATCGAGGACTGCCAAGTTTCGCGCACCCGGAAGCTCCAAACCCTTGGGGATTTCGCGCACCCGGAAGCTCCAAACCCTTGGGGAAACAGTTGAGAACTTTTCGAAGAGACAATTTCGAAGAGACATTCCTTTTTCAAAGCCTGGTCGAGAAACGGGAGTTCAAACATCTCACATTTTTGGACATCTGGCTGTTCGTGCAGGTTAAAATACCGTAACATCAGTGCATCGATAGTTCTCAGGGTGGATATCGTTACAGATTATTAGGCAAGAACTTTACACTAATGCCCCCTTTCATAGCTTGCCGGCCGACGTCGGACGAGTTATCAAACTTGATAAGTCAAGATAGATAAGATGGATAGGATAGGGTAGATAGATATTGCACATTCGATAATGAGTCGTCCGACGTCGGTCGGGCAAGTGTGAAAGAGGATATTTATTATTGAAAAAAAAAAGAAAAGAAAGACGGTATTATTGACGAGCTGAACTAGACCGAAATTAAACAGTTCAATAGACAAACCGTAATGACAGCAGTAAATGTATAAATACAAACCCCGAGAGCATCTATATATCATGAAAACAAGGAAGTGAAAGCGGCCAGTCAGCAATTAGCGACACTTTAGCGAAAAAAAACTCCAATACCATTTTTTGCGGAGTGTTGATCATATTCGTGCGCATACCCTCCATTATTGACGAAACCCCTCCTCTACCGAAAAAAAACAACAGCAACTTTTTAAAAATTGCGAACAACAACGAGAAAAACAAGCCCTGCACATAATTCACGTGGTGCAGATTCGATGCTCCGCGGACAATTTCTGCTCTGCGCCACCGCGAACTCGTGGCGAGACCCAACGAGGGGTTTGAACATGGTTGGCTGCGTGCCAAAGGGGCGTGGCAGCGTCATTGATTCCCGCGCGACGGCTTGCGCGGCGGCGGCTGCCGGCGTCAGCTCTTTTCCGCTCTCCGCCATTCAACGCGTTCCTCGTCGATCATCTTCTCGCCAATTTGCTCTCCTTTCACTTTATCGATTTCCTGAATGTCAAACTTTTCCTATCGGGGAGTTAAAGCCTTGAAATTCCGAAAAGCGCCGGTGCAGGATCTTCCTTCGAAGGGTTTTTGGGTGAAAATCTTGGTAGTCGGAGGTTTGACCCTTTCGAAAGCTCAGAAATGATGTTTTAGCCTAAATTTGGTCACGGGGGTGGTATTCAAGTGCTTCGAAGCTAACCGGTGCTCAAATCGCTCATTCGAAGTGCATTTTGTGCTTATTGATCGATTTTGCTTATAATCGGTATTTGCTCATTTCATTTGGCGATGTTTTCACTGATCTTGATCGATAAAAGCATAGGCCATTGGTATACTCCAGCGACAGCCGGTCGCCGGCGACGGAGTCTTCGTCGCCGCATTGAATTCCACGCACTTTTGCGGACTGACATTTCCGCATACGCGCATCTGCACAGCAAACAAAAAATCGATTATGGTCATGCCATCACAGTTTATGTGGGATTCCGTGACATGTCCAATTGTTTTAACATTCTGTCACAATATGATCATCATTATAGTCGTTTTAACCATCCCTATTTTTAGTTGGTAGTTGGGGAAGCGGAAAATCTAGTTCAAAGAAGAGGCAAAATACGTAGGCTCGGGATATAATCAATACAACACGATTACAATCCTCAAACCACAGAAATCTTCCATCGTATATGAACACTGCGTTGCAGGGTCTTCGTTACGGGACCCTCTCGCCGTTTCCGACCGGTCCTTTACATTTTGACATCACTGAAAAGCCACATTATGTAGTTTGCGATTCTCAAACACTCGGATGACGGTCTTCAATTGTATTTAACTTTACACAGCATGGAGATGAAAGATCTAGAAGCGTTTATGAGCAGAGTGAACTTCAATGTGTGCGATTTTCAGACTTTTGTGCGAGTTACTAAGATTTTTTTCGTTTTTTTTTATACTATGGGAATGTTTGTTAATTGTTCTCCAAAAAAGATTCGTCCCTTTGAAAGGGCTAGCCAGTCCTGAGTTCCTAGTTACTTTTTGGAAAGTAAATTTCTGTTTTGCACTCTACTTCAAATCTCGTCCGCCTAGGGTTTCATTCTCTTCTCGGAGACCTTGGAACCGTTCGAAGAAAGGTTTTCATACATCACTGGTCAAATAAATGGTTAGATATTGCAGTCTACATACTGCTCCGGAATTCAGGAGACAACTTCTGTCAATTTTAGGCCCATCTGTTGCTGAGAGTCATTGGAAGCGCTGAAATCATTAGTTAAATTGAGAAACATCTATAAAATGTATCTCAACTAGTTCCCTGTACTTTTTTAAACGTAGTAAATCACGGCTTTCGCTATGCCGACGTTCCATTATGAGAAACAAAGGCAACGCGGCGCCCGCGCAAGAGTGTATGCGGTGAGAGGGTCCCGCAACGAAGACCCTGCGCCGTAATGCCTGTATACGATGGAAGATTTCTGTGGTTTGAGGATTGTAATCGTGTATCAATACATCCGACAGCCTAGACAAATGTTTAGATAAAAAGAAAGGTTCATAAGTAATTGAATGGAATAATGACAGTACATAAATTCCCAATTGAAAAAAACTGCAGGTAAACAACTAAACCGAAACATACAAAACTATAATGTCTTTTGATGTCACTGTACTGTCCATGATATGCCAAAATTACATAAAACAGCATGAAATAGATGAATATTTGGAGTCCAGGGGAGCCAGCGACAGCCCGTCGCTGTGCGCAGCACAGCGACGGGCCGTCGCTGCGGCGACGGAGTGGACCAGGGTTACGTCAGTGAAAACTATAACACCCCTCAGCGGCCTGTTCCAGCGAAGGGCGCACGCAAACTGATCCCGTGGCCGACCCTGCCATAGCACCGGTGCTGGTCCCGACACGATGAGTGATAGTTGTCGAAACCTGTCGCTGCAGCGACAGGGAGGTATACCAATGGCCATAGCAGAAGACGACAGGCTCCAAGGCTCAAATCCCATTTTGTTGTGCTTTCGTCCTAATCGCCCCTCTCACTCTACATCGCTTCTATCTCGAACATAGCATGAGTGAGGCTGACAGGCCGATAACCGTAGCGCTAAACTTCATCAGATGGGAGGTGTCCGCATCTTTAACTGTGTTCCGCCAAGCCATTGTCGTTTGAAATCCATACTTGTTATCCCGTGCGTGCGTTTCGAGATTGCAGTGCACAAAGGCAAAGTCCACGAAAAGTTCCGTGTTTGAGCATCATTGGTCAGAACTTCGCCCCGTCATTCCCGATGCGAAAAACTGCATTCCTCATAAATCCTCATTACCAAGTCCACACAGAACTTTCGCCTACGTCCATGTGGCTGTCTCCAGAAATGGTTTTAAAGCATTCGTAGGTCATGTTGTACAAGAAGAATTGGTACTCCTCTTAGTATACGACCAAACAGTAAACAGCGATATTCCGTCGCCGCTTGAGAAGGCATTGGTAGATACAAGCACTTCTCTCGCGTCAAACGTTGAGTACAGAGCCGATTTCCTTGCAAACGTCTTCGTTGTGAACAACTCGTGGTCAGAAGAATCTAAGCAACCGTCTAAACAGCGTCCTTTCCATGCAGTCCAAGCTTTCCATCTGCCCAAGTTTCGGATCCGTGCTTCATGATAAGGCGAATAAGATTCGGTAGGCACGCAAGTTAACCTCCTTCGTGATGGAGGTAGACGTAGACTACTTACGCTTGGTTGGAGAATTTAACGGAGATGTAGCTTATCGTTGTTGGTGCAGAAGTGCCATCATTCCCAAATAATAGCCCAAAAAATCGAAATCGTCGAGAGACCCGACTTTGCTTGCATTGGTCGGCGAAGTTGAAGACCCTAGGTTGCGACATACTCAAAGCGAATCCTTTGCAGCTTTGTGTTGTTTTCAGCGAATAACACAATGTCGTCGGCGTACTCCAGGTCGGCAAGGGAGCGTTTTGATGGTGTTAGTATCATTTCCACCACAGGAAACTGTCCCATAACTCTACGCGTGTTGCAAGGTCAAGCGAGGTTGAGGAATTTCACGACGGGGGTGGGGAGGGGGTCGCAAAAATTGCAGCCCGAAAATGAAGGCTAGTGGGGATCGCAAAAATTTCAGTTCAAAAATGAAAATTTGGTGAAGATCTCCCAAAATTTTTTGACATTGTTGGTCTTTTTCGACGTCTGACAGTTTCAGTAATCCATTTTTGGCGAATTTTCCGTGTCTGACAGTTTCAGTAATCAAATATAAACTGCCCAGAAATTGCGCCTTGGGGGAGGGGTAGCAAAAATTTTGGAAAAAAGTTTGATGGAGAGAGGGGTCGCTCCGATTTTGAAAAATTACGCAACGCCCCGCTTGACCCTGGCGTGTTGTCTGCAAATCGAAGAGAAAAAATCCTGCTACAGTTCCTTGCATCACTGCTGTTATCATCTCGAAGGCTAACGCAGGGCTCCGTCCATTGACGCTGGGGGTTTGCATCTTCAGCATTTGTTATTGGTCTCAATCCCCAGCGACTATTGCAGCCGGCCTGTTGCTGACAGTGGAAGCGAAGCGGTGTCATTAATATTATCAATGCCATCGTTAACCACGTGCCGTCCTTAAGCTTGTTGCGTGCGCCAGTCACCGAGCGTCAGTGGTCGTTCATAAACCCGCCGCCGGGTGGTGTGGCATAGTGCATTTCTGTAATATTGATCATGCGGCGGGGCATGATCGATATCGTAGGATTGCACTTTGCCGCGCCGCTCGGCTGCGGAAAGATATCGTAGGATTGCACTTTGCCGCGCCGCTCGGCTCGGCATGTGCCAGCGTTTCAGCGCTGGAGCAAGATGCTCCGACGCCTTTGCGCTTGCCGCCTGTCGCCTGCTATGGACGGAACCTAAAACCATGAGTAATGCTGTGATGAAAAACTGTAATTGTACCGTTTTCGAGAGATCACAACTGCAATTTTGATAGAATTTCACGTCTGGACTTGAATGTGTATTTCGCCGCCAAGCCTATCGCGTGGCGGATCGTGCTTGTTTCCTATGAACGACATGTTTCGTCCGGAACACCCCCTGTTTCACTGAAAGACCTTGCACTTGTCCCGAGACGATTTCACACGGCGGCGGCCTTGCGGAGCGAGACGAGTGTGTGAGGCATTATAAACGTTGTGGGGGGGTGTAGTACCCACAACGTTAGGACAGCTTCAGATCCGTTAGATCTACATCGGCGAATTTGTGTGGGGCAGGGCGGGCCCATGAAGCTTCTTACCGGTAACCATTAGAAGGATAATGAAATATGAGTTTCATTCATGAGTCTTGTCAATCTCATCATGTTTTCCCTTGAATATCCATACGTGATAATCTTGTTACAAAATTCCAATTAAGAATATTAGGTTCTCGTTTCAGTAAAATGGCTGGAGGCAAAGGTAAAGCCGGTAAGGACTCAGGAAAGTCCAAGTCTAAGGTTATTTCGCGAAGCGCTCGAGCTGGCCTCCAGTTTCCCGTAGGAAGAATTCATCGCTTTCTGAAGCAAAGGACTACGTCTACTGGTCGAGTCGGAGCAACAGCTGCTGTCTATAGGTAAGATCTGCTCTTTTTACAAAGTGTGGTTAGGACTAGCCTTCCATGGTAAAGCAAGTTATTTGGTGCAGGAACATGTTCAAAATAAAAGAATGAGGTGATGACTTAGACCATGGTCTAACTAGTGGGACAAATATAAATCTATACATCTTTGTGCGTTCACAGAACCGACTGCTGAAAGTCTTAGTTGCGAATAGCACGCTTCGCGGGCCCCCAATAACTACAATAGACCTACGAGCGAATCTAGCGCTGGGCGCACAGCTTCTGAGCCCATGATTTCATCCACTTCGTGGCTGCAAAGAGGAACATGGCGTTATGCTCCGGAATTGAACCCCTCCCCCCATTTTGGTTTTGGAGCGCGGGCACATTCTCTTAAAGAGAAGTTTTTCTTGTGATCTTCTATTTCTTCGACCGCTAAAAGTGACGATTGAGCGAATAGGGCATGATTAAGGCATTCCCAATTAGGGCTGGGGTGGAAACCATAAAGCGTTGACGGGCAACTCATCCCCGCACCCAATTAAGATCAAAGCTAAACTGCGCCCCACATCAGAATTCTGTTGTTGAAATGGTTCAAAGGGGTATGAGCCTCTTCAGTCGTTTGCACCAACGCAAGAGTTTCGCCCGCTTAGGGGTTTCAACCCCCTGCCAAAAATCGGGGAGCTTTTGGAACCGACGGGATGAGTTGCCCCGCAAAGGTGGAAGAAGCTCTGGTGGCGTGTTCACGGATTCTTGGAACTGTGTTAGAACACGAGTGGGTTAGATGCTCTAGATTCGAAGAGAATGATATGCCTTGGGTGACGTCCAGAGTTCATTCGCGGGGCAACGCGATGGCATACTCGGCCTACGTATCGACCTAGCGTCTCGTCGTCTCTGGGTGTTCACATTGAAGAGGCGCGATACACTCGAAGTGACGCGGCGTCCATAGCGTCGCCCTGCAATGTAATGCTGGATGCCGCGCGATGGCAAATTCGCTGCCTTTCAGTTTGCATATCTACTAGCATATTCGCTGAGCAGCTAGGACAGATCATTGAGGTTTCTAACGCAAGACCGTTCCCTAGCTGCTGAAAAAGTGGGCGTAAAGGGGTCTGCAGAGTTGCAGAGACCGGCGAGTGGTCGCCGAGCGTCAGCCTTGACGCGGCGACAGAAATGTTTCGAAACATTATCGACGCGGCGTCGGTTGCCTCTCGCTGGCAGTGATGTTGGGCCGTCGCGGCGTCAATACACTCTGCGGTGCCCCCTCGTCGCCCTTCACGCCGCGTCGGTCGCCATTTTCGTCGAATGTAATCAATATTGCATCACCCAGTGCTGTTCGTCGCTGCGAGCAACGCCGCTACTTCAACTCTGCGGACCCCTTAACGGGGCGGAACCACCGCAGCACCTGCTGCTGACAGTTTTGCGTTTGAAACTACAGTTCACGGGATATATACTGCTCCCAGCCTTGGTATCCACGCCAGATCTCGCGACTTATGCTGCTCCCAGCGCGCGTACGAGTACGACGAGGTGCGCTCACCGTCGGCAGTGTTCCGAGACGCGCACCATCACTGAAATTTCGCCGTGAGTGCACCATCACAAAAATTTTCCAGCCTGACATGCTCCGGGGACATGCCAGTATGGTAATCCGCAGTGGGAGCACCCCCCCCCTGGACCGTGGGGAGGTGACCCCACGGTTGTGTACCCCCTCCCCAAGCTGTGGGGAGCCTCCTCGGCGACAAAAATTATCCTCCGGTATCCGGTGGATCTTCCGGAAAGTGACTCGAGGCCACCTTCCATGTCCGACTGAAACACACTGTGAAACAAGAAGCCTTTTACACCAGCAACATTGTTAATACTTTTGTCTAAACGTGTCAGGATTAGACCAGTTAGGAAGAGGGGTGGGCAGAGCCATCCAATGGCGAGCGGCCGCTGGCTCTAGGACATTTTTCTTCTGTAGGGCGCCGGAGCTCCGCGACATATGCTGCACTTCCAGCATCATGGGACGATATCCTGCGACGATGGGGTCTGTAACGCTGAGTTCATCAGCCAATCACGAACGGGTGGGCGGTCGTCAGCAGATCTCCATGATGCTGCTCAGAAAATGAGAGGCCGTTTCGGTGCCCCAGATGCTCAGCGAATATTTGAGTGGGATCATTTGCACATAAACGAAGACGAAATAATTGTTGGTATTTGCTACAAAAAATGAGCTCGTCGGGACGCCGCTGTAAGTGATGTTTGGATTTAGCAGGGTGGTGGAAAATAGAAATATACTTCTTCATTATGTAAAGGGTGTCGCATCAGGTCATATGAGCGTATTATGCTAAGAAGTGCCTTTTTGAAGATTGGTGTAACAGTGCAACGCCTGTCGACGACCTCGACGACCTCTCGCAGTCAATATAACGCACGATTCGACTACTTGTTAACTGAATTAGTTTTTACAACCCGATAGCTATGATTAGGAGGACAAAGAATCATAATTATGTGATTTGTTCATCTGTCATATATCATAGCGTTTCCTCTATCGCAGTCGTCTATACACTGAAAAGCATTTTGAGAAGTGTTCGGAAAAAACCAGAGTACTAACTAGTGTTTTGGTAACCAAACAAGGAACACCGCAACACAAATCTCGGTATGAGGCGTGGCGGACGAGTTGTTGCGAAAGGGTGGGGAAAAGAGAAGCTTTGATCGAAGTTCACCCACTCAGACAGTCGGGGCATAGTACGTTGGCACAATAGTGTTAGTACTCCAGGGCTCGTTGCGAGCAGGAACTGCTGGCAACGGCAGTATATCCTACCTATTTCTGCTGGCTTTCTACCCCTCATTGTGAGCAGGAGGTGCTGATAACAGCAGCATATCATGCCAAGCCTTAGTATTCCAGCACAAGACCTCTAGCTACATTACCAGTAGCTACAGCACGGGTGCTGCTAACCCCTTGGGCCGACGTACAAGCCCCTATTGTCTGAGCAGGTGAGAACTGGGCCGCACGGCGATTTCGTGAGCTCTGATTCTCGCAATTACGCTCAAACAGAAAACCTGACTGTGTTAAAAACTCACTTCTTTGGCCCATGAACTCTCCTGATTTTGGAAGGGGAGGGAGACTCCGGGTTGGTGCGAAGTTTTTCGTGGGGGAAAATTGCGCGCGACCAGTTCCCCGGCAACGCAGGAAAAGAAGATATTTTGTAGTCAATAAAAATGAAATAGCAAGAGATTCATCTCCACATGCGTGGCAAATGGGGCTACCACTGGCCTGTGTGACCGCCAATCACAGCTCTTCGCTCCTTCCCGTCCCCTGCCCTTTTAGCGGATTGGCCGCTTTAGGAGCACCATCCGAGACCGACAAGGCCCTTGTCATCTATTTTGATCAAAAAGCGTTGGTGTTATGTTAGCGGGGGAGGCACTAGCGCGATGCACTTGGCCAAGCCCACTTTATCGCGCCGCACTGAATTTGAGAACCTATCCGGGGTCCCCCCCCCACCGAAATCAGGCGAGTCGTTGCGGCACGAAAAAAAATGGGCGTGGCCAAGTGCGATTTCATAGTGGCCCCCTCCGCTAGGATAGCACCAAACCGTTATAGCTGATGAACAGTGTCACACAAAGTATGCACTGGGCTTTCATATATTATTCCCAGGCGACTCGTTAGACTTTGTGGTAGCCTTTGGCGTAAACCGGAAGCAGTCGCCCCCAAGGAAAGCCCCGTCAGAGCTGCCCGACCGACTCAGTCCCACCGGTCGATGCGCACCGAAATAGTGACGGACGGGTGCATAAAACCCACCCAATGAGTCGAACTGCGACCGTCTGCTTGGGTCCGCAATTCACCCAGTCGATACTGGTGTTCCACGCGCGAACAAGGGAGGGTTAATGCATATGAGGTCGCCTTTTTTAAGCATGTCTGAGGGGGTCAAACGAGAGTCTAATGGCAACGCTTTCTAAATTTCAGAAGAAATCAGATATTTTGAAAACCTCAACGTTTTTTAGAAAGTGATGTTTCGTCTTCCTCCCGATGGTTCTGTGATATATCAACTCCCCCTAGGGTAGGTTACGGTAGGCTACTAGGCATAATGCCTTTTAACTGGCGTTACTTACCTTGAAGTTCCGAAAAATGAACATCAAATTCTTGTTTGGCGTCCCAAATAACGCCCACAGTGAAATTTTGAGCCAAAATCTGAAGTGTCTCTATGTCAAATTGAAAAGTGAAATCTCACAAAAAGGGTGTCGAATTGAAATCGGCCGGTGTTGTAAAAACCCATGACCGTTGCTATTTCTATTTTTTATTATTGTTTTTAGTGCCGCTATTCTCGAATATCTTACTGCCGAAGTCTTGGAATTGGCCGGCAATGCCTCTAAGGATTTGAAAGTGAAAAGGATAACGCCGAGACATTTGCACCTTGCTATCCGAGGTGACGAAGAGCTTGACACTCTCATCAAGGCCACCATTGCTGGAGGAGGTCTGTGTTTTGCGTTTTTCATCTTGATTGCAGTTTTGTTTTCTCGGAGTGAATCTCTTTTTGCAGGTGTTATCCCTCACATTCACCGTTACCTGATGAACAAGAAGGGTCAACCGCAGCCTGGTCAGAAGGTCGGTCCCCCGCAATAAGTCATTTCATGGTGTCCAACATCTTCATTCGATACAATAATCAATGTAATCAGTCTTAACTTTTGTGCATTCTCTCATATAACATCCTATGCTGTGAAGTCTTTATGTAATATTTTTTGTCGTGTGGTTTCTTGGGAATGAATAAAATTACAAACACCGATCTATGCTACCCGAACCTGCCCCCTTCATTTACCGACAGTTGTTGTACATTATGCTGGTATATTACCTTTGTGTTGTACTTTATCATGTTATATCATCCGATGGAAGTAAAGATCTCTGACTAAGAAATGGTTCAGATGTTACGGACAACACGGTGATGAGTTCAAGGGCGGCGCTCATTATCGAAGTAAATTCGGGAAGTTCAGGTGTTTAGAGCCAATTCACGAAAAGTGGAGGGCTGTGACGAGTCCTATCCTGTATTTTGGGTCTAGACTGTTGACTAATAAGCAACTATGCTTATCATAATTGGTTCCAAACTGGCATTACGTGGGGTAGGCTTTATCCCGCCATTGGCATCAATTTTTCGCCAACCAGGGATTATTTTGATGACGCATTTTTCCGGACATCAGATTAAGAGTGTATTGCAACTTTCCCGATAACGGCTGAATTTTCAGCCGTCATTTTTATACTGAAACCTTGTAATTTCGTCTCAATCGGATAAAGTTGAAAAAGAATAAATGTAAAGGTCGAAAGAGCAAAGCATGCAAATCTATAATCCAGAGGCAAACCTGTCGGGGCGCTATGACTCTCATCTTTTATACGACGCGATAGCGGTTGATATTCATGATAATCATGCTGTCGATGCTAAATTGATTTTGGGCTTTTAGGAAGGGAGTGGTTTACGCTTTTTGCTTCAAGATACTGCTCCAACTCGATTATTCGCGATTGACTTCTCGAAAGGTGTGCTCAGTAAAAGGCGAAAAAATCGTTTTAGGACTTGAGTTGTATAGTCCAAGAAGCAATGAATACGGAGCGCATGAGGCAAAACTTGTGGCGAAACTGGCGTTTTGCACGAATTTGATTTGATTTGATTTGATTTATTACACGGTAGAACCGTGTGATAGACAAACAACAAAACGAAACAACTAAACGGCAACTGAAAAAGATCAAAGATAGAGGACAATAATAAAGCAGATCGATAAACTGACTACGAGGCAACGCCGGCACCATGAAGGGATGAGATCTTACAAACATCGCTCCTGGGAGAACAGATAAATCTCATGCGCCTTTTTGAATTCAGTGAACTTCCCAACTACCAAGCCTGACCGAAGTAATTTGTTGAATTGAGACCCCGCCCTATTGACAAAAAGTGCTGTCTTACATTCCGCCTGGCCCCAACGAGGCCCAATTTCACCGGCGCTCCTGGTGGTTGACGATCTCAGGTTGAACAGCCGGCTAGCTTTGATACCAGCACTCCCATGAATGATTTTATACATCATTATCATATCAAACCTTCTTCTCCTGTGCTCTAGAGTGGTTAGGCCCAACTTGGCATTTCTGGTGACATGACACACGTTGCGATTAGTCTGAAACCACGATGTCCTGAAGTAAACTCTACGTGTGAAAGTATTCTGGACTTTCTCCAGCGCATCGATGGATCCCTTTTTGTATGGATTGAATACCACCGTGCCATACTCCATAAGTGGACGTATGTACGTTTTATACACCTCAGTCAGGACATTTGCGTTAGTAGTTGAAAGTGCTCGAAACGCGCTGTGCATCATCCTGTTGGCCATGGACGCGACCTGGAGGCAGTGATCATCGAAACTAAGATCATCCTTGACAAGAAAACCAAGGTCCTTAATCTCGCTGACCTCGCTCAACTGCACACCGTCAATAGTATAGAAGCCATTGACTCGCCTCTTACCAATCTTCATCACCTTAGTTTTTTTCGCTGGAAAGCGGCAATTTCCATTCAGACGACCATTTGGCTACATCATTAAGGGCTTTTTGCAAACACTCTGAATCTTCCCTGGTCCGAATAGGATTATACAACTTAAAGTCGTCAGCGAATGCCGAACAGCCAACGTTGTTCAAGGATATAATCGAGGGAAGCTCATACGTATAAATATTAAAGAGAATAGGTGATAGCACTCCACCCTGGGGAACACCACTAAGGACTGCAAAGGGAGAGGAAAACGTACTGTTAAGCCGGACTCTGAAAGTTCTGCCCGTGAGAAAAGCACGAATCCAAGCCGTTATACGCGGATGGATACCCACTATTTCTAGTTTGTTCACTAATTTGCGATGAGAAACTCTGTCAAACGCCTTGGAAAAATCGAGGTAAATAACATCCACACCAGCCAGAATTTGTGATTGCAAGACGATATATGGTAGCAGTGAACACCAGAATGTGGGCAGAATCTTGACTTCTAGATTTCCTGATGGATCGGAGCATATGCTACAGTCAGTGCCAAGAAATGTGCGAAAACTGCATGGAGAACGGTGAACCAGCGTGTTAGAAAAACGTGTCCATCGTCCACGTATTCTTCAAAGCTTGTATAAATATCGTTACTTCTGGCCATGATCATCATGCAGCGAATGCCGTAATCCCTGACTTGAAGGCTCTTCTTCAGCAGTAAGGGCTTATAACTTGTAAAACGTCCAGACGGTGTTCGGCTACTGCTGCCCAATCTATCTGAATAAATTTTGGTAGTATGAAAACTTGACCGGAAGTTGCCTTTAAAGGCAGCATACACGCTCGCAAACATGACTTACTAGACTTACTCGGTTGGCTTTCGCCTGACGCGGTCATTTCGCATCTTCACCGGGGTGTGCCGTCCCAGTAGTCAGCCGTGTCCATTTTTCACGGTCTTCAGCCACAGTTTGAACACATTCCATCCAGCTGTCACTATTCCATTTCCTGCGAAACGAAACATCGCGACTGAACTGTTTCGTTGCCGAGTGACTTCAAATCCTCTTTAACCACATCCGTCCAGAACTTTCGCCTACGCCCAAGTGGCCCCTTTCCAGACAGGATTTGGAAGCATTCTTTCGTGTTGTACGAGACGATTAGGCGTTCTTCTTAGTATATGCCCGAGCAGTCGAAGTCGACTTTCCATTGCTGCTTGAGATGGCGTTAGGAGATGCTGGCACCTCCCTCGTGTCAAGCGTTGATGTGCTCGCAAACATGACCAAGATATCAGCATAAATAGGCCCGCACGGCCCCTACCATGTCCTCAGCGACGTTTGAAGCGCTGAAAACCATCTAGGATGACAATATTTGAGCAATCATATCACGCACGCCCGTATTTTCACACCCCTTTTACTAACAGAATGAAAAGTTAAATTCGAGAAAACGGGATAGCTTAGAGTGATAGCACTATGAAAAGGGAGTGCACGAGAGAAACAGCTCGATTTACCGGGATATTACATGTTTGCGCACTGATGAAATTCTCCATTTTCAAAAGTACAGCGGCATTCTCGAAAGTGGACGAGAGTTAATCGGTATGTAGACATGTTATACTCAAGTAAACCGAGCTGTTTCTCTCGTACACACCCTTTTGATAGCGCTATCACTCTCAATTATCGCGTGTTTTCTCAACTTTAACTTGTCATTCTGTTACATAAGGGGTGTGAAAATACGGGCGTGCGAGACATGTTTGCTCAAATATTGTCATCCTGGATGGTTTTCAGCACTTCAAACGTCGCTGAGGACATGGTAGTGGCCGTGCGGGCCTATTTATGCTGATATCTCGATTATGTTTGCGAGCGTGTATTCTGCCTTCAAGCAGTCTTTAGAGTCACAAATGTCAATTTCCGTTAAACGTTAGCCCATTCACCACCGTATGACCCACCGGTGGGTCAATTTACACGGTGACTCGACATTGCGCGCGGTTTGGAATGTGCTAATCTGATACCATTTTCGAAACGATGTGGTAAAGAGTGTACTTGGGGTCAATATCTCAGGACACACATTCAGCGCAGAATTTTTCTCCAGTTGGGGACACATAGGCGGGGAAAATGCTGGTAACAGGTCAAGAAATCTGCTTCGACGGTACATTTTAGTAACTTCCTTGTTATAACACCCGCTGCCAGCTGCTCTAAAAATTTGCCTCATTTGCTTAGTTTTTTCGCACACACACCTCAATCGGAAGCGTGCGCTTTCATTCGCAATATCAATTGCATAGATTGCAATTAAACTCGTTTATGGAAATTTCTTTACATAATATATAGCAGATTTGGGCTCCATGACATTGCTCACCCGCGTACGTACGCGTCGCGGTCCGGTGAGTGCCGCGCGCGCGGCGAACGCTGAGAACACAACCGTTTAGAAGAGTCTTCGGCGCTCCATACGAATGAAGGGATATTGATTGTGACAAGAAATTAACGCAGGGAAGCTAATAACGCACCAGGACATGTCAATTTATCTGATTTCACCTTAAAGTGGGGATGTCGCGTCTCCGCCCATCTCGTAGCGCGCGACGCTCACCGACCTCGACGCAGCACGCACGGGTGAGCAATGTCCTCCTCGCAGATTTGAGACACGGACGACAAATAAAGACAAAGAGATAGCGGGAGAAAGGGAAAGAACGGCTGACTCGTCCCCAATTCTGCAATGCTTCATTTGAGGTATGGTCCAAAGCAAAGTATATGAGCCGAGAATAAAGAACTGTCTGGTGGGGCGAGTCTCGCTGCAATGGAAGGAAATGAAGGGCAGACAAGAAGCTGCGTAGTCACTCCTTAGGCTTCTTCTAAACTCTGACCGCTGAGCGATGTGACCTCATGCTTCAAATGTGAACCGACGCGTGGTGCGATGTCGATCGAAACCCAAAGATGACATATGGTTAGATCCGCGGCCTGTGTCCTCAAGAAAAAACGTGTAAATTCAAATCGCGGCTGGCGTGGCGATTTAAATCTCAATCTCTGAGAGTTAAACCGCCGCGCCAGCCGCGGTTTGAATTAAAACGTTTTTTCTTGAGGACACAGGCCACGGACCTAACTATATAATCGTGCCTCACCGCGATGTAATCATGAAAAATCCAGCTGTGCGGTATAAATTGCTCTAAAACGATTAATTGCGATTTGCTTTTCGAATATATTCTATTTCGACTCAGTCGAAAGTCGAAAAATTGGAATCTCAAACATTTGAAATGTCGAAGAACTGGAGTTTCGGATATATTCGAAAATAAAATTTCGAACATATCCTCTGTTTACGAATGAAATTTATTTCCGTTCATCGCGTGCGTCTGCTCGCGTACGCTGCGTCTCCTTCTCCCCGCACTTTCTCGCTGCCTCTACCCTCGCTCCGCACCAGTGCGCGAGGGAACAGAGTAAATTTGGCTCGTAACCCGAGGATACAGTATTTCCTCTGTTAGAAGATAACTACACCTCCATTTAACGTACCCCCCCCCCCAATAGAGATGCATTTAAAAACAAAGCGCGAAAAATAGAAAAGTATTTCTAGGAAGATGAAGTTTCATCATATTCGAAAATCGTTTGTTCGAAAAAGTGAAAATTTGAAAGTGATCGAAAATCGATCGCTCCAGAATTTATGGCTCAAGGGCAGTGTTCACGATAATCTTCAATTTTGAGATTATTTGGTATATTGATTGAGTGCTAGAAATAAAATGGCGTAGAAATTGAGAAAAACGCACCAGAAGTACACGAAATCCTCAAGTATCATCCCACCTCTTAAGTATCACATGAAGTGTTTGTTGTGACAATGAAATTTTTTGTAGACCCGTCCTTTGTAATTCTCTTCTCTCCACTGCCCCGTTCTTTCCTCAGGGTCTTAATTAATCCTGTTTTGCATAAAATATTCTTCTATTATCAATCGACCCAATTTTCCACTGGTGACAACCACCATAAACATGATCATCCAGTCGGACAGCTAGTCCCTGTTAGAGAATAATGTCATTGAAATACGACGGTTTAATATGTTTCTCGCCGTTTCTTCGCAGTTTCGGTAACACTTGAGGGCCAACGCATTGTTTTATGTGAAAAACTCACGAGACGAGGATCATCATGAACCTTTAAGTCCGTTAGTACCCAGTCTCTTTTTACGGCATCTCGAAAAACCTAAAACCTAGGATATCCAAAAAGGATTGTGTCGTTCAGCAAGCATAGACCCAGAAGATTTCAGGGAGACCTAGAGATTGTCGAAAAGCTTTGCAAATCCGCAGACCTCTATAAATTAAAAATGTTTTTCAATAATGTATCCTTTATGTTTGCATACGTTGCCGGGCCAGAACTTCTCATCAGTCGGGAAGGAGACCATCCTTCAATGCAGGTGGATTTGAAGGTTGCTCAACGCCTTTGAAGGTTTACGACCTCGAGAGGAATGTGTCTAGGGCGAGAGGAATCCTTTATGGTTTTTTTTCTTCGAAACATCGATAATGAAGAGCGCAGCTGATTTCTTTTATGGGATTTTGTACAGAAGAGAAAATCGGGATAACTTCACTTCTTTGAAACATCACCGAGGTTTGACGGCAGGCCATCGAAAAGAAACACTATCTGAAGAATTCCACTTTTTCACTAGAAATCAACGCAGAATCTGTTGAAGTTCTAGGAAAAAATCCCTAATTTGTCTATAGAATTATTCGAAGAATAAGAGTGTAAATTATGTACTTTTTTGTAATTTATGGAAAAAATGTGCTTGAGTAGAAGGTCTGGGAGTGACGCATGCAATATGGGTGGGCTGCCGTATCGATTCCAGTTGACGGTCTCCCATGACGGCGGCGGCAGCTGGAATGTCTCCTTTGTCCTTTTTTTCAACTCTTACTTTCGGACAGCATTTCAGAAATTCTCCAAGCCTCAATCGTGCTATCGAAGCCTCCTGCTGCTTTTTCTGTACACCTCCTCTTGAAATGTTGTGCTCTGCAAACATAAAAACGTCATCTTCTCCACGCGAATCACTGACGATTGGGTCGTTAGTCATTCCATCTGGAGGTCAGCTTCACGGGTGCTTCATCGGAGTTCTGGATTTAACATAATTTCATTGCTCTATCATATACTTTCCCAGATCAGCTCAGAACTTTCAGAATTACTTGATTTCCAGCAATCTCTAAGAGAATCAACTTTATTTCGACTAATTTAGCTTGAAGCCAGTTTATTTCAACTAAGCATCGACTTCTGCCAGTGACTATCAACTATGAATTGACTTCAAAACAACTGTATCCCTACATTGCGCTAATCCACGAGGGAAAACAACTCGAAATCCACTTTGCCGGCCGATTAGAGATGATAAAACGGTGGAAACAAGCTTTGATTCACCTAAAGTACAATTTGAGTGCCGGTTTCGAAACACGGAAGATTCTCGATTCCAATCACTTCTACACTCTCACATTGCTCCTTATTTTCTGTTTCCTCTTATTTTCATATTACCTTGTTTCGTTTTTTCTTCTGATTCTTGTATTACATTTTGGAAGTGCTGATCTTTTTCTGTGTAACCTTTTTTTGAGCTCTCAGCCAAACCTGGTTGCTTTCGAACCGAAATTTGATTAAAAAATTCAAAGTACACACTAGGCGCATTCCTTACTATTCCCTCTAGCTGAACACCAATGCTGTCGAAGTTATATGGGCTTTTTGAACATCTTCAACCACTTGGCTGAATTATCTTTTTCATCAGTTTTCGTCGCTATCCGATTAATCAATGACGAAATAATTTTTTTTCGAGTGGGAACTTGCGAATTTTAAATAGCAGCAATGTTTAAATTTAAGACTTTTTTCTTGGAAAAATCAGTAATCACGTTCTATCAAAAATTCTGCGAACGCTTTGTTTCACCCATCTACATAGCCCTCGAAAGGTTCGAGTGTCCTGTCATATTTAGCAGCTTCGGTGGATTGATTGAAAGGAAGTATACGCACCCCCAACGATCTCAGTTTCAGAAATTTCCTCTCGAACTCGGCATATAACTTAGGAACTATAGAAAATGGTGTGTGCTTCAAAACAGTTTAGCAGTTTATCACACTTTGTCAAAATTCAAAAAATTGAAAATTCCAAAAATTGATGAAGTCGGGGTATCTTTTAGTGAGAAGTAAGATAATCGGTTTTTTCCACTTTCCCGTTTTTATTTCTCACTTGCACACGTCGAAGGACGGGGGGGGGGACTAATTAGAAACTCCGTGAAAAACTCCATGGACAGCAGTGATAGCGTAATTAATCAATCCTCCATTTCGTTAAGTTTCTGTGAAGTTTTTCTATGGATTCCACAGTTGGAAGTCGCAAATCGTTAAAAGGAGGAATCTTTTCTTGAATCCGTCGGAGTACATATCGTGGGTAGTCGGTGCTGCTGAATTGACTTTTGATATTCGATCGATGCAGGACACTCAAAAATACCTTCAAAAATCCAAATGCAAAAGTAAACATACAAGGGAAGTGTTTAGAGTGGTAAACGCATCTGCGAAAACGACTAGAAGCAACTCCATCCCGAATAACCCGCGTATCCGAATTTTGAGTAAAATCTGAGACTTTGGCCAAACTACCGAATACCCACCCACCGTAATCTTCTCTAGTCTACCAAAAATTAATAAACGGACTCCAGATGCGTGTTTAGGTCTCCAAATAACTCTTCGGTAAACATTTTAAGCCATTTCTATCGTAGCGTTCCGGAAACCGTCGAAAGTCACATTTTTCCCTCAAGAAGAGTGTGCACTTCTATTTTTCAGCCATCTCTTATTGGTGTACTACTACTAGAGAAAATACGGTGGGTCAGTATTTCATTCATGCAGGATAGTGATCCTGCTGAGCATCAGATCTTTTCCCAAGCAATACAGCTTTTATAAAGTGCATCTATCTTGAATCAGATTTTATAAAATTTATAAAGAGGCTGTAGAATTTTCATTAGGTCGCAAACCTTTCGAAAACGGCTGAATTCTGTCTCAAAAAGTTCGATACCTCTTCTGGACGAGCTTTCCACTCTCTCCTTTGCTATATTCAGGTCATAAATTTCTGTCTAAAATTTTAGACCGCTATAGTTTACAAACATCTGAACAAGTCACGAAACGTTAAAGACATCAAGTTTTGCTTATCTGTGTACCGGTCCATGAACTATCTAATCTGAAGCTTTAGTGCAATTTTTGCCATGTTGGTGCTATCCCTCCTCTGTTACCATGCTCTCCGATTTCGTATTAATTTTTGTGTTTTTTTCGCTATCCTTGAATGACGCTGTTTTAGGTTGTGCACTATTCATTCATATGATCCTCTCTAGATTTATATGTAGCTGCCGTCTTTATTCCCCTGCATGAGTTGTTCGGATAAACAAATTTGTGCATTTTTTAAGAATAGTTTTTTACGGTGAGGCCTTCTAAGAAACACTGTACCAACAGAGCGGTGTTTTTTAGGAGTTGCAAACCGTATCTCAGTGTTGGAAACATGGGATAAGGTTTAAGGATCCTAGAAAATACTCCCTAATCCCTATATTGATTCCTAGCAGTTCTCACTGCTACGAATCAATGCAGAGATAGAGTAGTGTTCCCTGGGTGGATCGGAAAGTGTTGTTGACAAGTCAGCTACATTCTGCTGTACGGTATCAACAACTAGATTAAAACGTAAGGCTGATAACTTGTTCTAAAGTTGTTCTTACAGTAAGATCAATTGTTGGTGACAAGTTGGTGAATCTCAAGTTGTTATCCACGTAAGAACAACTATACCGTGGTTCGTTACGGCGACAAGCAGAAAGTTGTTCTTAAAGTCGAAATCAAGTAAACGAAAATCTTCTGAGAGATCGGCCGGTCTTCACTCCAAAAGAGAAAAATCTTGAAGAAAGTACACAGTTACTAGACTGGGAACTGATTTGAATAATATTAGAGTAAAATTTTCGGTGTCTGCTGTATTGAATTCTGCCTTGTTCGAATGATTTGGGATTCGAAATCATTGCTATTTGGAATATTTGACTCAATCGGGAATTTAAATTACCCCGATTTCGAATATTCAAAAATAAAAATGTTTGCTCAATATAGTATTCGGTCAGTTGGGGATGAAGGTATCTGGATATTTGATCACGTAAACATGTTGATGGATTCCATTATTCGAATGAACCCGTGCGTCTAATTGAAAGGTGGTGGGCTCCAAATGAAATTCAATTCTAGTGGCGAACAAACTGTTTGAAAATTTAAACAACTGTTTGAATATTGATTATAATTTTATTTTCATACTTCTTGGACGGCATTTTCCAGTGAATTCGGTCATTCGAGGAAGTAGAAATGGGGGAATCCAAACGAAATAATCAATCACTCATGAAAATTCTCAAAAAAAGGTCTAGACGAAGAATTCAATCCTCCAGAACTATTAAAACCCGTCGCCGTCCGGATATTTTATTCAAAAAGGTATAGAATCGTTTCTTTTAGGAAGCGTGATTCGAAAATTCTGAACGCTTTGAAATTGAGTCTGCAAACACTTTTGAAGTCATTTGGGTTTCAGAGTAGACATTCGAAGCTATATTTTTGATGGAAAGGTGGACTCGGAATGTGTGTTTTGAGAAAATCTCTTATAAATGAGTAATTCTAATATTTGACATCGAGATTTCCCGGACTTTATTTGAAATTGTTCGTAACAAGTTTTCGGATGAAGTATTGAATCGAAACATAGGTGGTTTCCATTCGATTCGAGAGATTGTTGGAAACTCAACTGAATACTGGAGTAATTTGTTCAATCTTTCGATTTTTTTTTAAATTATGTAGATATATACTAGTACCATCCTGCAGGATGTAGGCTGGCGATGCCATCGCTTTCAGAATATTCGAATACAGAAATTTAAATTCGACCGAATATGCAGAAAATCGACTGTTCCACTCTTCTGGGTGAATCGCATACTCGCGAAACTGAAAATTTGAATCTATAAATAAAAATTGAAAAAAAAAACAAAATCTCAAAGTTCGAATTAGTAGAATTTTCGTATCTTGGGCATCCAAAAGGGAGCTGTATTCGATAATGACGGAGAAGGTCGAAAAAATCGCTTCCTTTTTTTTCGCCCCCCCCCCTCCCAGGGTTTCCAATCCCTTGGAGAAGATCAGAAAACTTTTCACACACATGTTTTTCTTCATAAAAATCCTGAGTGTCCAATGGCCAAAGATCCGAGGGCAGGATTCTCTACCACCGATTATCGGATACAGTTCCTTTAGAATTATTCGGACCATTATTGGACTCTTCTTACTCCTTGTTCTCCCTCTCACATCGCCGTCAAATATGGTGCGCTGAAGAGCCGGCTGCGTACACACCACATCATAATTGACGCCTAACTAAAAAAAACCAAAAATCTCCATAAAAAGGTTTTGATTGCTGAAGTTTTTTCAAAGTTTTAAGTACACAGATGGTTGAAAAACAGGTGCTATGTGGCCGTAGGGGGGGCACTGTCACATGAGCTGTTGGTCACGCCCATATCACCGTGGCCCTCTATATTTGGGCACCGTGCGATACAACAATGCGTTGTAGCTTACGGAGCTTGACCTTTTGGCTCCTGGCAATGCGCCACCAGCGGATTACGGTAGTCTTTGCGGGACCACAGCCGCTTGTCGGCGGTGCACCTTTAAGCCTAGCATTGCTGTTCTGAACCTGGAAGGCCCTCAGGTTTCTTTCCGTATATTTCCCGGAGATTCGGGGCTCTATAGAGTACGACATCATTACCGCAGTAGAAAAATGAAACATATTATCTTTTATTCTTTGACTAGTTCTGAAAATTGGATTTTTAGGACAGCTTTCTAGCTTTATGCGTCATCTGTCAAAAACTGCATATTGAGCTTGCATTTCAGAGTAATGAAACTTGCTTGCTGGCTTCAGTCAATTCTGAGCAAAAAATCCACAATAGCTTCAGTCAGAGGGCGATGTTTGACCATTATAACTTTTTTTTTTGAGAGGCCATAGATGCCAGTTATGAATCATTTTATCAAAGAAAAGCATTTCTATTTCGTTCTGGATGAAATTTGATCAAATGATAAGCAGAATTGCATTGCGAAGGCTGAAGGTGCGCCGCCGACAAGCGGTTGTGGTCCCGCAACGACTACCGTAATCCGCTGGTGGCGCATTGCCAGGAGCCAAAAGGTCAAGCTCCGTAAGCTACAACCCCCAGCCATATGCCAACGAAAAGCTTTCATACATGCCATTCCTCATGTTTCTCGTTTATATCGTGCGGTTTTGGTCTATTAAATTCTTCAACATCATTTATTTGTAAAGAATTTAATTTCATAATTTTATTCTTATTTCACTGTTTCTTCCAGAATCTCCACCTCCCACCTGTGAATGTTTGCGGGCTCCTTTTCTTCTTTTGAAATCGACTTTTTGTCGGGGTGCTGTTCTCAGTCTCTTCATTTTCTGTAGGTTTTCGGCTCACGTGATTCAAACTGTAGTTTCAGGTGGTAGTCAGTTGATGCCTCCTCAGGACGTGGTGGGTTCCGAACGAAATGGTACAGATCTTCAAGAGGAAAGGGTGCTGAAGAACAAGCCCAAGGGTAAGCTGGCGCCTTTTATTGGGGGGGGGTCGTCGGTTCTAGCTGAATCATTGCCTTCCTCTTATGACGAATTATTGGCATTTTTGTGCTATCACAGCAGGGGGCACTTGGCCACGCCCATTTTTCCGTGCCACCACAATTAGAACATCAACCCAGTGTTTTTCTCTCTCTTCCGAAATCGGGAGTCGTTGCGGCGTGAGAAGTGGGCGTGGTCAATTCCCCCCGTGATAGCAGCCGAGGACATTCGCCCGGTCTTGTTCTTTAGTACTACTCAGAAGTTTCTAATCAAGTTACCTGCGGAATATCCAGGCATAATCAAGTAAGTTATTTGTGGCTTATCTGAGTTTTTTTTTTGAATTTCTTAGGAGGCCGGGGGCTGTATGCAAGAACGCGCCGTCTGGGGCAGGGGCAAAGCAGTCGACCCCTTTGAAGATCGCCGCTGCTCACAAGACAGGACACGTCTATCTTAGTTTGTTACAAGTCAAGACACCTATGTCGTGCCTCAGCAGTCCTTCTCGCCGCCCCTAGCAGCTCCAATCTCCTAGCTGGGGCAACAAGAAACACTGATGGGGTACGATATACGTGTATTGACTTGTGATCAACCACAATAAACGTGTCCTGTCTTCAGAGCAACGGCGAGCTTCAAAGGCGCCGC
This sequence comes from Aplectana chamaeleonis, assembly GCA_029168955.1. NCBI lineage: Eukaryota > Metazoa > Nematoda > Chromadorea > Rhabditida > Cosmocercidae > Aplectana > Aplectana chamaeleonis. The sequence goes on along the minus strand of JAPDOI010000276.1, from coordinate 834,498 downwards.
CTGCACTGCCCCTGCCTTTTTTTCATACGGATCCGGGACTTGCAAGTATATAACTTACATGGGCATAACCATGTTACTTGTAACTTTCGAATCTCGCAAGTAACTTATATTGACCCATCAATCCTCTCAAGTAGCTAGATGGTCACGTCGTAACGTGCTTAGCTCGTGCACAGCCGGTATAAAAGGCGCCTCATCTCACTCCAGTCCTCATTCGGCAGTTTGATACCGGCCCTGGAAGGTGACTTCGAGTCCCTCTCTGGAGGCCAGTATATTTTTGACCGCTGAGGCCCCGTCATAGTCGGTGGATCTACTGAGTCTCACCGGGTCGATACGCACCGAATTCGTGGTAAACGGGTGCAAAAAAATCAACCCACTGAGTCCGACTGCGACCGTCTGATGCCCACTGCAATCCCCCCGGTCGATACTGATGGTTCTCATGCGTACAAGGGCGGGGCCAATGCACCGACTGAGTCCCACTGAGTCAAATCATCCTCACCCCACCCGGTCGATATAGGTGTTTCTTTTGTGAATTGGGTGCATTTTTTTCGGCCGAGTGCGACCTGCCGAGTCCCGCCGTATCCCGACTCTCGTCGTCTGCGCTCTGTCCCATCTACTGCTGCCGCTGACTATCGATTGCGTGTTTCGCAGAGGAACTGGTTGGCGCTGGGGGCAACCGGACTCAGTCGGGCTCAGCAGGTTTTTTCATCCCGGACTCAGTCGGACTCAGCAGGATTTTCGACGAAGTCTGACGGGGGCTTGAGGGGTAGGAGTATCCTCACGGCTACGGGGGAGGGGGGGCAGGGCTGAGCAGCGTTGTGACTGGTCACAACGGGGGTCGTCAAATTTTCTGGACATTTCGGGAAAAAATGAAAATTCGGGGAGGGGTCGCAAAATCTCTGGAAAAAAGTAGGATTTTTTCAGAGCACATGATAAGGTAAAATGAGGTAGGAATATTCAGTTGCGTGCGAGGTGTATGCATTTTCAACAATATAGAAGCAGATTATATACAGAGAAGCTGTTTAGAAAACTGATTTTTTTTGACAAAATTGACAATTAGACACTAAATAAAGCTTTAAAAATTTTTGGTCCCAGTTAGTCATAAAATTTCGGGAATTTTTTTTTGAAAAAAAGGAAAATGAGGGGGAGGTCGTAGCCGCGACAAAAATCGCCACAACGGTCTGCTCAACCCTGGGGCGGTTTGGCCGCGGTCTTCGGGGAGGGTGGTACCTCACCACAGACCTTGGCGAAGATTACGCCCTTGTAGTGGACCGAGGCGGGGCTTGCTCTGCTGTGGGCCGGGATAATCACGCACGGGGGGTGCTGTACCAATGTCACAGGCATCCTTGGAGTAAGTTAAATACTGCTTCTTGGTGAGTTACTTGTATAGTAAAAGTAAGTTATTTGCGACATAGAAGTAAGTTGCATGAAGACTACGCGTAACTTACTCAGAAGTGGCATTCAACTCGATTCAAAACTTTTGAGTAGGCAGTAGTGGAGGCACGTTTGTGTCTTATCTCTAGGAAGCCGCGATGCAGCTATTATAACTCCACCTTAGGAGCGGAGTGGTCCTCAGGGTGATGGCCCGTGGACCTTTTTTAGCTGGCACGCGGTCTCCGTCCTCCGGCCGCCTGCTTTTGGCTCGCCGGTCGTCTTCATGCAAATGACTCGCCAACCCCTACCAGCTGGCTTGCGATCCACGGCTTCCACATTGTTGCCGCGACTGTTCATGTTAATATTTTCCACAAGCATGTCGCCCAGGTTAGTCGCGGTCTCACGGCAGGAAAAGTCCCGCCTTGGTTCACGATAAAGATGTGATCTCGCCGCGGTCTGCGGTGAGGAACCACTCTTCCCGCGGATCGCGGCGAAAGCTCTCCCCCCTTCAACCGTGAGGATATACCCTTTCCCCCAGCGGTCAAAAATAAAGCCTCTTTCACACTTGCCCGACCGACGTCGGACGACTCGTTATCGAATGTGTAATATCTTTCTATTCTACCCTACCCATCTTATCTATCTTAACTTATTTAATTTGATAAAGAGTCGACCGACGTCGGCCGGCAAACTATGAAAGGGGCTTAAGCTGGCCTCCGGAGAGTGACTCGAAGTCGCCTTTTTGGGCCGGCACCGAACGAGGGTTCGTTTATTACGTGACGCCTTTTATACCGGCTAATAAGCACGTTACGACGTGATCAGTCGTGATCATAATCAATTGTATTCAACCGACCGAATCGAAGATGGCGTGACTTGTTTTGTGAGCAGGCGTGGCGTGTATTGTGGCGCGCAGGCGAACCAATCTCCGCGTTGTGTGTGCGTCGTATGCAGCATGCTTAGTCGCTGGCCGCCACCCGCGAAATGTGAGGCGCGGACCGTTATTTCCGACTCAAAGGGGCTTGGAGGACTATCTGTGATTTGATAAGGCATTGTTTTCCTCTTTCTTAATCATGACAGAAGCACTGCGGTAGGTCGCAGTTGTTCACACCTCTTCATGTACTCGCATGAGCTTGATTACGTTGACAAGTTAGTGTTACACCCTCCTTCTTCGCCTTTTCTATTCATGCTCAGATAAGTTTCTTTTTTTTTCAGCCAGCAAGCTCCGACAACAGCAGTTGCCAGCATGGCAACCGATTCTCACAGCATCAACTGTTATTCCAACTGTGATAGGAGTTGGAATCATTTTTATCCCCATAGGTGTGGCGTTGTATCTCGCGTCCGATGGAGGTAAGACTCAAGAGAATACACTTTTTTACATCGTAGTGGAAGGATGCTAGATCGCTGTGGGACTTGTCAAAAGATGTATACCAGTAGAGCCTTCTTGAGGGCTTAAAGGCACAGTCCGACCTCATAATCGTATTTCTGTTTTTCTGCCTATCTTGAAAACGGTCTCACGCTGATTCCAATGATGTCTCTGGAATCGTTCAAGACCCCTAAGAACGGATTTATGGCCCCTCAAAAACTTAGCTATGGAAGCATGGTGGACGAGTTGTCTGGGGCTTGTAACTTCCGTCATTTGCAACCCATGTATGTTAGCCGACCCGAATAAGGAGAGAGGCTGAGAACGAAGGGAAAGAACGGGGCTATTGGTTGGAAGCCATCGCTCATCTCGCCGCTGTTGGGCTCGAAAGATCGGAAAGTGATTAACCACCGGAGGCCGGCTGGCGCAGCGCGTGCAACGCAAATCTGCGGCGCGCGCGTCTGCCACGATTGGAGCACGATTATACACTTCACCAAAATCGTATACAGGCAAAACGAGGCCTAGCTCTGCTTAATACACTACTGACGAGCCTCGGGAAGTGGAAATAATGCAATAAGTGGCATGAACACTAAATTTCACTTTTCTCTAAGGTTAACAGGCGAAACTAGTCTCAGCTCTTCCTATTGCAGAAGCACTTTACTTTCAAATCCCATTACCATTGTACTCATGTTTCATTCGGCTGTCTTAAACGTCGTAATAAATCAAATCGAATCAAATCAAACATCACTAACAAGGTAGGGTTGCACACGCAAGATGGAGTTTCGGGATGCAACTCTAATATGTGGAGGACAGTGATCCCGTATTCCATACTTTGAATCGGCTAAATGCCACAGAGATTCACAAGAGATTTGCAAAAGTGGACATTTTCATAGTTTTGCCTAGAGAAAAGTAGTACACGGATGACAATTTCTAGGGCCTTCAAAAAAATGTCTTGGATTAAGCTTAAAACTTGGTTCTAGGGGTTTTTGTCAATGTTTCATAATTCCATCTGATTTGGTCCGGAGATTCAAAATCGGGGAAATTTTGCTGCCCAAACGCGACCTCTGACGATTTCGAGAAAGCTGCGATCAAATCGCCTTAAAACTTGCACATAGGGGTTTTCGATAAATTGCGGTAGGTTACGGTGGGTATATGGTAGCTTGGTAAAAGTCTCAGAATTGTCTGAAAATTTCACTGTGGATGTTAGTTGGGACGCTGAACACGAATTTGAGGTCCAATTTTTGATCTTTGAATCTATAAGGTAAGCAACGCCAGTTAAAAGGCATTATGGCTACCGCATCCTACAGTAGCCCAAAGTCTGGCGAGGAACAGATCTCAGATTCGGGTTCAGCGCCTTAAATAACCCACAGTTGAAAATTTAGAGCCGAATCCGAATTTTTTCTGGACACCCACAGAAATTCCCTGATGAGTGATGGACCACCATGACCTTTTTGTGACGCAATGAAAGTGCCATTTTTGAAATCCCCGCGGCCATTTCGGAACATTCAAGCACGGTTCATTTATTTAAGGTCACAGACCTACAGCAAGGACAACATGATTTTCCAAATTGCCACCGGTAGGTGGCAAATCTCCCTTGGAACAGAACCCACAGGACCAATCTTAACAGCTGTTGAAAAGTAGTATATTGCTCCACTGCTGTACCTGATTTATCTTCTTGAGACGATTCCTAAGACTCAAGTAGTAGAATATGTGAAAGGCATTAAGCGACTATGGAATATTGAATGTTTTTTAATAAATTGTTATTCATGCTAATTCTAATGCAGTTAGGCTTAGCCTACCGTCGAAAACCTCGAAAATTACGAGTAATACCGAAGCTTTGAAGGGTGAGGGGTGTAGTTCGCGAGGCTTTGCTCTGCAGAAATGTTTCTCAAATCCATCAGTCATGTCGATTCCGCTAGGTTCCCCAAGTTTGATGTTGTTACTAGCGTTATTTATTCATAAGAAATCCGATCTCCTATATCTTTTTCTAAGGATAAAATGGATCGAACCTAAGACGGACTGTGATGATGGAGAAGACTGATTAGACTTTCTGCTAACTAGTAGGCTAAAATATTCCTCTGTAGTCCTAGGACTGATTAATGGCGGTTTTTTCCTTGCATGAGTGGAATCACGTTATTAATGGTCTGTTCTATACACGTTGAGCGTCTCATATGTTGTTGAGATTGGTCTCGTGGATTATCTTAATGATGTTCCTTCTGTAGTAGGAAGAGCTGAGACTAGTTTTGCCTCTTAACCTTAGAGGAGTGTGAAATTTAGTGTTCATACCACATATTGTATTATTTTTACTTCTCAAGGTTTGTCAGTCTATATATCACATTCTCTCGCCTGGACAGGATTTCGGTTGAGTATATAATCGTGCTCCAATCGCGTTGGACGCGCGCGCCGCAGATTTACTTCGCAAGCGCTGCGCCAGCCGGCCTCCGGTAGTTAATCACTTTCGAAAGATCGTAAAAGGGGCGTGCCAAAAAGGCTTCCTGGTATGGGCGTCCCAGGGTGGCTTTCCCCTATATCTCGCTTATTCGGAGGAATGGAGTTAACAGGGGTTTCATAGGATGGGTCTGCTTCACAATTGTACAAGAACGAACAAGCACGCCCTTGCCGATCATTTTTTCCGTAGGGCTATCGTAACCATTCTTGAACAAAACATGATAACGAACGATAACACACTCATAACATGCGGGGTATAAAAGGGCAGAGGAGCAGTATGCATTCATTCACACACCGCTCTCTTCGAGAAGCCACTGGGAAGTGGCTGAGGAGGTTGAAATTGTGCAAACATGTTTGTTGGCTATTACGATGTGCTCATATCCAAGCTGACACTTGGAAATTTTTTAAAGGATGGTTACGGTAGCCTTGTCGAAAAAAAATGATCGGCATGAGCATGCTTGTCAAGAACGATTTCAGTGTGCTAGCGGAGAGTAGTTACCGTAATCTTTGCCGTGAAATTGAATGCTCAGCCGCCGTTTTTCTGCAGACCAAACAACTAATTTGACGGTAACTGATAATTTTTTCACCTTTTCATTGCTTCATGCGTTTTTGATGAGTATGGAGGGACGGGCCGTTGCACTCCAATAAAATGGGGTACTACAGTGTCCGAAACTTAATTTAGGAATTGATGCTATCGCTATACGGGGGGGGGGGGTGCGCATGGCTGTTGCGTTTGGCCACGCCCATTTTTCCGTGCTGCAACGGCTGTTCGTGATTTGGAAGGGGAGGAAAATACGGGTTGGTGGTGTTTGGTGGTTGTGTTTTGGTTGGTGTCCGCACGTAAAAATGGGCGTGGCCAAGTGCGATAGCCAAGTGTCCCCCCCCCCTCTGCTGCGATAACACCCGGCTTGTTTGTGAGCCTCTTCAAAAAGCCCATAAGGGCTGATGAGGGTTTTCAAATAATTAGTCGCCGTCCATTCAGTTGTTTTGCCCGCATCCAACACTCCCAATGCATTTAATTTTATGGCAACGATTGCGGTACCTAACCTCCGCTAGCACACTAAAATCGTTCTTGTCGCATTGATGTGGAAATCTCAGATTTAGTCCGTGAGCTTGGACTGTGCCTTTAAAGATACAGTCCAACTTCAGGGGTTAGATTTGATATTCTTGTCCGCCCACCATGTGTAGCAACCCTGCCAAGCGCTAGATGTCCATTCGCTTAAAGAAGTGAGAAATTACGGGGAAAATTCGACCCCGTTCACAATACCCTTAAAGCCTAATCGCGCACACCGCTACGCAAAGGGAGCCAAGAGCTCTGATACTACACATTTTATCTCTGAGCATCGCCACACGAACCAATTCCGTTTGCAAAGATTTTGGTTACCTGTTAGGGGCGAAAGGCTTGATTACGCTTTTAGGCCTCGGTCAAAGTTGGCCGATCGCTGTATCCAACCCGGTCCATAATAATGAAAGACATGATTGAGGTGGGGTGGAAAAAGCACCCACAGAATTATAGAACTCAAACCGCAGATTTTATCCACCGTAACGCATTAGACAGGATAAGAATGAAGGAACACATCTGCATCCCATTTACAGCCGCGATAAAATGTGGGTTGGTGGAATGATATCATGCTCCTCGTGCGGAATTCACTCCGATACTTGCGGAAAGTGGTTTTACATAACTGTTTGGTGAGTGTTGTCGAGAGCAACTGTTGGGAAGCGTTGAAGCGCAGGAAATCGGGCAACAATTGAAGTAGGTGAAGCTCCGGTAGAATTCAGAGCTTCACCACCAATAAGGGCCTAACGGGCTATCCTATGCAGCTGTAAGGGAAAGCTGCAAGTCTTCCAACTTGACGAGTACCTCGATGTGAAAGTCCTTAGTGTACCTCACGGTCATACGAAATCTTATTTCATGAAAACTGGAATGAATTATTTGCACGGAGCACGACACCATTCCACCGATCAGCGCTTCATCATGACGATAAATGAATGGAGTTGTTTCCAATACTCTTATCATGTCCATTGGGTTACTGTGGAAAGAATCTGCTGTTTGAATTTTATAATTCTGTAAAGCACCCGATGTGGTTGACCCGACCGATGTTCACCTGATATTAGGTAGGAAATGGATGATATCAATGATATCGTTCCACATAATTCATACATATTGACCGCGTCAAAAGCACGCCCATGCCGATCACTTTTTCCGCGGGGCTACCGTAACCATTCTTGAACAAAACATGATAACGAACGATAACACACTCATAACATGCGGGGTATAAAAAGGCAGAGGAGCGGTATGCATTTATTCACACACCGCTCTCCTCGAGAAGCCACTGGGGAGTGGCTGAGGAGGTCGAAATTGTGCAAACATGTTTGTTGGCTATTAAGATGTGCTGACACTTGGAAAAATTTTAAAGGAGGGTTACGGTAGCCCTGCGGAAAAAATGATCGGCATGAGCGTGCTTGTGACCGCGTCAGCCACAGCGGATGTTTTTTTTTGCATCTTACATCGTCCTTGTTTTTCATACATATCGACAGGGTTGGCTACGGTGTTTTTTTTTCAATCAAGTCTGATAGGATATTAGGGGCGGGACCGACTTTTTTCCTGTAGTTTCACACTTATTCGATCGAAGTGAGATCTCGCGCTTGGCAGGATTGTTCTACACGGTGGGCGTACTGCAATGTCAAATTTTACCCTTTAGGTTGGACTGTGACTTCGAAGGAAAAGCCGTTTGGACAGGTTTTAGGAAAGGCGCAGGGATCAAATATGGTGCCTATTACCCATTCACATCACGCATGAATTGCTTCCAAATATGCGATACATCGAACTAAGGAGCAATTCTGGGCACTATCGTAGACGTGGGGGGCACACAGGATTCAAGATAGAAATGAAATGAACTTGTGATTGGTAACGCTATCAATCGAAATATTTCTATCGAGTTTCGGTGCAAAACTTATTTGGGGGGGGGCATTCCCCTGAGGAGTGCGAGTATGGAGCTTCGTGGAACCGTTCTGCTCTTAAGCAAATCATACGTATCGATCAAACGTGTTTAGACAGGTAATTGCAGCTAACCATGTTTTGTCCCTTTAACAGGAATGTTTTAACGTTAGGAGCCGATCGGTTCCCCGAAGCTCTGTACTGCTATTCCTCCACTGAGCATCTTAGGAAGAATGATTACTAGACGAGAAATGCCGTCCCTTACCGATTTCCACAGAGCCATAAAATACTTAGCACTTTTCATTTGAGAGTGTGATATATCAATAGTATCAGAGTGGGTCTGTCTGATATAGCAATGCAACTGATATCACCATTTCATGCCCTTGTGGCAATCGGTACCGCATGGTATTTGGAGTTTACTAGAGTGAATGATACCGCGGTGCTATTTTAGACCGGGGGGCACCTAGGGTTCAAGACAGAAATTGAATGAACCACCAACTGGTAACGTTATCAATCAAAGTATTTCTATGGATTTTCCGCAGCAGTATCAAGCATCTTTTACCAGAGTTTATCTTTATTTATATACTCATGCACTCGGGTGGCACGGCCGCCGCACCATTGGCTGCCGAGCCGCGCCTCCGATCAGCGCATCGATGTCGAAAGGTGCGCGGATCGGCGTCCTACGGTAAAATCTGTCGGTCTCCGGCCCCCGAGCGGTCCGAAATTTGTCCATAAGCGGCTCAAAACTGTCCATGTCCATTTTTGGCGTTTCCGGATTTGCACAGAGGACCCGGGGACATCGCACAAAGATCATCCCTGTTGAGATTCCCACGGGGGGGGGTGGTGATCCCATTGCCACGGTGCACGGTGGAGTGGACCCACCATGGACCGTGCATGCACCATATATGATGACATGGCACCACGGTTGGGTACCCCCTCCCCGAGCTGTGGGGAGCCTCCTCGGCGACCAAAATTATTCTCCGGTGTCTGGTGAATCTTCTAGAAAGTGACTCGAAGCGGCCTTCCAGGTCCGGCTCCGAAGAGCCGACTGAGGCACACGGTGAGATGAGGAGCATTTTATACCAGCAACATTGTTAATACTTTTGTCTAAACATGTTTATGTTCCCGAGCAACTGCGTAGGGGCGCGGATGGCTGCGACTGCCGATGTGCGTAGACGCGTCGCGGTCGAGAACGGGCGCGGATGGCCGAATGACTCTCTCAAGGTCAGCGGATCGCCATTTCGGCCTCAAAAGTGTGGCGGGCCGTTCCCCCCCCCCCAAATTGCCTGAGTATCTAAATCCTAAGTGTCTCCTCCCGTCTAGGATAGAGCCGACACCGCTTTCAAAAATCGAAGTATTTCAATGGAAATTGGTACAATCCTAGGCGGGGGTGGGCACCCAGTGTTCAGGACAGAAACGAAATGAACCACCGATCGGAAGCGCTACCAAGTTTTATTGATTTCCCAAAAGAACAATGATTGATAGCAGGATCAAACGTCTTTTATCAGTGGTTTTCTTCATTTCTATGAATAAATCTCGGATGCCCCCGTCTAGCATATATCCTAGACGGGCCATCCTATTCCTGTCTGAGTAGATCCACGAAAATTCTAGGAAACGATGGTACTCTTTCGGAATAGACGACCCACTAGAGAAATTTCATGAAAAATGTTCATCCCAGTAGAGCCGTCGAATGATTTAGTATTTTTCAAACACACTGAACAGTTTGATGCGACCAACCGAGCGGTTGGTCAAGCCCCAACAATTGCTGATTTCATTGTGTTCTTTAGGCCCCGGTCATAGTTGGTGCTATTTGCATCTGCATCCCCCCCGCACCCCCCCCCGCACCCCCCAACACCACCCCGGTCGATACGTATGTTTAAAATGATGGATTTGATTTGATTTGATTTGATTTATTACACGGTAGAACCGTGTCAAAGACAACAACAGAATAATAAAAGCACTAAAATCAGTCGAACAACAATAAACAAATGGATCAACTGACTATTAGGCATACATCGGCACCATCAAGAAAAGAAATCTTACAAACATTACTCCTGGGACAACAGATAACACTCAAGTGTCTTTTGAATTCACTTAGTTTCCCCATTATCAAACCTGACCGAAGTAGTTTATTGAATTCAGACCCGCTCTATTGACAAAGAAGTGCTGTCGTACGTTCCGCCTGGCCCCAATGAGGCCCAATTTCACCGGTGCTCCCTAGTGGTTGATGGTCTAAGGTTGAACAGCCGGCTAGCCTTGATACCAGCCCTCCCATGGATGATCTTATACATCAATATCATATCAAACCTTCTTCTCCTGCGCTCTAGAGTGGTTAGGCCTAGTTTGGCGTTTCTGGTGACATGACACACGTTGCGATTCGTCTGAAACCACGATGTCCGGAAGTAAACTCTACGTGTGAAAGTATTCTGGACTTTCTCAAGAGCGTCGATGGATCCTTTTTGTATGGATTAAACACTTCCGTCCCATGCTCCATTAGTGGACGTACGTACGTTTTATACACCTCGGTCAGCACGTTTGCATTAGTAGTTGATAGTGCTCGAAACGCGCAGTGCATCATCCTATTAGCCGTGGACGCAACCTGGAGGCAGTGATCATCGAAATTAAGATCGTCCTTGATAAGAAAACCAAGGTCCTTAATCTCGCTGACCTCGCTCAACTGCAAACCGTCGATGGAGTGAGGTTGAGAAAATCTTTCGATGCATCCAACTAGATATGACGATGATTACGTGGCCAACAGGATTGCACCTGTTCAGAGAAATAGTGAAGGCGAGTATGGTGAAGTCACGGAGGTAGCAGTAAGGTTAGCTTTCTAGTGATACGCAATGTTTTATCTTCGACCCGCCCACCCGGTGATTTTCTCATCCGCCGTCATCCACGTATTGCATGGATATCGACCGCGTCGGATACATTGAGTGATTTTCTCAACCTCACTCCATCATTTTAAACATACGTATCGACCGGGGGGTGCGGGGGAGCGGGGGATACACCGAGTGATTTTCTCAGCTTCACCTCACCATGTTGTTCATACGTATCGACCAGGAGGTTGTTGGGGGTGTTGGGGGGTGCGGGGGGGATACACCGAGTGATTTTTGCATCCCATTTCCAATGCATTCTGTGTGTATCGACCGGGCTGGAGGCGTCGGCTCATCCAACTATGACCGGGGCCTTAGTGGGTCGTCTATGCCGAAAGAGCACCGAAACGATTACTGATAACGCTATCAGATATAGTTTTTTGTAGAAGTTTTAATTTTCGTTAACGAAACCTTTCATTTTCATGGATGAATCATGAGTGCCCTTCCCAATTGATTTTCATCGACTGTTACATCTGTATACCTGTGGTGAGGGATGATAGCTTTTGTGAAGACCTACCAAGCAGCTGAGTGAGAGTAGCGCTGGGACTCCGGTGGCGCAATGCGTTAAGATGCTGCCCGGAAAGGAAATGTGCTGGTTGAATTTTGTCCGGATACGAGCGTTTTGCGATCAACCAGTGCCTTATGTAAACGCATGTATTACTCTGAGGTCGGGCGTGTTTAAGTGTAGTGGGTATCTGTAAAAAAGGGGTCTCCCAAGCAGAAGTGGTTTGGTTAGCGTTACAAATGCTTCAACAAAAAGGAACAATAGGAAAGCGGAAAGAGGAGAGTCTACAAAAATGAACAATATCCTCCAAGAACTCTTTTCTTTTTCGAAACTTCCAAACAGCGGAAACATATCGTTGTGGTTCTCTCCGAGGAAGCGCTTTTTGTTCCATATAGACCTTAGATTATGTGAGTGCCGATAAAATAAGTATATATGCATGTGAACCTAATAGCTATCATTAAAAGGAGAGATGATGTTAAATTGTTTTAGGGAACCAGTCAATTCTTCCTCGTAAAATACCACAACGGTTTGTTTCCGCTGTTTGGAAGTTTCGAAAAGAAAAAGAGTTCTTGGAGGATATTGTTCATTTTTGTAGACTCTCCTCTTTCCGCTTTCCTATTGTTCCCTTTTGTTGAAGCATTTGTAACGCTAACCAAACCACTTCTGCTTGGGAGACCCCTTTACAGAATTGTTCACTTTTTCTTGATATTACGCTGTAATATCCCATGCAAGAATTTCGAACAAAGACCTCTTCATCTCCCCACTGGATCAGTCCTCTTTCTGTGGTCACAAGAATCAATGACCCAAACTGTTGTAAAACTATCTCAGAAAAATCACTCGATGTGAAAAAGCGCGCCCATGCCGATCACTTTTTCCGCAGGACTACCGTAACCATTCTTGAACAAAACATGATAACGAATGTAAACACACGCTCATAACATGCGGGGTATAAAAGAGCGGAGGAGCGGTATGCATTCATTCACACACCGCTCTCCTCGAGAAGCCACTGGGGAGTGGCTGAGGAGGTCGAAATTGTGCAAACATGTTTGTTGGCTATTAGGATGTGCTCATAACCATGCTGACACTTGGAAGAATTTTAAAGAAGGGTTACGGTAGCCCTGCGGAAAAATGATCGGCATGAGCGTGCTTGTCTCTGATGTGGCTGACAAGACCGATGTTCACATGATATTAGCTAAGAAATGAATGATATCCATGATATCGTTCCACATAATTCATTCATATTGATCGCGTCAGCCACATCTGGCTACACCGGGTGTTATTTGCACCTTCCATGTTTTTCATACGTATCGAACGGGTCGGCCACTGTGATTTTCTCAACCAACTCTGACAGGGACCTTAGGCCCCGGTTATAGTTGGTCGCCCAGACGTAGCCAGCCCGGTCGATAATCATGAAAGCCTGCTGGCCTACAGCCGGATGCAGAATCTGCCTGCAGTTCTTCGCTTTCAAATGAAACTAACTTAAAACCGGGACAGTCAGAAACTACCTTCCATTCCATCTGGACACTTTCACATCAGTGGAACAAAGCAGTTTTACATACACATTATTTCGTTTCCGTTGCCCCATTCGTTCGCAGAACAGCCGCTTCGATTCCATGAATCTGATATGAAAAAGCTCTGCTGAGCTGCGAATGGAGATAGTTCTAACAATTTGTTTTTGAATTTGGATGCTAATAAGCAAGCATATACCATTTATTGCAGAAAAAATCAGTAGGCTGGTGAAGAAGGAAGAGGGAGCACTCAAAATGGGGTTGCGTGAATGACCTTACGAAACTGAAAAGCAGCCTGGCAACATGACCTGACATGACTCACATAACATCTCAAACTTTCTGCTTGCTATGCTTGTCATCCTTACACTTTTACAGAAGTTTTGCAAGGTGTTCTCTCCTGCGCGAATTCCGGGGCATAATTTCTCCGGATGGCTAGCATCGAGTCTGGGCTCCTGCTCACTCTACGGGGTGGTCTTCACAACTTTTCGGATGAGCAGCAACGGGTCCCGAACACCTGCCCACTATCCGGGTTTCCACGACGTCCCGATGACTTCATCAGAAGCTCGAAGCACTTTTCACGACGTCCCGATGACGTCATCAGAAGCCCGAAGCACTTTTGGGACTATCCTAGACGGGGAAGTGGTCACCCACGATTTTCCCATGAAAATGAATGGAAAACCTGATAAGAGATGTTTGATGCTGCTATCAATCATTGTTGTTGATGAAGTTCTGTAGAAATAGTTCGATTGATAGCGTTATAGATCGGTGGTTCATTCCATTTCTGACTTGAATCTTGAGTGCCCCCCCCCGTCTAGGATAGTCCCGCACTTCTCATGATGTCCCGATGACGTCATCAGAAGCCCGAAGCACTCTTGGGACTATCCTAGACGGGGGGGCACCCACGACTTTCTCATGAAAATGAATGGAAACCTTGATAAAAGGTGCTTGATGCTGCTATCAGTCATTGTTGTTGATGAAGTTGTGTAGAAATACTTTGATTGATAGCGTTATAGATCGGTGGTTCATTCCATTTCTGACTTGAATCTTGAGTGCCCCCCCCCCGTCTGGAGTAGGCCCGCACTTCTCACGATGTCCCGATGACGTCATCAGAAGCCCGAAGCACTCTTGGGACTATCCTAGACGGGGGGCACCCACAACTTTCTCATGAAAATCAATGGAAACCTTGATAAAAGTGCTTGATGCTGCTATCAGTCATTGTTGTTCATGAAGTTGTGTAGAAATACTTTGATTGATAGCGTTATAGATCGGTGGTTCATTCCATTTCTGACTTGAATCTTGAGCGCCCCCCCCCCCCCTTCTGGGGTAGGCCCGCACTTTCACGACGTCCCGATGGCGTCATCAGACGCCCGAAGCACTTTCACGACGTCCCGATGACGTCATCAGAAACCAAGCACTTTCACGACGTCCCGATGACGTCGTCAGAAGCCCGAAGCACTTTTCACGACGTCCCGATGACGTCAGCAGAAGCCCGAAGCACTTTCACGACGTCCCGATGACGTCATCAGAAGCCCGAAGCACTTTCACGACGTCCCGATGACGTCATCAGAAGCCCGAAGCACTTTTCACGGCGTCCCGATGACGTCATCAGAAGCCCGAAGCACTTTCACGACGTCCCGATGACGTCATAAGAAGCCCGAAGCACTTTTTACGACGTCCCGATGACGTCATCAGAAACCCGAAGCACTTTCACGACGTCCCGATGACGTCGTCAGAAGCACGAAGCACTTTTCACGACGTCCCGATGACGTCATCAGGAGCCCGAAGCACTTTTCACTACGTCCCGATGACGTCATCAGAAGCCCGAAGCACTTTTCACGACGTCCCGATGACGTCATCAGAAGCCCGAAGCACTTTCACGACGTCCCGATGACGTCATAAGAAGCCCGAAGCACTTTTTACGACGTCCCGATGACGTCATCAGGAGCCCGAAGCACTTTTCACTACGTCCCGATGACGTCATCAGAAGCCCGAAGCACTTTTCACGACGTCCCGATGACGTCATCAGAAGCCCGAAGCACTTTCACGACGTCCCGATGACGTCATCAGAAGCCCGAAGCACTTTTCACGGCGTCCCGATGACGTCATTAGAAGCCCGAAGCACTTTCACGACGTCCCGATGACGTCATCAGAAGCCCGAACCCCTCTTCACGCCGCCCCGATGCCGCCATCACAACCCCGAACCACTCTCACGACGTCCCGATGACGTCATCAGAAGCCCGAAGCACTTTTCACGACGTCCCCATGACGTCATCAGAAGCCCGAAGCACTTTCACGACGTCCCGATGACGTCATCAGAAGCCCGAAGCACTTTTCGTGACGTCCCGATGACGTCATCAGAAGCCCGAAGCACTCTCACGACGTCCCGATGACGTCATCAGAAGCCCGAAGCACTTTTCACGACGTCCCGATGACGTCATCAGAAGCCCGAAGCACTTTCACGACGTCCCGATGACGTCATCAGAAGCCCGAAGCACTTTTCACGACGTCCCCATGACGTCATCAGAAGCCCGAAGCACTTTCACGACGTCCCGATGACGTCATCAGAAGCCCGAAGCACTTTTCATGACGTCCCGATGACGTCATCAGAAGCCAAGCACTCTCGACGTCCCGATGACGTCATCAGAAGCCCGAATCACTTTTCACGACGTCCCGATGACGTCATCAGAAGCCCGAAGCACTTTCGACGTCCCGATGACGTCATCAGAAGCCTGAAGCACTCTCACGACGTCCCCATGACCTCATCAGAAGCCCGAAGCACTCTCACGACGTCCCGATGACGTCATCAGAAGCCCGAAGCACTTTTCACGACGTCCCGATGACGTCATCAGAATCCCCCCTCACCTACGAATCGGTTAATTACCAGCCTACGTACCTCCTACCAACTTACCTGTCTGCCAAGTTGATTGCCTGAGACCATTGGCAGTGGCTATTAGCAGTGAGGACTGAAAAGCGTGACGGCCCACGGCCTACGGCCTACGGCCTACGGCCTACGGCGCACACCATGAAATTTTCTTAAGCTTTCGGGCTCACAACTTTGTTATTTGTGAAGCGATTTTGCTGAAATTCGGACAGCAGGTGTCTTCTGGACCCCTTCGCTTATATCCAGAAGGAAATCTTCAGAAATTTTGTTTCAAAGATTCTATAAACTATTTTATAAAATTCTAAGTGATCACAAGGCCTAGGCAAAACCAAACCTCTCCAGCCGCTTCGCGGCTGGAGCGATACATTTTTTTCTCAAGTCTTCTGTGGTATAGCAATCCTTTTGTGGCTTGCAAAGGTTTCCACTGCGTTCGTAATCGGTGTGATATTTCAGTAAAGGAGTACACAGTTGACTATACAAATTGTGCCATCGGTACGCGATGTTCATTGACATTCAACGTCACTGACGATATGGTGGTATGTGGCCAGAGTTCATTCGCTATGCAGTTTACTGTAAAGTCAAGGGGTCAACATCTAAAATTAGTCGATTTTAGGGCGATGTTTATATTTATTACTATTTGGAAAATTACTTTCAAAATCATCGGCGGTATGTGAAGAGTAGGAACGACAAGCAGTATCTTGGAAATCTTCAAGTGAGTTATCTCTTGAATAGCACTCATAGTTTAAAACAATTCTTTTGATTTTCTGTTTAATGAAAAATCCGTCATTGGTGGCTAAAGGATAATTCTGTGCGCTTCCAGAGTGGCTTCGCGGTGTGTGTAGGAGCAATAGGGAGTGCTGCGTAGGAAAAATTGTGCCGCGCGACGGGAGCTAGGTTGGGGCTCTCAGAATGGGCGAGCTGAGCCGACGTCGCCGCGAGCTGGTTGCGGCCGCCTCGCGAAGGAAATGGCTTCGACTATTTTTGTCGCTTGCATCGCATGTCGCCAATTCCGCGGCATCCTAATACCACGCTCACTTCTCTTCGCTCAGTGGAGCCATGGCGCGAGTTCGCAGCGACGTAAATCTGAAAGCCCCTTTTGATAATTTTAGCGGTACAAAACTCCTATTGCCGAGCGAGATAAAAACCCCAGGGACCCCCAAGCATTGAGTTTTTTTCACTCTGAGACGCTAGAGAGCGGTACAAGGAACCTTCACATGGTTGAACTACTGCATGGAAACAAACTTCTGGGGTGGCATGCATGAACGCTGCGAAGAAGGTCAGGGAGCCGCTCCGCGTCCTATGCGCGCAGCGTCGATCCACGGGGCGGTCCCGAAGTGCAAGGCGTATTATTGGTGTATCGCCGACGAGGATGCACTTTCCACTGCAATTTCTTCGCGCGCATTTTCTGTCATCCCAGTCGCGTTTGCTTTTAAATACTGAGATGCGCGGAATGACAAAAAACTGCCAGAAAGCGACTGGGATGACAGAAAATGCCGCTCAGGCGAGTTTGCTGTAGAAAGTGCATTTACGTCCGCGACACACCAATATACGCCATGCACTTTGGGGCGTCCCGTGGCTAGAAGCTGCACGCACAGGACGCGGAGCGGCTCCCTGGCCCTCGCAGAGTTCATGCATGCTGCCCCTGAAAATTTTAGAAATTTGAAGGAAAAGTATGGGGTTAAGGGTAGAGTTCGCGATAGAAATCGTTTTAGTGTTTCTGGCTGAAATCGTATGTATGGATGGGTACTGTAAGAGTCCTAAGAGTCCAAAAAAAAATCTAAAATGGCTGTAAAAGCCGGAAAACCGCAGACAGAGGAAGCGAATGGGCGCGCTGGCTGTTCATGACTTATGTATACAGGCAATAATAAGATAGCGCTAAGCTTTATTACTGATTAGAGCATGCTATGGTGTCCCTATTTATTTATGCATTTAAATAATTCACGCTTCATAACATGAAACACAAACAAATAAATGACATAAAAACTGTTGTAACACCAGACAGGAGCACAAAAAAAAACTAGTTAGACCAATGCGTTTGTTCCTGAAGTACCTGTCAGTGAGCTTTTTATCGTTATCAGTAGCTAGAACCGACGAATAGCCAGCATGCCCTCTCGAAATCATAGGTTTTTGTCGTGACTACTGCCTTCAAGGTGTCTTTGACTTGTTCAGCTCTAGATACAGTATTTACTCAAGATTGTTGTATACCATTTTAACTATTCCGGGAAAAAACGGAGTGGCAACCGGTGAATTTTGGTGCAATTAGCTTTCAAGGTTTTTGATTCCTGCTGTGTGTAGATCTAGTTTCATAAAGACAATTCGGTGTTTTTAATAGGCTATAGGAGTGTATTCATTCAACGACTTCATTTTGGAAATAAAGAAACATACATATATACGTATGTGAATGAGATTCTTTGTTAAAGTAAAAAGAAGATGCATAACAATGACAGAAGTAAGAAGGGGACAAAATACACTGCGTATCATAAAGATAGGGCACCCCCTGAATTTGTCAGTCTCGTGTTTGCTGAGCAAGATAGTTCTTTTTCTTCAATACTACTGTGATCAGAATGTAAAATAACCCTATATACCTCTTTTGGATTAGATTGCATGTTTTTGCACTTTTCTAGAAGAAATTTATGTTTTAAATCGCGTATCAAAAAGATAGGACACCCCTGGGTGAAGTCGGATTCATTCGATAAAGCTGTGGGATGATAAACCTAGTGGCCGAGATGTTTTTCTCGCACCTTTACTGGAACAAATTTTCGATTTGGTATAATTTCGACCAAGCTGATTAGCCTTTGCAAGTCAATCTTGCTCCATTCCTTGGTTCTGGCATCATGTAGCGCAGAAATCGAAAGGTATCGCCAGTCATTGGCCCAGATCCGACGAACTATATTACCCCAGAGGTTCGTAGACCTGCTGACATTAGGACTGAAGACTTGCCGCACTGGACAATATAGTTATTGCCGAGCAAAGAAGCCGACCTCGGACCTGCTCACGTGAACTTTCTCGTTGTCCGGCTATAAACTGCTACTTTGTCGCACGAAAAGGTGGGAAAATGATATTAGGTGTCGCTCTTACATCCTCTGGTACTCACAGAAGATCATCCGACTGCTGGCGAACGCTAGCTGTAGACGTTCATGACGGGAAAATGTTCTGACGGATTATGGGAGATTTATGTTCGGAGTTCTAAGGGCTAAATTGGACAGCGCCTACCCTCGAATTGCTTTAGTAGCACTTCCAACCATCAGACCTATTGAGAAAAGACTCCTTCCCGTCCGAAAACATCACCTATACCCACATAGTCGAGGTAGCTGTCCACTTTAGCCATCGGAACTGCAGTCACAGATCTCTTGATTTGCCCAGCAGTCGGATGATTTCCAGTGAGTACCAGAGGCTGTAGGAGTGACGTCTACCTTCATTTCCCCATGTTTTCGGGCGACAAAGTTGCAGTTCCTAGCAAGACAACGAGAAAGTTGGTGTGAGCAGGTCTGAGGTCGGCTTCTTTGCTCGGCAATAACTATCTTTTCCAAAGTGGCTAGTCTACAGTCCTGATTTCAATAGAATGGAGAATCTCTGGGATATTTTAGTTTGTCGGGTCTGAGCCAATGGCCGGCGATTTCTCTCGATTCCTGCGCTCCAATAAGCAATGGCTGGGAAATGGAGCAAAATAGGCTTGAAAAGGTACATAAGTTTGGTCGAAATTGTACCAAATCGAGTATTTGTTCCAGTGAAGGTGCGAGAAAAATATCTCGGCCACTAGGTTTGTCATCCCACAACTTTATCGAACGAATAATGCGACTTAACCCGGTGGTGTCCTATCTTTTTGATACGCGATTTAAAACATAAATTTATTCAAGATAAGTGCACAAACATTCAATCTAACTCAAAAGAGGTATACGAGAAATATTTTACATTCTGATCACAGTAGTATTGACGTAAAAGATCTATCTTGCTCAACAAGCACGAGACCGACGAATTCAAGGGTGTCCTATCTTTATGATACGCAGTGCATGAACCTTTTGCAGAGAAAAGAGAAAATTTTCTACAAATGGAAAGACCTCTTGTCTCAATAGATCTGAGACCACCGCTTCTGGGCTCAACAAAGAAAGGCACAAGAAGGTGGAAAAAACTCGTCACATCCGATTAACAGCTATACCCTTTTGATGAGTGTAGACGCTCACTACTCCCTTGTAGTGACCTGAGATCGTACTTGGATAGTCTACTTCGAAAGATCGAAAAGTTTCCCGATTCAGCTATTTCTGCAGGCAAATTGTTCCAAATCCTGACAACCCTGAACGCAAAGGAATTCAATATGCTTCCTTTAGAGGTGAATTTCCGTTCGAATTGGAATCCATGTTCGCGGGAACGCACATGGTGGCGAGTAAACACGAAAAGGTTTTCTCGAAGGGAATGTCGCAAAAACCACCCACGATCTTATAACACAGATGCAAATCAAATTCAGCTCTACGATATCGTAGGGCATTTAACCCTAGCATATCCAACAGGGTCAAGCGGGGCGTTGCGTAATTGTTCGAAATCGGAGCGACCCCCCACCATCAGTTTTTTTCTTGTATAATCCGAAATTTTTGCGATCCCCTCCGAGGCACGATTTCTGGGCAGGTTGTATTTGATTACTAAAACTGTCAAAATTCGTTCAGAAGTCGGGCTCGCGCGTCTAAAACCTGAGCAATGCTACGATCCTTCCCTTTAGTGGCCAAGAATATCGCGAATTTTGGGATATCTTACCCAAATTTTCATTTTCGGGCCAAAATTTTTGCGACGCCCCCCCCCCACCGTTGCAAAATTCCGAAACTCCGCTTGACCCTGTTATCCAAACGAGCAGCATAATCTGGAATCTCTTTGTTTGGGAATAATTAGGTGAACATACGTCTAGAGTATCGCTTCTGCACATTTTCAATGATTTCATCATCTTCCAGTGGGGAAGGTGACCAAACCTGAGTACAGTACTCCAGCAGGGGTCGGCAGTAAACGGTGAATGCTTTCTTGTAGTGAACAAGACAGGGATGGTTCAGGGATCACAAAATACAGTTAGTCATCGAGGCAGCTTTTTTAGAGATTTTTCTGCGATGGGAATTCCAGCTAAGATTCGAATTGATGAGAACACCTAGATCCCTGATAACCTCGTGCACAGGAAGCTTCACACCGTTTAAACGCAGGGGACATTATGACGAAAGGTAATATGCAGCAAGCTACATTTTTCTTCTGATAATTGTGGGTGCCACACTTTCGACCACTCGGCTAGTCGATCGAGGTCACATTGAAGCTCATAAAAGTCAGCTGCAGACTCATAAAGAGGCCGATAGATCTTGAGGTCGTCCGCATAGAGCTTACAAGAACTTGTTAGACTATCCGGAGCGTCGTTTATGTAGGTAAGAAACAGCAATGGACCCAGAATACCACCCTGAGGGACACCACTGCTGATCGGGTATGGACGAGAATGAAAATTGCCAGTTTTTACAAAAAATGTTCGAGATATTAAAAAAGACTAGCCAGTTCCAGATATCAGCGCAAATACCGTAACTTTCGAGTTTAGTTAACAATTTTTGATGACATAAAGTGTCAAAAGCTTCTACACAATCTTCTTCTTCTTCTTCTTATCGGCCACGTAGAGCTTCTCCTTATAGGTGTAAAAAGGCAGCCACATCGCACGGGTTCGTCCACATATCCATAACTGTTAGAGAAGTCGGCCTTGCAGGACATGAAAATAAATGAAATGAATCGTGCCCTGGGTTGTGGCAGTCAGGACATTCGCCGGGGATCGACGAGTCGATCTTATGGACGAAGGCCTTGAGGTGTGAGGAGTGTCCACATCGTAGACCTGCCAGGATGACGCGTGTACGTCTGGGTAGGTCCGTTTCGCTGTCATCGATCGGGGGTGGCACGTCACCAAGAATTGGATTTAGGGGAGCACTGGAAAGGTATTCTCTGACGAATTGGGTGTGCTCCATTTGCAGTAGTCTGACGCGATTGAGCTCCGACGTCGCCCAACGTTGACGATCCAAGACAGAGACTGCAGCATGAAGTGGCGAGCGAATATGTCGGAAATGGGGACCAGATGACAGTAATGGGAAATTAGAGTGTGTGGAATTCCTTACAATGCCAACATGGAACTGTTGCGACTGGAGTTGACAATGCTGCTTTACAGGAAGCAACGAACACTCTTGATGTAGATGAGATACCGGTGTGGATCTAGGGCATCCAGTGATCACGCGTAGAGCAGTGTTCTGTGCACGCTGAAGTTTGCTCCAAGGGGTTTCCGACAGGTGTCTTGACCATAATGGGGCTCCATATTCCAGCACCGGCTGCACCATAGCCCTGTAGGTGGTTCGCGAAATTTCCTTAGAGCTGCCCCATGTAGTGCCTGCCAGCGAACGTAGAATGTTGTTACGTGTGTTGGCAGCAGCAGCTCGAATACGTGTGTTTTCGTGAAAACGCAGTGACGAGTCCAGGAATACACCAAGTAGACGAGGGTGCTTTGATAAGGGCAGCATTTTTCCTTCCCAAAGAATCTTGGGATGCAGCTTGTGTTCGGCAGTCGCTGTAGTGCACAAAGTAACGCTGGACTTGGTAGGAGAGACCTTTAGCTGCTTCGATTCAAGGAACTTGGCCAGACTGACGAGGTATTTATTCATCTCAGCAGTGGCTCGATCGATGACAGTGTCAGAACAAATAATAGTGATGTCATCCGCATATAGACATAAGTGGATGTTTGACGACGGCTTCGGCACATCAGATAGATACAAAGAAAACAGGCTGGGAGATAGAACTCCTCCTTGTGGAACGCCTGTCTTCAGGGGCACAGACTTCGATAAGTGTCCATCAAATTTCACACGAATGGAACGGTTTTTGACAAAGATATTAGAGTATATCAAACGAATAATATCGATTTTTCCGAATAAATCTAGTTTTCTCTTCATGATCGGAGTGGTTTCAACAGCACTTGTTATCACACATTAGGGTAGGTGAAAGGTTTTCATATTTAATGAAAAAGTGGGGTTTCGTCAATTCATTAACATGCCACAGCCAATTAATTGAGTTTTTATTCGAATATTCGAATAATCGAATAAATGGTTATAGCAATTCTGTGATTGGACAGAAATTTACTTTTTCATCAATTATGAAAACCTTGCCCCTCACGTAATGTTTGTTACCAAGGGCAGTTAAAACCATCTCGTCTCTGAGAAAATACAAGAGGTAATTGGAAAATCGATATTATTCGGTGAAACCCTCTAAAAGATATCTGTCCATCTTTTGCACAAGTCAGGAATAGTAGAGTCCAGGATCGATTTGGACAGCAGCGGAATACTGACGTTATCGAAGGCGGCGGTTAAGTCAACCGCCACGACAATACTTCTACCAGCTGGAGGTTTCATGTTGAAGCCAGCAATTATGTGTTCTGTGATGGACGTGAGTGCCGTAATGGTAGAGTGGGCCTTCTTGAAGCCATGTTGATGCACGTTATGTCGTAATGCTTCTTGGAGGTGCGGGTTGATGAATTTCTCCGCTAACTTAGCAATAGGGGACAAAAGGGAGATCGGTCGATGCGAAGTTGCTTGATCTTCTGGTTTGCCAGGCTTGAGGATCGGAAGAACAATTGTTTGCTTCCATCTAGCGGGGATGACACCTGTGCTGAATGACGAGTAGACTAGGTCACAAAGTAATTCAAGGAACTCTTCCGGCAAGTGCTTGAGATGGACGGCTGACACACCGTCGGGTCCCTCTGCTCGCTAGTTCTTTATGGACTTGATGAGGGAAGACATCTCAGAGGCAGTTATGGCAGGTACACCTTTTCGGCTAAGCTTCCTTATAGACCGGAGAGTGAGCCTGTTGGAACGATCACGGCGGGACGTCGCTGAAGCAAAGTGTTTTCCAAGTCGACATGCAGCCTTAAATCCGGACTCGATTTTCTCTGAAGGGAACTCAAGCATGTTGCGCTCTGCTGCCAATTTCTTGCCAGACAACCGCTTAAGAGTGCTCCAGGTCTTCTTTGCATCAGTGGAGAAATTCAAGGATTCAGTGAACTCCATCCATCGCATCCGCTTGTAATCATTCAGCATTTTGGTGATCTCATCAGACAGTCGTTGAATGCTGGGATCTGCAGGATCAGCTCGGCGCTTCTCGTCCCGTAATTCGATCAGCTCCAGGACGTCTTTGGGAACGTTAGGGTGAAACGTTCTAACGCGCCCTGTAGGAATTGCAGTTCTGGAGGCGTTGCATGTGGCATCAACAATGAACTTGTCCTTCTCATGAACAGAGCCGGTTAGCGGATAGCAGGCTACCCGACTGAGTAACACCTCTTTAAACATGACCCAGTTGGCCTTACGGTAGTTGGTGTACAATTTGCTACGAGAGCCTAAGAAAGGTGCCAGGTGACTGTTGAGAGACAAATCCAATGAAACACATATGGGTACATGATCGCTGGCCATAGCTATAGCAGTGGACCAGTTACAGGAAACAGCAAGAGAAGATGATGCAAAAGTGACATCTGGAGAGGACGGCCTGCCCGTGGAAGGAAGGCGAGTGGGGGCGTCCTCGTTAATGGCAACAAGATCACAATCCTCAGCAAAAAGCTCAAGTAGTTCCCCTCTGTCATCGGGATCTAGAGAGGAGAACCAGGATGTGGAGTGAGCATTAAAATCGCCAGCCATGACAACAGAAGACGATGGGAGGGCAGTGTGCACAGATTGCAAAAATGGAGTGGGGTCAAACGAATTGGGACATGAGGAGATTGGGGGAATATAAATATTAACAATATCTATAGGGCAACTTTGCAATAAAACATGAACACCAATACATTCTACAACATTATGATTAGGGAGAGCTATAAGATGAGAAGGTATAGAGGTTTTTACAAACGTAGAGACGCCTCCACCATGAGATGTGCGAGGGAGGTGGTAAGACGTATAACCGGGGAGGCGGGGTAGGGAGGATGTTGGGCTAAGTTTAGTCTCCTGAAGGAGAATGACATCTGGACGAAAGCGTTCAATGTACAATGTGAGCTCAGCAAGTTTGGCACGCAGGCCATTGATATTGAGTTGAAAAATGTCTAGACTATGAAGAGGAACACTAGGGGGAGAGTTGGAGCAAGAAGTACAACAATAAGCATAAGTGTAGTCATTATAACTGGTTAACCCCGAACATTTGAGGTATACCCAGCCGAGGCAACCACCGCACTGGACGCTTGCATGTTGAGCCGATAATCCACAATGACAGCAGGGATATCGTGGAGTCTTGCTGGGTGGCCCTGGGTTCCTCTCAATGCCGGCTCGTAGCAGTAGTATGCGGAGGAGTGCAGCAGCCAGCCATTTGCACTCCCATACAGAAAAAACTCCTCGTGGAGTTGTTGATGCCCGTTTGATGAGTCTCCTTGATCTTGGTAGTCGACTCCACAGATTCACCACGCGTAGGTTGAGCATCTCGGATCCTTACACAATCTATATAGACTATACTATAGACTACAGACTACATCAGTCTGGCAGTTTTCGTTAAGTGCCGAACACCAGTCGTGAAAAGAGGATAACTACTGGGTAGGATTGAGGAGCTTATTTGATGTTAGGTGGAAAAGCATAGAGTGACAATAATCTCGAGGACTTTACACACCGAGGAGGTTAGACTAATATTCCGATAGTTAGAGACCTAATTATCTGGTGCCTTTCTAAGCAAAGGTGAGAAAATTGCAATTACTCTCTCCTCAAGGCACATCGAAAAGCATGGCTATGATCATAAACCATATTTTGTATTTGTTTATTATACATTGGATCCGATTCGGATAATTTCGGATATCCGTCCGAATGATTCGAAATTTTGACAATTCGGTATCCGATTCACCGAAAAAACGCCAAATCCGAACCGAGCCGAAATCCGAATCACCGAAAAAACCACAAAACCGAACCGAACCGAAATCCGAATCACCGAAAAAACGCCAAATCCGAACCGAACCGAAATCCGATTCACCGAAAAAACGCCAAATCCGAATCGAACCGAAATCCGATTCACCGAAAAAACGCCAAATCCGAATCGAACCGAAATCCGATTCACCGAAAAATCGTCAAATCCGAATCGAACCGAAATCCGATTCACCGAATTACACAGGATTCGATTAATGAATCGAGTTTTCGATTATCCGAAATGCGTCACGATTCGATTCAATCATGCTAGTTTAAAGGCAAAGGACACCCAGGAATTGTTTTTCTAGATTTCATCCTCATCTTGGAGACGGTCACACTCTGATCACAATGGTATTTCTGCAATCGTCCAAGACCCCTACGAACGGAGATATGGCTCCTTGAAAATGCCTGTTTTTTCAGGGCAAAAATTTGGTGGACGAGTTGTCTTAGACCTGTATTTCTCTTGATTCGCAGTTGCGGCACGAGAGCAAAACAGGATGAGGAGATAAATTGGAAAGGGAGGGAAGAACGTTGACTCGGTTGAAAATCATCCATCAATGTAGCCGCTATTGAGATCGAAAGTCAGGAAGAGGGCCGGGCCTGTGGTATTGGCTGGAGCGGGTCGGGCCCGTGGTGGTCGCTTATAACTAGCTTATTTGGAGAAATTGAGATCTCGCATTTGGCACGTGTTATACAGGAGGGGTCTTCTACACAATTACACAAAAATTTCAAATTTCGTATCTGAGGGTGTATGGTGCCTTTGAAGGATTGATTCAATAGTGATCCATATACGCGCTCCAATAGCGACGCGAGCGCGGGCTACATTCCGAATTTTCTTCCAGAATTTTCTGGTTGTGTCTTTGCTTCTCCTTCGCTGTCAGTCTACGGTACTTTTCCTGACTGTGATTGTTTCTCGTATTGAAAGCCTGTCTTTGCGCTTGCTAGTGGCCGTTTCAATGTTTCAAAATTCTGTCATATACATTTTCAGATATTTGCGGCTATATTCTTCTTCCCTAGTGCAATCCCAATAATCCGCATCTATCGCTCCGGTACGTTTTCTTTTTAGTCTTCTTGAATTACCGCCGTAGAATTAGAAGCTTCGTCGCTGCTGGTTGCGGACAGAGAAATTGATTTGGCGGCAACTCATGTTTAGGGTTTTTTTCATCATTTCATTGCTTCGATAGCGGAACGGGCCGTTTTTCCAACTAGTTTAGTGCTAAAACTGAAGTACTGATTATTCCATTATTGTCTCGAAGATGATTGCAGGTGTTCTGAGCTTTTTCTCTCGCACTTCAGAGCACACATATCTGAAGCGATTTCTTCTGTATATCCGAGAAATTACAGCGAGTCACACACAATGTCTCATTCCTGACGGCCTTCGTATCGCTTCAAAGAAGGTGATGAACTGAATGCCTAGAAGGCTTGACGGATTAGATGTGGAAGTTAGGGTTTGCGCGAGAATCCTCTTAGAGCGTAAAAGCGATGGAAAGAAAATTTTTTTGCTGTCGATTGGGTTGCTGGGTCCGCAATCAGCAGTGACGAAGCATTCAATTTTACGGTGAAGACCACAAAACAATCGGAAACAGCACATTGGGAACGGTACCGATAATTTCGTCGATTCGAAACGCTGGTGCTATCTGCCCGGGTCATGGCGGGTTGCGACTGCGATTCGTTCACATACATCTCACTTGGGCGCCCCACCTTTTCGCCTAAAGGTTCTAAAAGCTCTCAAAATATGCTTTAAATGTGGTGCTCTGTTTTAACACCCTGTATGCCACTTCACTTTGATCCTACCTATCCGCCGCCGGTAACTGCGCGTTGAAAACAGGACAGGGGAGTTGTCCCGCCTTTCGCGGCTCTAATTCCACTCGGGACCACTTCGCTCGCGTTGAGTGGCGTGACGTTTCAAACTGCAAAAACGGGACAGCTCCTCCCTCGGTGTGTAGAGAGCCCCTGTCCCATTTAAAACCGCCGCGCGCGCGGCGTCGCATACCCGACGCGGCGGTTAAGGCGTCGCGCGCGCCGTTTCGCATTAGGTCGCGCTCACGAACAGCAAGGAATTGAGCCAAATCAAGTTATTCGTTCGCAAGGTAAGAATTAGAGAATAAATGCTGTAATAAAGTACAATTCGCCGTATTTAGCTCACAAATAGATGGCATAGTACACATAATTGGGACTAGATAAGACGATAATGAGGAATTTCTAAATATTACGAGCAACTACCACTCAACCCATGGTCAAGCAAATCAGTCTAGGATTTCAAAAAGTAACTACCTGTCATTGTTGTAAAGTTCTATCCAGTTAGGCCTTCAAGAAACTCTAAACATCTCTTTTTTTGATTCTGTTGGTCAAAACATTATTTTTGGATAATATACGTAATGGACTGTTTGCTAGGCTGAACACCAATTGAAAGTTCCGTTCTCAGGTTCCTAAACAAGATTCGCGTAGGTTTCAGTACGTCCATCGCAGACTATGATTAGGATGCGACTATAACTTTGCCTCATAAACCACGAAATCCTTTGGAATGGTTAGAGAAAGAGAGCGAGTGACTCTTGATCTAAAGCTCGGAGAGCCATCTAGAATAGTTTCGAGATTGTTTTTCGACGCCTAGAGACTATAAAGGTATTTCTGAGACCTTAGCCGGTGCTGTGTAAAATGAAAAAAAATCTAGACTGACATAAAAGAGTCATATCGTTCCTGGTTTTCCCCCAGGTAGACTGCTGGAAATGTTTGTGGAGAATGTCAAAGAACCCAAGTTTACACTCGAAACACAATCTGAATACTCGAGTCTTGTGAGGGGTGAGATCCAGTGAGATATGTGCACACGTGACGCAGCCGCAACGCGAAGTGAGCTGGGACGAATAGACAGAATGCTTAACTTTTCTAGTGTCTCCTATTACCCACGAAGGCTTAGGAAACCCATCATGACCGTGAGCACGCAAACCATCTTCTAGATAACTAGAACCATCAATCGTCAGTGAGATTCCTATAAAATCAAACCATCCATTGCTCCGCCGTGCTTGTTGCGGCATGGTTCACACAAAATTACTTGTATTTTTGTGTTCAAAGAATGGCTTGTACACAGCGAAACGGGGTGATGTTTCCACCATTTGATGGGGTTCCCGTTCTCTCGCGTCTCTAGCGTGATGTTTCCACCATTTGATGGGGTTCTCCTTCGACGAGAACACCATTAAATGATGGAAACATCACGCTAGAGATCTTCCACTTATTGCTCAACAGTTCATGAATACTGTGTGGCACCGGCCGGGTCAGTAGATTGCGAAAGAATTTAAAGGTAAGCAAATAGTGGATTGGTTTTACGTCTTCTTCTTATAATTTGTATATTCAGTTTTGCTGGACTCATTTTCGGCAACAAACGCAGCGCAGAGGCCGGCTCTTTGGTGGGAATGCCAGGACGCTCCTCATGATGAAGGCTCACACATTTGAAGTGAATAAAAGGTGAGTAGAACGTGAAAATCCCATGGTGTTACGTTTAGATAATTCCACTTTATTTTCAGGCTCTCTCGTTTCTGGACTGAGGAGTACGCAGCATGCAATGGGGATATTATGGATGCTGATGACAGCTCAGAAGAGAGCGAAAGCGAATATCTGGAGTGAATGAGGCATTTATAGGAAGAAATCGTGCAACAAATACAGATGATGAAATTGAAAATTTTTGATGTGATCGAAAATATTATGAATAAATGGATTCTGATAAAAAATTTCAGCCTCTAACGTATGTGTGAAAACATGAACAGCTTTTCAAGCGCGAGCAGGAAATAGTATCTTCAGTTCAGACCGTATGCTGCAAAATTGTGGGATGGACCTTCTCCAATAGTTTTTTCCTGTTGTATCCGGTTCATTATCCGAATCGAGTATCCGAATCCGAGTGATCGAAAAAACGCCAAATCCGAATCGAACCGAAATCCGATTCACCGAAAAAACGCCAAATCCGAACCGAACCGAAATCCGATTCACCGAAAAAACGCCAAATCCGAATCGAACCGAAATCCGAATCACCGAAAAAGGGGAAAATCCGAATCGAACCGAAATCCGAATCACCGAAAAAAGACCAAATCCGAATCGAACCGAAATCCGATTCACCGAAAAAACGCCAAATCCGAATCGAACCGAAATCCGATTCACCGAAAAAAACCGTTTTTCGGATCAGCCCGAAATCCGATTATCCGAAATTTTTTGCCTCGGATCCAATGTATATTGTTTATTACAGGTCACGCCTGCATAGTTAAGTTACATAGAACAACAAGAGAAAACACTGAATATAAAAAGACAGGAAACGAATATAATACCAGTATGAATTGAAACAGGCTCAATCATCCTCAGTCATCAAGTACTGATCCAAGCTACGTTTGAAAGCGGAAAGAGTTGTAGGGAGGTTGCCCCTCTTGAGCAACTTTTCGAATTCACTTCCTGCTCTATTAACAAAGAAGTGATGCCTAAAACTCTTCCTGGCTCTGTTGCGGACAAGTTTGAAGCTGCTGCCTCTTGTGGTAGACGTCCTGAGCTGGAGGAAATCGTTTGGCTTGAGTCCAACATGCCCGTACAAGATCTTATAAACCATCACAAGATCGAACTTTTTCCTTCTGCAAGCCAGCGATTCAAGTTATAGCTCCTTATTCCTAGCAATGCTGCAGGGCATTTCATATCATAAAGGAAGGAAGATATCACGTGTTACACCTGTTTTTGTGGCTGAAAATTTCGAATCTCCCTCCTATTGCAGGGGCCGTAGTAGATATCATCTTGGAATTTCCTGTATTGATTTTTTTCTTGTGAATCCCTTTCTTCCAATGTAAATAGCTATATATTCTTTTAGGAAGTGTCTGATTGCGAGCCGTTTGCCTACAACGAGAATAAAGTTCCGATAGCTCCTTGTGGTGCCATTGCGAATTCGAAGTTCAATGGTGAGCTGCGATTTCTTCCTTCCTTTCAGTTTTAGTTGGTCAACAATCTGAGGTTTATGATCATAGCCATGCTTTTTGATGTGCCTTGAGGAGAGGGAGATTTACTTTCAATCGGGAAATTTTTACATTCGAACAAAATTTTACGAACGAACAAACAAATTTTTCTACGTTTCCTTCAGTATTTTTCTTCAGAGTAAATTAAAAGGGTCCCGATCAAGAATGTGTGGAGAAAGATTTCTACATGAAACGGAAAGCGGAAGCAGGGAGCAATTTACAGCCGGACTTAGAAAACGGACGTTCCAAAACGGACCGGAAGCTGACAAAGTGAAACCAAAAAAAAAACGAAAATCTTGAACTAAAAAGCCGTAAAGCGTATTTTTAGCATCTCCCTCATTCCCATGCAGATTCCAAAATCAGGAGAAAGTTTTGTGAGCATACTTTTTCGAGCACAGGCGAGGTTGATCATCGTATTGTTCCATGGCAGCACATTCCCAACCTATCGATGAACATTATTGTGGAGCTAATTTGGTGCGATCTTCTCGTACTGCCAAGACTCGTTTCTCGATTCTGCGTAAATTTTGGAAAAATGAAAATGGTTTCGTGGCTTTTAAAGGCACAGTCCGATATCAGGGGTAATTTTTGATGTCATGGTCCGACTTTCGTGTAAAGCAATGCTCCCGATTCGCTGAAATCAGCGACAAAAAGCGAGGAAAAAATCGATCACACCCCCAGAAAAGGAAAAAAATTGTTGGTCCCATCGAGAAGTGTTGATCTCAAAAGGGACGAGATGCGCGAGGGATTTTATTGAGAATCTGTGTTCTTGCATTCATTATTGGCCCGGCTTTATAATGTGGTCTACACCGCTGTGATGGCTGCCAACGACGAGAAAAGACAGGCCCAGGACAACTCGTCCACGAGCTTCTCTCCGTTGAAATTCGTAATCTTCGTGGGGCTATAACTCCTCCGTTCGTGTTTGGTTCTGAGCGATTCTGGAGACATCGCTGTGGTCGGCGTGAAATTCTGTCCCCGATAAGCAGAGAAACTGAAGAACGATTCTGAGGTTGGAATTTGCCTTCAAAGGCACAGTCCTACCTGAGAATAGCGTTTCAGATGTTCTGCTAGTTTTGGAGAGAATTTCGTGCTGAGCACAACGGTGTTTCCAGAATCGCCCAGAATCCACCACGAGCGGAGCTGTGGCCCCTTAAAGGCAAGGTTCGGTCAAATTTTGACACTGCCGAAATTAGGGTTAAATAGATTGGGCTGGCCTAGCTGAACATCGTCTGAACGTTTCACGAACTCTTAGTCCTTAGTTCTGAAGAAAACAGCCTGAAAGTCAGAGATTACGGTATTCACAGCATGATAATCATGGCTGGAACGACCGATAATTACACAGCACTTTTGATGAATGCCTGGACAACCGCTAAAGCATGGACGATTGCCACATTTTTCTGACTTTTCTGAATCATCGGCTAACGGAAGTGGCTGGAATAACTTGAAGAGTACCGGTTTTTACGCAGTTTTCGCATGTTCCTTGGGACTACCTGTAGCAAGAGCACCGATTTAGCGGGAAATCTCAAAATCGAAATTCTGCCCGGACCCTGCCTTTAAGGGTTGCGAAATTGAACGATGGGAATTCAGTGGACGAGTTGCCTCGGTTCCGTTTTTTTCTCTTTATTCGCAGCCATCGCACCGGAGCAGACCTCAATAAAAAGCTAGACTCATAAAAAAGAACAACATAACGAAAACCAATTGCGCATTTCGTCCCTATTAAGAGCGAAAACTTGTCCGTGGAAGTAACCCATTTTTTTCCTCTCTGGCCGCGTGGTCGACTTTTTCCTCGCTTTTTGTTACTAACTTCAGCGAATTGAGATTTTACGCTTGTCAGGCTTGTTATACACGGCGGCCGGACTGGAATATAAAAATTTACGCCGAAGGTTGTACTGTGCCTTTAAGCACTACTTATGTGTCTGCCTAGCTGTGGCACAGTACTAGCGAGCCAAGACTTGCGAAGCGTTTTGAAAGTACGAGGGATCCTCCGAGGAGTTAATGTTGCTCAAAATATTCCTGTATAATCCTCATATGTGCTGGGAATAGTGAACTCATTTCTTTTTTTTGAGTTGCTGAGGGGTATATCGCAGTTTTAGCATATTTTCTACCTCACCTTACCTCATTTCAGACACGTTCGATCTGTCTTACATAAAGGATGGTATTCCAGTGCCAGTGCCTGTTACAAAGAATGGGGTTGGTTTATATTTTAAAGAAGATTTCGTTACCAGCTCTATAAACTTCAGTTGGAATATAACTTCGGGTGACAATCTAACCTTGAAAGCGTTTAGCTTTGCTTTCGGAACGGGTAGTATTTCATTGTACTGTTTAATCAGGAAGAGGGATTACTAATCAGAGAGGGATCTATCTGACATGAAATCAATGATCACATTACACGATCGAGACTTTATGGAAGTTATATTCGCCCCCCCCCGGGAGTCCGATATTGTGCCTGCTATTAGATAGGATTTTGGCCAATCCTCTCTAATGTTCAAAATCTGTGAAAGTCTGTCAACTTCCATCATTCACTAATATTCTCTCGTTTTAGGTCTTATGGGACGTTGATAAAGAAAAGAAGTTCAAGAATCCCCCGATTCCACCAGGAGGAACACTTTGTGACGCATTCAAGGTGAGCTATTAGGTCTAGAAGTTAATTTCCGCGTTTTTTTACGCTTTTTACACTATTGAAAACTGGACATACTTAAACAAAATTTTTATTCAAAATAATTTCCGTCATTAATAACAACCATTTCCCAGAGTTTGGGTAACTTATGGATTCCATCATAATAAAATTTTTCTGGTTTGGCCTCCACCCATTCATCGAGCCATTTTTTGACATCTTGACGATCTTGAAAGCGCTGCTCCGCTAGACCATGCGCCATTGACCGGAAAAAGGTGATAATCCGATCGGACGATGTCTGGAGAGTACGGCGGGTGCAGGTAAGACTTCTCATTTGCACTCTCTTAGCGTATCCTTTACCGTGCGAGCACCATGAGGTCGAGCGTTATCATGAAAAAATATGACTTTTTCGTGTCGACTCGCCCATTCTGGTCTCTTTGCTTCGATTTCATGCCGCAATTGCGCTAGTTGATGTTGATAGCGATTCGCAGTAACTGTTTCGCCAGGTTGAAGAAGTTCATAGTACAGTATACCGCGTTGATCCCACCATATGCACAGTAAGACCTTCTTCCCGTGGATGTTTGGTTTTGCGGTCGAAGTTGTTGTTTCACCAGGACTAACCCACGATTTTCTTCGCTTCGGATTGTCGTAGTACACCCACTTTTCATCGCCAGTTATGATGCGGTGTAAAAAAGACTTTCTTTGGAATCGGTCCAACAAGATTTGTGAAGTTGTTTTTCTCTGCTCTTTGTTGCGTTCTGAGAGCTCATAGAGGATCCATTTTCCTTCGTTTTGAATCTTCCCCATTGCCTTCAATCGAATAGAAATTGCTTTTTGGGTGACGCCGAGAGATGCCGCGAGCTGTTCTTGCGTTTGAGCCGAATCTTGATCCAACAAAGCCTGAAGTTCTTCGTCTTCGAACTTTTTTGGCTGTCCTGGTCGATCTTTGTCCTTAACGTCAAAATCACCCGATTTGAAACGCTGAAACCATTCTTGGCAGGTTCTTATGGATGGAGCAGCATCCCCGTAAGCTTGGGCAAGCATTTGGTGCGCGTCAGTGGCTTTCTTCTTGAGATGAAAAAGGAAAAGGAGAGCTTCCTGCAAATGGCGTTTTTCCGGCACAAAAAGTTGACATATTCTGAAACTAAAATAATACTTTTTTTTTATAAGGTACGTGAAGCAAGTTATATATCAATAGAAAGCTGATAATACAGTGAGCATTATAACATAAAATACGTTATATAAAATAATTTTTATTTTTACAAAATATCAATAACAACAAAAACGCGGAAATTAACTTCTAGACCTAATATTATTCTTTCTTTTCTTAAATAGACAAAAAGCCTCACGAAACAATTGGTGTGTCAGACCCCTACCCTGATACTATTGGCGCGAATCGCTTTGGCCGTTACGGTTCTCTATTTATGATGTTATTTGCGTTAGCCCAAAGGGTGCGCATACAGTCGGCGCGGATCGGACTGATACTTTGCGTTTCTGATTGTGCCTTGGCGCAAGCTCGGTGCACCTATGTTATAGCAAATGCGCACTGAGTTTGCGCCAACGCGAATCGCACCGTCACGAGGGAACCAAAACGATCAGAGCGATATGTGCTGACTGTTTCTGATAGAAATTTGGGTGATGCGCTTTCTGTTCTTTCAGGGTGTCGTGAAACCACCTAACTGGAGTGTTGAGCCGTGCAACCAGGACGGCTTTGAGGATGTCGACTTCATTGTTTGGATGCGAACGGCAGCTCTTCCAAACTTTCGCAAATTGTGGAGACTTGTGGATCGTACACTCGATACCCCAAGTGGCTCACTGTTCAGTAAGGGCTTGCCAGCTGGCAAATACGAAGTCGTCACGTATTCAAGTAAGTCAACTGTGGATGGGTACCTTGCCTTCAATTATGGTTTTAAGAACTAAACTCGAGACAGCGTTTTCTTGCGACTCTGAAACCTAAATGTCTTTAGACTATCCAGTTGCGGTGTTTGGTGGGCGCAAGTCAGTCGTAGTGAGTACGACTAGTTGGGCTGGAGCGAAAAATTCCTTTCTTGGTTAGTGAGCTTTGAAGAAGCCTCGTAATGATCAATTTCCTTCAATTTGATAATGCTTTTAGGCATCGCTTATTTGGTTGTCGGATCGCTTTCTATAGTGCTTGGTGTTATCTTCATTGCAATTCACATCAAATTTGGACATTCGTGAGTTCTGTTGGCAATGGTTTAGGGGATGCAACACGGTGTCTGGTCGTGAATCGCGGCAGCAACTTGCAATAGTATATTGAAATGATGACATGGTGGTGCTTTCAGACGCGCCGAGCGTCGTAGTCTTTACCTATTCATATTGAGCGAGTAACGTGCGGTAACGAGATGAAGTATAAACAGAGATTTGCAACCTCGCGTGGCCCGTGCGATTTCTAATGACCTAGTGCTAGTGATAGTGGGATTGATACATGAAAGACGGAGAAAGTACAGCATTACTTGGCTAACGTTCCTGCAAACGCACTTTCGTCGGAGTCTAGAGGCGAAAAAGACAAGAATACTGGCCAAAAGACAAGTATTCCATCGCTTCCTTACGTTCCTAAAAGAAAATTCAAAACTAGCAACAATGAATTCACATGGCGTTTTCTAAGACTCTTTCAGTCCGCAGACTATAGTCTGACAGACACCCTTGAATGGCCTTACAAGGGAATGGCCAGACCTGGTCGCCAGAACTACCCATAAAGCCATGTTTTTCTGATCGACTACCTCCCGGGTAATCCTAAAAACCCCAATTTAGCTGCCCGAGTAGTAGTGGCGAAAAAAGTTATGAACCAAAAAGTGAGGAGCCCTCTAGGATCATCACCGTCAAGCTACCGTAGCTTGTCATAATTTTGAGAAAAGCAACAAACGGACCTCAGATTCGTGTTCTACTTCCCCAAATTACGCTCTGGGCGAAGCTTGGGCTTAAAATTTTTCCTCGACCTCTGCACTCAAAAAATGGATTGGTCCTACGTACCACCCCATGGGTCTAGAGGTCAGAAAAATATATTTACCCAAACTTCGCCTAGAGGGTGTTCTGAGGTGCTGAACACGAATATAAGCTTCGTTTAGCGTTTTTTTCAGGCGATTACCGTAGGTTACGGTAAGTATAATAGCTCATAGATTTCCATCCAGAGAAACATGTATTACAATCCCCTTTGGTGCGAAAAAATTTGCCATGCTGTTTTTTGAGACGAATGTTGTTAGGGGTGTTCATATAGAAGTTTATTGACGATTCTCTTGATGGGGAAAGTCAGCAATCATTTCGAATGGAGTACACGGGGAAAAACATCAACACCAAAGGCAATTTTTGAGGAAGTGGGCGAAACAGAATTTCCTATTACAGTAGCACCAAAACATGAAACTAACCTAATTACAACATGAAGCGTCCTAGCATTTGCCGAATTCAAGAGTAAGCCTTGCGATCGGGCTGTCGAGTTGGCCGGGGTGGTCATCGACGTACCTTGACGTGAAATCGACAGTCGTGTGAAAACAGGGGTAATTAAATAAAATACAAAGCAAGAGGTTCAAGTCGCCAGAGAACAAAACATGTTTCCTAGTAAGTTGGCCCACACAACTCAAGCCACATCCACTCATACGGAATGATTTTTTTATTATAAAATTCGTTTCCGTGTTTTGATCATCTGTATGTTTGTTCCTCTTCCCTATAAGGGCTGGTGTCGATAAACTATACAAAAAATGCCGCGTACAGTTGTTGGACTCTAAAAACCTTGTTGCAAAAATTCCTCGGTAGAGGGGATCGAACCCGGGAACCTCCGAACGGTAGGTCGCCGCCGTGGACCATTAGGCTAATTGGGCTTAGTAGTGTTGTTGAAACGACAATGATATGGCACTCGCCAATTTCTCGCCGTTTCGACTTCATTTAAAAAAATGGCTCATAACTTCTTTCCCCAGTACTACTCGGGCAAATATTAGGGTGTTCTTACGACTACACTGAAGGTACTGTAGCAGAAAAACATGAATGTATGGGCAGTTCTGGCAAGCGGGTCTGGTCATTTCCTTGTTAGATGGAGGGGGTGAGTGAGTGGGATCACATCGAATTTGTTGGGATCACATCGAATCATCTGACCCCTTTTGTTGCCCTCAGGAGTCCGATCAGTACCCGCAGAGGTCAACAAAAGGGATCAGCTCTTGGGAGATCAGCATACATCCGTTCTTTCAGCAGTGCGCGTCAAAAGCACTGGAGTATGAAATTACTATGTTTCAAATTTATTATTACCTCGGGGTTGAAATCGGATGCCAAATTCGGATTCCGCGTTCTGAATAGCCCTTCTAGACGGAAAACTGGAAGGCTTCAGGCGAATAACATTTTTTCGTGGATTTTTTCAAGAAAATACGCCATAGTAGAGTGTAGAAAATCTGGCAAAAGGTCCTGAAAAAACAATACTTTCCACTAATGGATAATGGTGATCTGCTCAAAACGTGCGTGTGTTTTGTGTGCTTGCTTTGATACAAGATCATCTTAGGCGTCGTTGTCCTTCCGACGCCGTGCGGTACGGCGAAGTCTAATCATAAAATATCGATTGTGCCTATCAATATTATAAGTTTGCCCGCTACCGCGTCGCCTGGTGATGGAAGTATAAATACACTTTACAAGGAAACTCCTTTTTAGTACGAGTGGCCACTCGTAGTGAAGCATACTATCCTAGAACTAATTTTGAATTCAGCTCGCAAATATACCCTCCTCAGTTGCCTGTAATCACAAAGGAAGTTATAGGCGTTTTTTCTACGCTTCGCGGAAAGCTATAGCCCATCAGGCAATCTGTGGTGTGTTCCAGGAAAATCGGATTCGACGTTTTTGATAGTCTCTTGGCGACATTCGTATTTTACAGGATTCGTTGTTCACTCAGAAGCAGAAATTTGTCACATAGTGATAAAATATCTATCATATGAGGTTCTGAAATGGGTCTATTTTGCCTTGAAAATTTGCCTCGGTGGGAGACTTCGGACCGAACCTGACGAGGTTTTTTGAAAATAGGTGGACCTGAAATTCGTATTCAGGACTTTGGATAACCTTCAGAAAAATGTTCTGTGCCAAATCCGAGATTTCTTCGAATACCCTAAAAACTGCCTGGTCTTTAGTACATGTTCTCATCCAAATGAGAAAACCCATCCACAACCCGTTTCCTTAGCTGCTACAAATTTGAATGGAAACACTCCTATAGGTACACCAGATTGGGGAATATTTTTCTGCTGACGGCCGGATTGTCTAGCTTCCCTCATTAGAATGTCTCAAGTGTAAGGCGGGCAGCAAAGTCTGATTTGCGTCAGATTATTGAAACAATAAAATCGTGTTTCTCTAGACAAGTTTCATTCTGTCTGTATTTGGTAATGAATTCAACCGAAACGTTTTTCCTTTTAGCATGAACGAGCTGAGCAACGTCGGAGGCGGGCATTAGCCGTTCTGTTCGGTATCTTGTACAGTGTCAATTAACGGTTTTCGAGTTACACTATTCGCAATTCATCTCTGCTCATTAACATTAATAAGTCAATAACGTCGTCATGTATCATCATTTACCGTACTCTAATACAAAGTACTAGCTGACTTCGTTCCACTTCTCATCGAAGCCGTGTGAAGTTGTTTTCCATAGCAACGGGGACTGATTTACATCGCAGGGGCCTACCTATCTTCGAACTAAACGAATAGCCACGCAGCCCTTACCATGCATGCAATGTAAATCAGCGCAATAATACGACTGTAGCTTCTTAATATGGCATTTCTCTCACTATAATTCCTCTTGGTCGAGTAGCCAATGATATTGGTGGAAAGATTTTAATGTCGTGTTTTACTACTCTTCTGTGATATACGTTCAAATGGTTCACCAATGTGTTTATTCAGAATACCCTAACGCCTTACAAATTGTGATCTTGCAACATGTGTTATACAGCGACTCATAATGTTTAATCACATACTTTATGAATAAAGATTTACTATTAATTCTATAACAACAGTTTGTTTGGGAAATCTCGGCAGACATTAGTGCGCTGCTTGTTTACCGGGCTCGCCCAAAAAGCCACCTGGCTGACCCAGAACTTCGCGCACACCTGCTCTGTTCAAGATAGACTACCACCACATTCAAGTCAGGGTCGTTATATTCAATATGCACATGGAGCTATCAAAGTCTTACGTTCGAAAAATTAGGGTCAAATTCAAAAGGGATGTTGCAATATCAGCCAGCTGGCATTTCCCTAGTACAGGAGCATCGGAAAGATGGCTACTGGAGCTGATACTAGAAATGACAATTAAGTTTCTCGGTCATCGCCAGGGCTGTTGGTTAAAACAACGTGTTAAAGCATTGACGGATTAACGCTTAACTAAAAAGGCTTTAAATCACTTTAATTTAGTTCGTTAATTGTAGTGGATTTATGGCAATGATTGATGCAGGACCTCTGTTTTTTTAATGTGGTCAGGTTATGATTTTCAAATTTTAAACGAAATGCAAAATTAAAGTGTTAAAGGCTTCAAAGGTTGTTAAAGGTCACGATGAAAAACGTTATCGAAAAAACTACAAAAATCAGCTCAGATCAAAAACAGCTGAAAAACTATGAAGGTAGGGCGGTGAAAAAAAACGGGCTAGAATTAGAGTTTCTAGGGTTCAGAGGCTAGTTCGTGCAAACGTGCACAGCGCCGACCAAAATGATCGCAGTATCATGCCGAGCAGTCAAAAATCATCGACGTTCAGAGGAAGAAATAAATGCAAATCTACCTAATAGAAACAGCTGAGCAATGAAAGAAATCACTTCAGTCAATTTTTTTGTGGCTAGAAGTGTACATAAATTCGAAAGTTCATTAATTGAAGTTCAATTTCAAGCCAGCTGGTGTCCTTGATAATAGAGATCATCGATGCCGATAACATGGAGCGGACTTGTCCACCATAAAAAAGACAAGAAAGTTCAGGCTTCAAATTTGGCCCAAAACAGTGGTTTTCGCGATTTTTTCTTATAGGTCCTACTACTCGAGACCCAGAGGAGAGTTTAGAGAGAAAAAGACGACACGCATATTTGATCGCGACCACTGCCTTTAAGGCAGTCACGGGTCAACGCGTTTTTTGTTTTGAAAATTAGCGATTAACGCCTGACGAAAAAATATTCTCAATTAACGCGTGCACTGGTCGTCACCACTTGGTTACAATAGATCCCACTAAAAAAAGAAAACTTGACGCTGTGGAAACAAGAAGAGGCCTAAAAATTACAGGTTGTGTCATTCATAGCATGCTCATGCATTGCTTGCAGATCTCATTCGATAACTTGTGATTTCAGTCAATAGACATTCAATTGTCTAAATAAAATCATTGAGGCATTCCGTGTAGTGCAGTGGCAAGAGGCGCCACTGTTACGGATAAGGTCAAGTAAGTGATCGATCCTGGCCCAAGGCCAAGGGTCGGTGAATTGGTACCAGATATAGTTGTGCCCTGGGCGAAAAAGCCGAATATCGAATAGATTTGAGTGGCACTGTTTTTCGAGGGTCGATTTTCGAATAGTTATTCGACTGTCAATTATTCGAATATATTGATTTGAACCTATTCGAATGGCATAACTATAGTACCACACTTCTCTAGGAAGATAAGAACACTAGTTGATACTTTGACGTAGCAGGCACGAGGCAGTATGACTTTATTGGCAGACTAACGTTTCGGCACTCTCACCCTCTTCGGAGTCTGAAAAAGGTCGAATCTACATATGTGTCAAATAACTCGCGCCAATGTAGTTTTTACCCCAAAGGATTTCAAGACAAAATTTTCCAAGCACCTCGTGCCTGCTACAGTTAAAGTTGCAACTATTATTCTGATGCCGAGGTTCATCGAGAGTCGAACTTGGAGATTATTGATAAGAACACTGATTTGAACATCGGCTGAGCCCTGCAAGTCATTGTCTAGGCCTAATACACATTCAAAAGCCTCAACGAATCTGAATGAAAGTCGAATGTGTGGTGAAACCCTGGAAGGATTGATAGGAGCCGAGAACATCATCCTTTATGAGACACTCTACAATTTCGAATTCTCAGTCCGAAAGAAATCGGAGAAGGCAGTCTCAACAGTTACTATCTATACGTAGCCACCTTTTTGAAGCAGTGTACCGCCTCTCCACCAGAAAGGAATCCAGGCGGAGCCAGGGGTAGGTGAACGCGGGCGGACGCGTTGCGCGCCCATAGCTGGTCACGAATCAAATTTTCTATTCTCTTCTGATGACTTTTAAGATTTACTTTTGGCCTTAATTACCTAACGGAGTGAATACAGCGTGGTGAAATCCAAGCAATAAAATAAAACACCTACATGAGAAAAGAAAAATTCACTTGCTATCTTCCTTAAAGGCAGTGTTCACGTTAAATTTCACTTCTGATATCTCCACGGTTTACGGATGGTCTGGTGCCCTATATAGCAAGGCATGCTTAAAAAGGACGCGAAAGACGCGTTTTCAAGCCGAAATAGGCCCTCCCTTGCTTACGTTGATTTTTGAGCGTGGAGGAATTGACCGCTAGAAGGATGATACCTATCAGTGCAATGAAGCGATCAGCTGACTTATCAGCACTTCCTTGACTTGATCATTCCTGTAATCTGAGTCTTGATTTGTTCTTTCCGAGGAGGCG
>JAPDOI010000276.1:0-187500 GCA_029168955.1 Aplectana chamaeleonis | reverse complement strand
TCATGGGGTTTGGAAACCAAGAAAAAGGGTGTGAACTGTGGTGGTGCTAGAAGGGGTGGGCAAGTGTTATGAAAGAGGGGTCTACTACAAAACTGCATGGACATATGAAAGTCATATCTGAGGGTGTAATGTGCCTTTAAAAGGAAACTTTTGCTAAAATAAAGTGAAATTATCTAACTGTTTTGCTTTGCTACTGATTAGGATGATTTGGAAATGAAACATTTATAGAAACTTGTTAAAAGAAGGCTGTGCACTTGTTTACTAAACAACAAAAATTGAGTGTGACATTGAAAAACCAAATCACGCGCTTCTCTTCTGAAATCAACCTAACGCTTGCAGTTTAGGTTGACAAGTCTCAGGTCCTTGCAAAATTATGTTGCGTCTCCCACCTCAATCATTCAGAAATATTAATTTTAAAGCATTACTAAAATTTGACTATCAATTA
Source organism: Aplectana chamaeleonis (assembly GCA_029168955.1). Classification (NCBI taxonomy): domain Eukaryota; kingdom Metazoa; phylum Nematoda; class Chromadorea; order Rhabditida; family Cosmocercidae; genus Aplectana; species Aplectana chamaeleonis. The sequence continues at coordinate 187,055 of JAPDOI010000276.1, read as the reverse complement.
ATGAAAGCGGAAATAACATCATGTAGTATGTTTATGTTTTAACTAAGAGAACTGCTGTCACACGGATACATAAATGCTCAGTAACAAGTGCGTGATTTGGTTTTTCAATCACACACTCAATTTTTGTTGTTTAGTAAACAAGTGCACAGCCAAATCATCGATGAATCATTTCACTGAATTTTTAGCGCTTCTTTCGAGTTTATTCTCATGCCAAATCAGTAGCATAAGACATTTCACTTCTTTTAACGAGTTTCTCACAAATCTCACATTTCCAAATCATACTAATAAGTAGCAAAGCAAAACAGTTAGATAATATTCCTTTAGCTTGTGATGTATCACAGTGGATTATTAATTCATCTGCATACTGCTTGCACTTGACCTCAGCTGTTTCTAGTAGCAACGGTACTTTTGACTGTATAAATGTTGAAAGGCAATGGAGGAAGAACCCCCACCCCTTTGTGGCACACCACTACTTACATTTTTGATTTTTGAAAGCACCCCGTTAACATTGACTTGAAAAGTCCTCTCATCTAGGTATTCCTTCAACCAGGGGCGGCATGCATGAACGCAGCGAACGGTGTCAGGGAGCCGCTCCGCGTGCCATGCGCGCAGCGTCGAGCAACGGGGCGGCCCCGAATTTCGTGGCGTGTATTAATGTGTTCATGCATGCCGCCCCAGGACCTAATTGCTCGGAAACTCCTCAGTTTAGCGCATTCCGCTGCAAGAGGTATAATTTACCTCTGCGGCGAGCCGTCGAAAAATATCGCGCTCCAATGCCAAACCGCGTTCGCCAACGGCGGTGGTTATGCGGGCACTGTTGCGCAGTTCAGTCCCCGAAAATCACCGCCAGTGACACCCCTCTGCCGCCCGCGGTCGCACCCCTTCTGTTTTGACAATTGTAGTTGGGAAGAGGAACTTTTTTGAATCAGTGAAGGTTGACGCACCCACAAAAGGGTTTCACCCACCCGAGGGTCTCAACGCAAACCTAGTTGGATGTTTCTTATCCGTCAGAATGTAGACTTCTGCCGGTATATGCTATTTGATAGTGTTATCAGTCATTGTTTTTACAGAAACTCCATCAAAATCCTTAGGAATTTGATAGTGTATCATTCATTCTTCCCTCGTATCCTGAGCGACCCCATCCAATTAGGTTCGCACCCAGGTGTCATGGAGCCTTATGATTAACAAGCTGTTAAGAGATATCGAAACGTCCCCGAATAATGCTTGACATACGCGCCCACTCCGAGGTTGGAATTCATTTTTAGTTAGGGAACGTTCTAATCCTCACCGTGATTTCCTCCACTACAAAAATTCCTATCAGCTCAAGCTCGCCTATTGCGTCATTTTTAAATCATTTCTGACTTTTTGTTAGCTTACTGCATGATCAAGATTAGAACAAAACTTAAAGGCATCGTACACGATGAAAACCATATTTGGGTTTTTGATGCTTTCGTGTTGTACTATCCCTATAGTGACTAACGGTAGCAAAACGCCCCCTCAAAAACGTCAACTTTTTGGGAAAAACCCATTTTTAGAAAGTTCATAGCAAATTTGGATTTCGCGCCGGCATCAACTTGGGATAGTTGCGCAGAGAATGCAAAGAAGAGTGTTACGCTTCGTTCCTTGGCGCAGCGTTGGAAGCAATTCACCGAGGATGCCGCTCAACTACGACTTCAGCGAAATTGAAATGGGCTACCCACCTGCTGCGTCCAGTGCTGCCGGCTGCTTTCGATCGATGCCGAATTCGAAATCGACTGGCGTGTGTATTGCGCCCTACGACGCGTCAAGGCACGCCCGCCGTCAGCAACCCAGGAGTTCTGTTCCTTGTAACAACGGATCGACCCCAAGGCCGGCCCCCCAAACCCAGGAAGCCATTTTGAGGTAAGCGAATCTTCATTTAGAGACGGTTTTGTAACTCCAAACTTTCTGAGTGACATTGTCATGGGCCACTAGTCCGAATGAACGCATAAACCCAAATTCGGTTTTCATCGTGGACGATGCCTTTAATGCAAGCAAGGAACAAGTATCCACCGTTTTTGACTTCTGCTTTAATTTGCCCACTTTTTTCTTCATCGTTATGCCATCATGATATTGTGAGGCGATCTGTGTCACAAATTTAATTACTTCTTTCTCAAAACAGATGTTGTTGCTCAAGGGCAAGTCAAAACTACACTCTCCGAGGCTAATCAGTCGGATAGCAAGTGTAGTAATTATTTTTCGAAAATTCAGGTTAAAATATACGTTTTCTCTGAAACTTTTGACCACAAAAACTGGTAAAATTTTTCAGAACCTGAGGGAGGACGTGAGAGATTTGAAAATTTGAAAAATATGATCTCCAAGGGTGTGGGGCAGGGATGTGCGGAATTTTCTGTTTTCTGCCTATTTTTGGCCATTTTTTCTGTCTTCTGTTTTGTAAAAATAGGCAAAATTCGGCAGAAAACAGAAAGAACCGTGAACCGCGATTTGTAGCAAGATTGCTCCTTAGGTCAAAGGTCTGATTCATTGAACGTAAGTCAATAGATTGAGGGTTAATGCAACCTGGGGTTCTGCAGTTCTCTCACACCTAGCGTTTTTACTCGCTGCACAGTGATCTATCCTAGCGCTTTGGGGGTGTGTATACAAGTCTCTTGGTACCTGCTCGTTGGTGGCCCTGCTTCTACTGAACCCAGCAGACGTTTGAGTGTACACAGGGAACGTTCGAGCGATATAGCGTGCACAACTATATCGCGAAAGTATCCCGCACATTGCATAAAGGTGTCGCCATCCAGCGCACTAAGGCCTCTGGTCCATAACACCTTAGGATCCGTACCTAGGGGTTCATGGAGTCTACAGCAAGCATCGGACAATGGCAACCACCTCGTCGACTTTTGCGAACGCAGTGGTCTGATTATTGCATTGACATTCAGAGGGAATCATCGCCGCCATCAGCTTACGTGGCAGGGACCAACCCAGCTACCTTCAGAAAAGCGGAAGCGGTAGATGACAACTTTGAAACTACAGCTCGACTATGTTCTGACGAGGAATATTCCAGTATCGGACATTCGAAGATCTAGAGCTGTGTGGGATGTCGCAATCGATTCAGATCACCGTCGTGTTATGTTGACCTTCACTGCGAGGATTCATAAGAGGAAGCGAGGGTCTCAGCCTCTGCAGTGGATTGACATGACAAGTCTTAGAGATGACGAATGCAGAAGGAATTTTCGACAACGCGTTTCTATTCATGACGGAGTGTGGACGGAGAAGAAACTTTGCGACGCGGATTCTTTTGTAAAGTGCATCCAGGACGCTTCCCGATTGTACAGCCTAAGAAAAAGTTCGCCTACGTCTCAGAGGAAACAACGTCTACTAACAACAGGGTATGTGCTCTCTGAACTGCAGAAAACTTCGTGGAGGAGAAGCGTCTGAGGAGGAAGTTGCGTCGGCAGCTTCAAAGTGACCGCGAACGAGAGTGGACGGGTAGAGCTAAGGAGTTCGAGAATGCTTGGGAGGAGAAGAATCCGAGGAAAGCCTATACGTTGCTGCGACAGTATAGCGGGAAGATGAAGAGATGTTCTCCTGTCCTCAACACTACCAATGGAGTTGCAGTTAGTGATGCGACGCTGCCAATATGGAAGGATTACTTCAGTTGACTACTGAATCGTCCAGCGCCATCAGTACCTGAGCTCCCGCATGTTCAGTGAGAACATTACGATAACAGTGAGGAACCGCCGACTGAGTCTGAAGTTTTGGATTGTGTCCGGAAAATGAAGAATGGAAAGGCAGGTGGAGATGACAACATCACTGCTGAAATGCTGAAAGCTCTTCCTCCGTCTGGGATTCGTGAAATGACCAACACCACCCGTGCTATATGGATGAGCGAAAGGATACCCGATTCGTGGAGACATGCGATCATCGTACCTCTTCACAAGAAGGTATTCGTCACGGATCCTAAGAACTACAGAGGAGTCTCTCTACTTCGTGTCATGTACAAGGTTTTAGAACGTATCATTCTCGAACGACTTATCAAACATCGTGAAGGAACGACCAGTAATGAGCAAGCCGGTTCTCGACATGGAAGATCGACCATCAACCAAGTGTTCGTCGTGAGAAGAGTAATTGAATCGTGGCAGCAGTATTCGAAGCCATTACAGCTTGCTTTTTTGGTCTGAAGCCGCATTCGACTCTCCTCATCGTGATCGATTGCCCAACTCTCTGCGAGCCGATGGAGTCCCGGAAAAGCATGTTTGACTAATCGAGGACATGAACAAAGGAACAATAGCAGGAGTTCGTACACATATCGGATTAACGTCAGCTTTCGAGGTGAAAACAGGAGTAAGGCAAGGAGCTGTAGCAGGACATTTTCTTTTCAACTTCGCCGTTGATGACATCATGCGTAGAGTCGCAAAATAGTTTCCTGCGGATGTGATCCCAACACCATCAGGACGCTCCTTTGTCGACCTGGAGTACGCCAAAGACATTGTGTTATTCGCTGAAAACAACGCAAAACTGCAAAAGATTGTGAACCTCGTTTCGAAATATGCCGCAGCCTATGGACTTCGTCTTCGTCCTGACAAATGCAAGCAGATGTGGGTCTCTCAGAGGCCTTCAACGGTAGTTGTGTGTGAAGGACAACGTATCGAACTGGTGGATGATTTCTGCCTTTTGGGCTGTTTGCTGAAGAACGGTGTTAGTTATGCAGCGGATAATCGACAACGATGTGCGAAAGCTGCGTCTGCAATCAATTTCTAACCAAGTATTTGTGGTCTGCCCCCATCGCGAAGGAAGTCAAGTTGCGCGTCTACCTATCCGCTATTCGCCCTATCATGATTTACGGATGGGAGGTGGGGCAGCACCGAAGACGCAGATGGAAAGTCTGGATCGCATGGAGAGGAAGCGTTTTAGGCGTTTGCTTGGATATTTCTGGCCACGCGTATGCCACAACGAAGACCTTTACAAGGAGATCGACGCAGTACACCAACACGAGGGAGGTGCCAGCATCTCCCAACGCCATCTCAAGCAGCAATGGAAAGTCGACTTCGACTGCTCGGGCATATACTAAGAAGAACGCCGGATCGTCTCGTACAACACGCTCAAGGAATGCTTCCAAATCCTGTCTGGAAACGGCCACCTGGGCGTTGGCGAAAGTTCTGGATGATGTGGTTAAAGACGCTGCCAATATGGAAGGATTACTTCAGTTGACTACTGAATCGTCCAGCGCCATCAGTACCTGAGCTCCCGCATGTTCAGTGAGAACATTACGATAACAGTGAGGAACCGCCGACTGAGTCTGAAGTTTTGGATTGTGTCCGGAAAATGAAGAATGGAAAGGCAGGTGGAGATGACAACATCACTGCTGAAATGCTGAAAGCTCTTCCTCCGTCTGGGATTCGTGAAATGACCAACACCACCCGTGCTATATGGATGAGCGAAAGGATACCCGATTCGTGGAGACATGCGATCATCGTACCTCTTCACAAGAAGGTATTCGTCACGGATCCTAAGAACTACAGAGGAGTCTCTCTACTTCGTGTCATGTACAAGGTTTTAGAACGTATCATTCTCGAACGACTTATCAAACATCGTGAAGGAACGACCAGTAATGAGCAAGCCGGTTCTCGACATGGAAGATCGACCATCAACCAAGTGTTCGTCGTGAGGAAGAGTAATTGAATCGTGGCAGCAGTATTGGAAGCCATTACAGCTTGCTTTTTTGGTCTGAAGCCGCATTCGACTCTCCTCATCGTGATCGATTGCCCAACTCTCTGCGAGCCGATGGAGTCCCGGAAAAGCATGTTTGACTAATCGAGGACATGAACAAAGGAACAATAGCAGCAGTTCGTACACATATCGGATTAACGTCAGCTTTCGAGGTGAAAACAGGAGTAAGGCAAGGAGCTGTAGCAGGACATTTTCTTTTCAACTTCGCCGTTGATGACATCATGCGTAGAGTCGCAAAATAGTTTCCTGCGGATGTGATCCTAACACCATCAGGACGCTCCTTTGTCGACCTGGAGTACGCCAAAGACATTGTGTTATTCGCTGAAAACAACGCAAAACTGCAAAAGATTGTGAACCTCGTTTCGAAATATGCCGCAGCCTATGGACTTCGTCTTCGTCCTGACAAATGCAAGCAGATGTGGGTCTCTCAGAGGCCTTCAACGGTAGTTTGTGTGGAAGGACAACGTATCGAACTGGTGGATGATTTCTGCCTTTTGGGCTGTTTGCTGAAGAACGGTGTTAGTTATGCAGCGGATAATCGACAACGATGTGCGAAAGCTGCGTCTGCAATCAATTTCTAACCAAGTATTTGTGGTCTACCCCCATCGCGAAGGAAGTCAAGTTGCGCGTCTACCTATCCGCTATTCGCCCTATCATGATTTACGGATGGGAGGTGGGGCAGCACCGAAGACGCAGATGGAAAGTCTGGATCGCATGGAGAGGAAGCGTTTTAGGCGTTTGCTTGGATATTTCTGGCCACGCGTATGCCACAACGAAGACCTTTACAAGGAGATCGACGCAGTACACCAACACGAGGGAGGTGCCAGCATCTCCCAACGCCATCTCAAGCAGCAATGGAAAGTCGACTTCGACTGCTCGGGCATATACTAAGAAGAACGCCGGATCGTCTCGTACAGCACGCTTAAGGAATGCTTCCAAATCCTGTCTGGAAACGGCCACCTGGGCGTTGGCGAAAGTTCTGGATGATGTGGTTAAAGAGGATCCGAAGTAACTCGGCATCGAAAGGCAGTTCAGACGCGATGTTTCGTTTTGCAGGAAATGGAATAGTGACAGCTGGATGGAATGTGTTCAAATTGTGGCTGACGACCGTGAAAAGTGGACACGGCTGACTACTAGGACGGCACACCTTGGTGAAGATGCGGAATGACCGCGTCAGGCGAAAGCCAACCGATTAAGTCAAAAGTAAGTCATCGTAGCGTTTGTGGCGTGATGGCAGGAGGCGCTGCTGCTCGCAATGCTCGGTCGGATTCGATTTTCGCCTGAGGTCAGCCAAACCTACCATCCCTCCGAGGTCCTTGAGTTGTTAACAGATCTATGTGGCAGAGATGAACCCACTGACTGGAAAGTCGGCTCGTCAGCAAGTCAAGCCCCTACAAGCATTCAAGCCTTTACGAATACGACGATGAATGCGCTACGAATCCAATAGAGATCTGAAGCCACGGTTCTCGATAAAATCGGTTGTTGTGCTATACCCATGGAGTTGTAGATCTGGCCATCAGAAAAGTGAAAATAAAAAAAAATTGGGAAAAAAACGCTCAGGAACAAGTTATTGCTTGGTATGCTCCTGCCCCCAATTATCGAGATTTGTGTAAAAGCCTGTTCTGCCGACTTTTATTTTGCTTCTAAAATTATTTCTGAGCACTTTTGGAGACTGCTGACTACTCTAGTGGCAAAATAAAAGGCGGTTCAACAAGCACTAATGAAAATCTCGTTAATTAGTGGGGCCGGCCGACACCAGCCGTTTTACGTTGTTTTTGAGCGTTTTTCCCGCGAATTTCCGGTTTTTTCCCTTATTTTTACTTTTGTGATGACCAAATCTACATTCTTACGACGAGAGCTAAAAAGTTGTTCTCGCGAACAATGCCTTCAAGGAGCCGAGGTTCTATCTTCATCTTACAGTGGTTACCATTACCCAGAGATTTGCCGTTGAATAATCCCTCGGAAGGTATGCGATGCAGTCCAATGACGCGAAAACTATAATGGTGTTGTATACTGACACTGGTCAAAGTATACTACTTCCACACGTGGGCACAGACTAAGAGTATTCTAGAGCCACAGCTTTAGTGGAGCGGGGATAAGTTGGGCTCTAACTGTACCATACACCCAACTTCTGAGTGCGTGTTTAACTCATTGCAACGCAGTACGGTACAGAATTTAAAAAAGAAGTTAAAGCGCGAAGAAATCGATGGTGAGGTTTTAAAGCAGATGACAAAACTCCCAAAGAGGTACGAGCGACCCCACCACGGTGGAGCGAGCGGCGCGTCAGGTCATTTATACTCGAACCGAAGAGTAGTACGCTGCTCAAATCAGCAGTTATCCCAGAATCAGTGTAAAAATATGAAAACTAGGGGAGGGTAAACTCGCTGTCACTGTATCTACGTAATTTTTACGCATACATATTGAGCTGCTGAGCAATCTGGCTGCTACTGTCCGGGAAAGGAAAGGTTGGAGAGAAATTGTCGTCTCCGCGCTGATAATATGCGTTTTTTGGGTGTCTGTACTTCTCACTCTGGGCCCGGATTCATCAACGAAATTTGGGGTAATTTATACCCCAAGTTTAATTAACTCCACTACATACCCTCAAATTAACCCCGAACGCGATTCACTAACATTTACCTCGTGAGAGGAACGGATACCTCGCAGCCGTCAATTTAGAAACCTTTCGTGCAGTCGCAACCATAGTATAAAAGTCAAATTGCAGCACGATAATTGCACGTCCTCGTTAATTTCGACGGAACTCTTCTGCAAAACCTAACCAACTGGCCCTGAGTTTTCCAGTGGACCAATGATGCGCAGTTTTGAGGCTGATATATGTATTTCTCAACGTCTTTCTTAGTTGTCAGACCGGAATTTCGGTAATTAACTCATCGATCTGGCCGAATCGATATATTAAGTTATGACTGTTTTGAAATTTGTTCTTTGATATTCATCTATTTTCTGAGATTTATTGATGCTTTTGAAATATTTAATTTCAAATATTGAGCTGCAAAAAAAATTGGAGGAGCGCGTTATATATCTGACAGAATGCAGCATTACTCCAAGATGAATATTTTAAAGATCCCTTAATGTTGTTGGAAAGCATTTCGGTTTGAATTTTTTGTAATTTTTGAGCAGTCACGGTTGAGCAGGGTTACGACTCGGCGCAACAGGGGGTTGAAAAAAATTGTGAAATTTTTAGAGAAAAAATGAAAATTTGAGGGGATCCCCAGAATTTTGGCGCAAATGTAATTTTTTTCAAAATAGTTAGTTGCACGGAATCAGCATGCACTTCAAACTATCTAGTTACTCACTCAAGTAAAGCTAGGGAAATCATTAATATCGGGGATCGTTGAAATTTTGGAATTTTTTCTTTCCCAAAAAAAATTTTGGCCTATATGATTTCTACGCGAACATGAAAGGAAATGTAGTCAAGAAGGGAACGAAGCACTGGATGAAATATTTAAAAAAAACAGCGAGCATACTGAAATAATGTCCTTATCGGACCGGTTTTCCGCAACTGCGGACCGGAACTTAGTTCCGATAAGGGAGCGAGGTTAGTAAAATAAAAAAACTTGCAAAGCTCTCTCGATTCTGGCACTTCGTGAGCGGCCAACTGCAGACGGAGTACCCTTGTTGAGGCAATAGTATCCGATACCCGGCTCCTTCAGCCGGGGATCGGATACTCCCCTATATACCCCGAAAATTAGGGTTTATTTTTTGATGAATTGCAAAAATATACCCAGCGGAGTAAATTATACCCTTGAACCCTGGTCAATTGTTGGGTTTTCAAAATTGTGCTAAAAAATTTATAACCTGCAAATGTATGAAAATTTAATGCTGTGGAAAAAACTTGTCTTAACACTTTTTATTGATTTTTTAAAATTTCTGTTTTCTGTTTTCCGCCTATTTCGGAGATTTTTCTCTGTTTTCTGTCAAACTGGATTTTCTGTTTTTTGTTTCCACAACACTTTTTCAGCACATACCTGGTGGGGGACGTAGCTTCGTCGAGGCCCTGAAGAACGGTCTGCCTGACCCTGCAAAAGAACATCTGTTTGTGTATTCATCGATTCCAAGGTGACCGTAGAGCGACATATCCGCGTGTCGCCTGTAAAGCGCACTCAGATAGAGACATCACACTTCCCGCGGCACCACTAGCCGGCGTCCCGTAACCCTTCCTGCGGAAGGCCAATAGATCGGTAGCGGGTAGTCGGCAGCGCCGTTTCGTTGACTGCCCGTACGCGGTAGAGAAGCACTCTGCGGCCCTTCTTCCACCGCCTTACGGCTGAGCTGGTGACCGACAGAAGACAATCCTAAAGCATTTCGCGGCACAGTTGAAAATCACCTTTTGAGTAAAGGTCTGTTAAAACGAAATTTCAAAAATTCCCTTGTTGGAACCTCAGTTTGAAGTGCTCCTGACAAGTAAGGAGTGAGCTTCTACGGCAAAGCTTTCTACACTCACTGGTTCTTGCAGACTTCCTATTCGCAAATGCCATTAACGGACAGTGGTTCATCTGCCCAACACCAGCGTCGCACACAGCGCGGGTTTTGGAAAGAGTCTTAACACACCGTTCTCTGCTCAGCAATTGTTCATTGGCTCCACTCTAGTGGGTGGTGCAATGATAATATCAATGTGAGAATCGGTGAGTGAGTGTTCGATGACCCCCAGGAATAGCCGACTGCCCGCCGACACTCCGCAGGAAGATGGGAAGGCCTCTCTCTCCGCAGGAAGCGGGGTGCTGTGACACGGCCACAAAATTGAGGGGGGGGGGCGAAGTCGACTAGCCCGACTTAGTCGGCGGGAAGTGGGCTGTTTTAATCTGAGCAGGCAAGGCCGCAATTAAGCGGCCAGAACGAGCGGGAATTGAAAGGTTATTGAGGTGATGCAGAAAATCAGCAGCTTTGCATTGACTAACTTCGTCGTCGAAAGATCCGCTCGCTGTTTCCTGTCGTGTACAGGACGTTTCGCTGAAATATGTAGAGCCACCCCCGATTTTGGGGATGTCACGGTTGGATCAATCTACATGGTCTGTCATAGATTCTAACGGATTCACAATCTTTGGAAACCATACACACCATTTTCCTAGGGGCTGTTTACATTACAAATATAGTATCAACCTGGCCTTTATCCCTTTCGAGAGGTTTGTTTCGTGCTCAAAGGGGAAGGATCATTACACGCCGTGACTATTTAAATGAAAATATGCGTTTCTAAGATCAATTTTGAGAAAAGTCTGAACTTTTACATCGCAGCGGCGAATCGTTTCTCTGAACGAAGTTATGAGCTTTTTTTTAAATAGATTTCTATAGCTAGATGATATTGCACCTGCCGTAACCCACAGAAATCTTCCGAAAAACCGGAAATGGACCTGATGTTTGTGTTCAGCACCCCAAATAAGCCCCCCCCCTTGGACAAATCATTGCCCAAACGTCGTCTAGAGGGTTATTTGGGGCGCTGAACACAAAATGAGGTTCTTTTTCGGAACTCAAGTTGATTATTGTAGATAGGAATATGGTATTTTGGCTACTACAATCTAGAGTAGTTCTCCAAAAAAAAAGCTTTTTTTCTGAGACTATGCATGAGTTTATTGCATTTGCATCAGATCAGTCCGATTTTTTCGAGGCCGTCCTCTCCCAATCAATCTTGATTTTTGTCTGCAAGCACTCGTTCCAACCTAACTCCTCAAGCGATGCCTCCTGCAATGTTCTGCCCACAGCTTGTATTACCACACCTAGTGAGGGGCTTTGGCCCGTGTGAAGCACTACGCACTTCTTCGAAAGTTGAATGGAAAGCCATCGACAGTTGCACTCGAATACTGTTTCCCTCCTCAATTGGTAGGCTTGTGTGATTTTGATGGTTGTTAAAAAGTTCACTCCATTCGTTGTTTTCTATTGTGAGAGAAAATCCTTTGTTTTGAACGCTTTGTTCACAATAACAACATGTGCTCGTAGCAATAAATTTGTTGCAAGTCTAATTATTTTCACAGTAAAACACCAGCCGCGGGGATCAGACATTCACGACTGAGACGCTTCAGAGTTCTACAAGAAGCTCTCGCACGATAAAACTGCTGATCTTCTACACTTAACGTGATGAAGACAATTAGTAGTACTTTACAAGAGTGCAAAAACCACGAGTGCGGAATGGATTCAAACAATTGACCTAGTTCCTCACTGTAGGACCCACATTCACTGCGTCGATTCGCCATCTATTTACCGACGCTGACTTCGTATATGACGTCTGGCCGCCTCGTTCTTCATAGCAACATATTTAAGCGTTAAAACGTACTATGGGTTGATTCCTGGGCGATTCTAGAAACGCATGTTTTGTATGCGGGGATTTCGTCTCGTAATATTCACTAGACGAAAAATACCGTGCGGTACCGATTGCCGTAGAGCCATAAAATACTCTACAATTTTCATTTGATAGTTTGAGTCGGTCGGTCTGATATAGCAATGCAACCGATATCATCATATCATGCCCTTGCGGCAATCGGTACCGCACGGTATTTGGAGTTTACTGTAATACTCCTTCCCTTGTCAGGTTCACGCACTGGGAGGTACCAAAATCTGCCCTCGTACTTCTAAATCAAGATCGTTTAGTAAAGAAAAAATTCGTGGGATCGAATTGTATCCTGCCTGTTAGAATTTTGAGCTTCATTATCTAATCAAATCTCATTTTTCGGCCTTTGAAGACAGTGTTCACGATGATTATCGCACTCGAGTTCAACCCAAAATGATATTGCTTGGTCGCGGGGTAAGTAATAGAGAAGAAACATCGAAGAAAAATGTTCAGAATGAGCTAAAATAACGGTTTCTAGCGTTCAAGGCGTGGACGAGAATCATGGGCTCTGCTGATATCCGCAAGCTCGCGCTAATCGCGAAATCTGCGCTAATCGATTAGGCTGAACTCGGTAGAATTGCATGGCAATTCGCCATCGAAACATGTGCGGCGCCACAAGCTCGTCCGAATGGGGGACGGATCGGGGATAAGCTGGCGCACTCTGGGATAACTTTCGAGGTCGGATAGGTTGACTGTAGCAGGCACGAGGTGGTATGGTTTTACTGTATGTGCGGTTTCGCCCTCTTCGGAGTCTGAAAAAGGTCGAATCTATGTGTAAAATTACTCGGCCAAACGTAGCTTTAACCTCACAGAAATTCCAGACAAAATTTTCCAAACAATTGGCTGGGATGCTTGAAGCTGAGTGACACACCTTTTCAAAGTCCGTGGAACATCAGGTATTCGGTAGATAGACGACGGGGTACCGAGCAGGGGTGTGCGTAAATCGTAAAACGTACTTACGACGAAACGACCGTGAATCGTAAACCGTAAATCGTAAATCGTAAACAGCAAGTAATAGCTGTAACCACTAAAAATATTATGGCTATGGTGAAACAAGAGAAACCATGTACTTACTGTCCACAGTTTCACGTACTAAGTACACGTAATAAGCATAGATTGCGTTCAGTATTTTACAGCTAACTACGTTCAAAAGGTATGGTACACTTTGTCGCTGTCGTCAGCGACAGACATGAAATCTAGCACAAATCGCGGCGGAACCCGCATAAGCGCAGCGGCATCGGTTGTCGTAGGAACAGTTATCGCGCGTGAGCCGCAGCGACATGTTGCGCAGGGCTGCATACTGCAAATATACCGAAGCCTGTCGCTGTTCAGCGCCCTGCGAATGCGACAGGTTTAAAGGGCGGAGCTCCGCGACAGGCCGTTGCCGTCGCTGGTCGGAGCGACGCGACCGTTTCTACCATACCCCTAATGGCTTTGCCTTACCCGCATTTCTCTGCTTTCCCTTGTCACTCATTCCACAACTTCTTCCCAGATCTTGAGAAATCCGCTTGTCCGATTTAGCTGTCCGAGTATCTGCTGGGAAACAGGGACACGATTATACTCGTAATGCTTCTCGCAAAACGCTGACGCCGTTATAAGCGTAAAACGAACCAAAATGACCGTATTCAAGCGATTCTCAACGGCCGATTTTCAGAGCTCCTCTCATCCGCCAGCGAAACTGCAACACCGTTTATACAGTCGGTAAGAGTCGCACTGATATATGCTTCGAGTTCAGTACTGAAGGTTGGCTCAAACTCGGTGCACGTACGTTAAAAATATGGCACCGAGTTTGCGCCAACCTTCAATAGGTATCGCAAAGAATCAGTCCTATCCGTGGAAACTCTTTTTTACCTAGAGCACAGTATCGGTCACCCAGCCCAAGTTATTTTTCTTATATCCACTGAATCAGTTGCAGAATCGTTGCTTTATGGGGACAATACTGTAAATTTCAAAGGCAACGTAAGCACGAAAAACGCTTTCTAATTTTTGTCGCGGTGTGTAGTTTAGCCCCCATAGTTAGGAACATAGCCAAAGCGCCCCATCACACGCTCACATTTGTGAGAGATAAAAATTTCAGAGAAAAGGGCTAAGATGGGCGCGTAAAGTAGCGCTCACGCCTTTTCTGAGGGCCAGTTTGCTGCGGACGAAGAGAACGTAACTCGAGAAAACGATTTTGAGCTTTAAACTTTGGTGGTAAAATACGAACGCTCCTCTGATGTTTGTTGATTCTGAGTAGGCGTAATCTACTCAAAAGTCGTGCCAGGAGCACTATTTGAAGCAAATTTTAGATCGATTAGACTACCTCGCTCGATGTTTTGACGCTAATCTAGTTACAGAATTCAGGACAGTTGATCTTCATAAAAAAACGCGGAAACGAAGTTCTCCGCGAAGAGTTCTTTTAGATTGCATTGCGTCGTAGGCGGCAGATTATTTGCACGTGCGCGGCGCTCAACGCGTATCTGTTATCCGGCGCCTCCAACTCCGACCGCGTGTTCCGCATTATAATGATAGAATCACATCTAAGAATGACATCGCTATCGTGCTGCAGTCACACGCCTGGGTTGGTCTTATCTCCTGACCAGAAACATTGATATACGTAAAGTGGTATTAGAGCAGATCAATTGGAGATATCTTGCGATTCGCTTCCATTGCATGTATATTTATTTACGAAAAATCACAATTTACGGTTCAAAATGTCGTAAATCGTAAATCGTAATTACGAGACCAAAAGACACCGTAAATCGTGCAATCGTAATTCGTAAACCGTAATTACGCACACCCCTGCGTCCTTCCGGTTGACCCTGGGGTCCCTCGAATTGATCCAGAATGCCTCAAGCGCTTTTCGCGCACTTGTTTTTGCCTCCCGTGCTACTATCTTCACTCTCACCTCAAAATCTTCCCCGTCATGGCAACTAATTCTGTGGCAACCCAGCGCAGTACTAATTCGCGCCTTTTCATTCCCATCCAAGGGCTCTTTGATACGCACATGCAGTGGGCGGGCTGTTTCACGGATATATTCCTAGCCACAGCTCTGACATGTGATCTGATAATTAAACCCAGCAGCAGTACAGTCATCATCTCTGCCCGATGGGCAAATGACGCACTCTGGCGTGACGCATGCACGATCATATTGACGATTCCGCACAATTGCCATTATAAATTATTGGGCGGGATGGCCACCAGAGATACAGTACTTTCCGATCCCGCTCCTCGAAGGCATTTTTTGACAGCGCGGCTCACATCGTCGGATACGAATGGTATTATGAAAGGAACTTTGTCGCCTTGTGGTATATTATGACTTCGCTTATCTTCGTGGGCGTTCCGCGATGTGCGCGCGTGAGGTCCATAGCCATTAAAAGTCGCTATTTGACAAGCTAGGCTTTTTGACGCTTCACGCTCTTCCTCTCTAGAACACACAGTTACAGCAGTGCGAAACATGTTTCTGACAACCGCAAGTTATGTCTGAGTGGGATGCGCGGACCGCCAGTGGACCAGGATATTCTTGTGCGAAGGTTTGCGATACCATTTTCTGATTTTCCTGCCTTTCGCTAGTTGAATCTGAACATTCAGAAAGGGCAACCAGCTTTCCGACGGTTTTTCCCGGGTAGGTATAGGAATATATCCGTGAAACAGCCCGCCCACTGCATGTGCGTATCAAAGAGCACTTTTATGGGAAAGAAAAGGCGCGAATTAGTACTGCGCTGGGTTGCCACAGATTTAATTGCCATGACGGGGAAGATTTTGAGGTGAGAGTGGAGATAGTAGCACGGGAGGCAAAAACAAGTGCGCGAAAAGCGCTTGAGGCATTCTGGATCAATGCGAGGGACCCCAAGGTCAACCGGAAGAACGATGGAATAAATATAACGCAGGAACTACAGCCCTACATCAGATTTGCCTTCTGATTTGGGGTACTGCCTTCTGACATCTCGGTGCCCCGCCGTTTATTTACTAATACCTGATGTTCCACGGACTTTGAAAAGGTATGTCACTCAACTTCAAGCATCCCAGCCATTATCTTGGAAAATTGTGTCTTGAATTTCTGGGGGGTAAAAACTACGTTTGGCCGAGTAATTTTACACATAGATTCGACCTTTTTTCAGACTCCGAAGAGGGCGAAACCGCCAAAACGTTAGTCTACAATAAAACCATACCACATCGTGCCTGCTACAGTCAAACTGTCCACCATTATTCTGATGCCGAGGTTCATAGAGAGTCGATTGTGGAGATTACTTTCGAGGTCGTTTTTATCGAATTCTGGCCCGCTTTCGCTGCTTTCTTCAATACTATCCTCTCCAACATCTGCCAACTTAGTATTTCAGACAAAATCCTCGAGGACGAGATTCATCGTGAACACTGCCTTTAAGGATACAAAGCCCGAGTTGTTGAGTTCTACCGTCACCATTTGGGATTATAGTGCAAAAAGTTCTAAAAAAACGGAAAACAAACCTTACCTAAGAACTTCGAAGCGCAAAACATTTTCTAGGTTTCACACTTTGTCTGAAGTTTCCCAGAACACACCAAACATGCGTAATTAAATGTTTCAGAGGTTTCCTCAAACTGTTGCTCTCTGGAGTTTGAGAGTTCTGTGGGTATTCTTCCCTATTAACCTCTACTTCTGAACTTACCTATTCAAAAAACATCGAAAACTAGGATACGGTTTTATTATGCTGCCTTTGAAGGCAGCACACACGCTCGTAAACGTGGTTGAGATAACTACGGAAATAGAATGGCATGTCTTAGAACTGGGGGTGTGTATATAAGTCTGTTGGTACCTACTCGTTGGTGCCCCTGCTTCTACTGAACACAGCAGACGTTTGAGTGTACACAGGGAACGTTCGTTCTCATTCGGTCACACTATAGCGTGCACAACTATACCGCGAAGGTATCCCATACATTGCATAAAGGTGTCGCAGTCTGGCACACTAAGGCCTCTGGTCCATAACACCTTAGGATCCGTACCTAAGGGGTTCATGGAGTCTTTGGTCACAAGCCACAGTTTCGCCACCCTGAACTGTCGATCGCTGTCGAGTGATATCCGAAAAACTGCGCTATCCAGACTTCTGAGCTATTTCCATGCACCGCTTGCTGCTTTGCAGGAAACCCGCCTCAAGGATAGACCCGTTATCAGCGTCGGAGAGTACACCATCTACTGCGGTAACGCTGACGATAGGAGAGTGGGAGGCTGTGCAATAGCTGTAAGGAAGGATTTCAATGGTGTGGTCAAGGAGTTCGGCTCAACGTCGTACCGGAATGCATTCGTACGACTGCGGGATCACAGAGGATTCAATCTGTGGATAGTGAGTGCTCATTCGCCCACTGAAACCGCCGAAGACAATTCGAAGGATGCGTTTTATGAGGAACTTAATACGTTGCTGGCCAGGATACCTTGTCAACATGCTGTTGTCATGGGGATTGACGCAAATGCGAAGATGGGACTTGATCAGGAATCCGAAGTACTCGGTAAATGGTTCTACCCAGTGGAGCAAACATCGGACAATGGCTACCGCCTTGTCGACTTGTGTGAACGCAGTGGTATGATTATTGCATCGACATTCAAGAGGAATCATCGCCGCCATCAGCTTACGTGGCAGGGACCAACCCAGCTATCTCCAGAAGAGCAGCGGAAGCGGAAGATGACAAGTTTGAAACTACAGCTTGACTATGTCCTGACGAGGAATATTCCAGTATCGGACATTCGAAGATCTAGAGCTGTGTGGGATGTCGCATTCGAATCGGATCACCGTCCTGTTCTGTTGAACTTCACTGCGAGGATTCATAAGAGGAAGCGAGGGGTTCAGCCTCTCCAGAGGATTGACATGACAAGTCTTAGAGATGACGAATGCAGAAGTAATTTTCGACAACGCGTTTCTATTCACATCGGAGTGCGAACTAAGAAAAAGCTTTGCGACGCGGATTCTTTTGTCAAGTGCATCCAGGACGCTTCAAAAGAGGCACTCCCGGTTGTACAGCCTGAGAAGAAGTTCGCCTACGTCTCAGAGGAAACGACGTCTACTTACAACAGGGTATGTGCTCTCCGAACTGCAGTAAACTTTGTGGAGGAGAAGCGCCTGAGGAGGAAGTTGCGTCGGCAGCTTCAAAGTGACCGCGAACGAGAGTGGACTTGTAGAGCTAAGGAGTTCGAGAAGGCTTGGGAGGAGAAGAATCCGAGGAAAGCCTACACGTTGCTGCGAGAGTATAGCGGGAAGATGAAGAGATGTTTTCCTGTCCTCAACACTACCAATGGAGTTGCAGTTGGTGATGCGACGCTGCCAATATGGAAGGAGTACTTCAGTTCACTACTGAATCGTCCAGCGCCATCAGTACCTGAGCTCCCGCATGTTCAGAGAGCACATTACGATGTAAGTGAGGAACCGCCGACTCAATCTGAAGTTTTGGATTGTGTCCGGAAAATGAAGAATGGAAAGGCAGGTGGAGATCACAACATCACTGCTGAAATGCTGAAAGCTCTTCCTCCGTCTGGGATTCGTGAAATGACCAACACCATCCGTGCTATATGGATGAGCGAAAAGGTACCCGATTCGTGGAGATATGCGATCATCGTACCTCTTCACAAGAAGCTATCCGTCACGGATCCTAAGAACTACAGAGGAATCTCTCTACTTAGTGTCATGTACAAGGTTTTAAAACGTATCATTCTCGAGTGACTTATCAAACATCGTGAAGGAACGACCAGAGATGAGCAAGCCGGTTTTCGACCTGGAAGATCGACCATCGAGCAAGTGTTCGTGTTAAGAAGAGTAATTGAATCGCGGCAGCGGTATTCGAAGCCATTACAACTTGCTTTTTTGAACTTTGGAGCCGCGTTCGACTCTCCTCATCGTGATCGATTGCTCAATGCTCTGCGAGCAGATGAAGTCCCGGAAAAGTATGTTCGGTTAATCGAGGACATGAACAAAGGAACAACAGCAGCAGTTCGTACACCTGTCGGATTAACGTCAGCTTTCAAGGTGAAAACAGGAGTAAGGCAAGGAGCCGTAGCAGGACCTTTTCTTTTCAACTTCGCCGTTGATGACATCATGCGTAGAGTTGCAGAACAGTTTCCTGCGGATGTGATCCTAACACCATCAGGACGCTCCCTTGTCGACCTGGAGTACGCCAACGATATTGTGTTATTCGCTGAAAACAACGCAAAACTGCAAAGGATTGTGAACCTCGCTTCGAAATATGCCGCAGCCTATGGACTTCGTCTTCGTCCTGACAAATGCAAGCAGATGTGGGTCTCTCAGAGGCCTTCAACGGTAGTTTGTGTTGACGGACAACATATCGAACTGGTGGATGATTTCTGCCTTTTGGGCTGTTTGCGGAAGGACGATGGTAGTTATGCAGCGGATATTCGACAACGATGTGCGAAGGCTACGTCTGCATTTAAATCTCTAACCAAGTGTTTGTGGTCTACCAACATCGCGAAGGAAGTCAAGTTGCGCGTCTATCTATCCGCTATTCGCCCTATCATGATGTACGGATCGGAGACGTGGGCAGCGCCGAAGACGCAGATGGAAAGGTTGGATTGCACGGAGAGGAAGCTTTTTAGGCGTTTGCTTGGATATTTCTGGCCGCGCGTATGCCATAACGAAGACCTTTACAAGGAGATCGACGCAGTACATCAACGCTTGACACGAGGGAGGTGCCAGAATCTCCTAACGCCATCTCAAGCAGCAATGGAAAGTCGACTTCGACTGCTCGGGCATATACTAAGAAGAACGCCGGATCGTCTCGTACAACACGCTTTAAGAAGGCTTCCAAATCCTGTCTGGAAACGGCGACCTGGTCGTAGGCGAAAATTCTGGACGGATGTTGTTAAAGAGGATTTGAAGTCACTCGGCCTCGAAGATGTTTCGTTTCGCAGGAAATGGAGTAGTGACAGCTGGATGGATTGTGTTCAAATTGTGGCTGAAGACTGTGAAAAAATGGACGCTGTTGACTTCTAGGACGGCATACCTCGCTGAAGATGCGAAATGACCGCGTCAGGCGAAAGCCTACCGATTAAGTCAAGTCAAGTAAAGCCCCTTTCATAGTTTACCGGCCGACGTCGGACGACTCGTTATCAAATTTGATAAGTTAAGATAGATAAGATGGGTAGGGTAGGGTAGATAGATATTACACATTCGATAACGAGTCATCCGACGTCGGTCGGGCAAGCGTGAAAGAGGCTTAAAGCCCCTTTCACACTTGCCCGACCGACGTCGGACGACTCTTTATCGAATGTGGAATATCTATCTACTCTATTCTATCTATGTTATCTATCTTGACTTGTCAAATTCGGTAATGAGTCGTCCGACGTCGGCCGGCAAACTATGAAAGGGGCTTTAGTCATGTCTTAGAACACATCACCTACCCATTTTGAAGGGTCAAAAACGACCCGTCCCTGGATTTGCCGTTCTCCTCTGAAACAGGGGTGCTGGGTCATTCGTTGCCGTCTCAAGCCTCTTTCATAGTTAGCCGGTCGGCGTTGGACGACTCGTTATCAAATTTGATAAGTCAGGATGGATAAGATGGATAGGATAGGGTAGATAGATTTTACACATTCGATAACGAGTCGTCCGACGTCGGTCGGGCAAGTGTGAAAGGGGCTTTAGATGTATGATCTAATTCCGCAATCGCGTTCAGTCCGAAATGTCCCATTATCATAATCGTAGAAGCGAAGCGGTTGTTTTGAGAACGATTCTAGTTGATTTTACCAAAAACAACCGCTTCGCTTCCACGATTGTGATAATGAGGACTGAACGCGGTTGCGGAACTGAACTATATGTGGTTTGCTTATTGTATTTAATGTACCACCCAAAGCTCACGCAAAGCTCATTCAGAAGTGTAAATCATAGGGCTTCTTGTTGACGTTTATTAGTGAAACTTTTCCGGTGCGAAGTATCACACTGCCGCCGAGGAGGTGTCTGCCCTCAGAACTCGAACAATATCCCCTTTCACATTTGCACAGAAAGCCTTTATCCATCTAATAGGTAGCTGATCAATACTTAAACTTTGGGCGGCGGCGAAAGCGGAAGAGAAATTACATGATTTTGTGCAAATTGCTTGCGATTCTGCAGAAATAATCCTCTTGTAAACTGTATTGAATCACAATCAACTTGGTAAAGGTGTTGATCTCCTGGTCAACAAATCTTAGATCAGAAAATTCTATTTCACGACGCAAAAAATAATACAGGAAAGATTCAAACTCATGGAATGTGGGGTTCCGATCAGGGATGTGCGGCAATTGCCGTTTGCCGTTTGTCGTTTGTCGTTTGCCGGTCATTTTTTGGGACTTTTTTACCGTTTGTCGTTTGCCGAGTTTTTTGTTATTTTCGCGGCAAAATCGGCAAAACCTTGAAAGGAGACGCCGACTATGATCGCGGCCATTTTATTTATTTATTTATTTATTTATTTATTTATTACGTTCCGTAGAACGCTCCAATAAACAACTAGCTGACCATTAAGAAGAAATATATTCCATGCTCAGGAAAACAAAAAAACAAAAATCAAAAAAAAATCAATAAAACCATCGGCAACTAGATCAATGCAGACAACAGCAACGGTAGAGAAAAGAACTAAGAGGCATCGGAGTTCGAAACACCGGCACATTTTGCAGAAATGGTTGAATATGCGTGAGCATATTTTTTTAAAAAAATTTTCAAAATGAAAATGCCCGTGGGACTTCATCTCTCTACATGCCAACGAAGCTAAGGTTGCCGTGCCAGCCAGCTATGGCACATTGGACCTTACCGGAACTTCGGGTTATGGGCTTACTGGCTTCCCACATGGGACCGGTAAGGTGGCCAACCAGCCTGCGGCAAGTAAAGAAGCAGTTTCGCAATATTTTTTTTCGAGAGAAAATACAGTTCAAGCGGGAGCACTCACTCTAAATTCGAAACCAATTCATGAAAATAGGTCGGTATTTATCAGCGGTTTCCATAAAACACAAAATGTCCTCAGTATTTGCTAAGGGCTCGGAAAAAACTATCAATATTTCAAAAGATAGCCGGCTGCAACTCCATAGTCATCGCAAGTCTCATTACACCCTTCACCAATGCGACCATTTTGACGAGAAAAAAAACCATCAATCCAGTTGGCGTAGTAGTGCTGGTCAATAACTGAGATAGCATCGAATTCTGAATGGAAACGGTCACTGACAATGGAGGAAAAAACTGAGTTATCTATACATCCTCGATCTTTAATACATCCAAAAGATTTATCCTTTTTAGCTTTCTACGGAAACTTTGAGAATCTTTGCATAATATGAATTCAACTGGTAAAGTGTTTAGCCACCGTGCGCTACGGAAAAAGAATGAATTGTACACCAATTTATAAGAGTGCCTGTTTAGATTTGGATGGTGAAGCGCGAATCCGCCCCTTCTTCTGTTGCACGGCTTGAACACCCAGTACTTACTAGCTCTGAGTCTTACT
This sequence comes from Aplectana chamaeleonis, assembly GCA_029168955.1. NCBI lineage: Eukaryota > Metazoa > Nematoda > Chromadorea > Rhabditida > Cosmocercidae > Aplectana > Aplectana chamaeleonis. Next base: position 164,608 of record JAPDOI010000276.1, on the reverse strand, counting down.
TCCATGCGAATAATGCGGAAGCAGAAGACCAAATCATGCACCACTCTTCTGTACTTCAGGCTTCTCATATTGAGCGCGCGGAGACGATCTCTATAAGAGGAAAGTTCCTTAGGGTAGTTTGAATTCGGGAAGGCTCGATAAAATACCAATCTTGTGAATGTTTGTTGAACTCTTTCCAACATCCGGGTCTGCTTTTCATAGTTGGGTTCCATGCGGGTGACCCGTATTCAAGATGGGGTAAAACATAGGTTTTGTACAACGTAGTTAAAACTGAAGGCTCATTGACTTGAACATTTCTTAAAATCATAAACAGAGCTCTTGTAGCTTTGTTTACAACACTTTCTGCGTGTTTGCCTAACTTCAGTGAGTTGTCGACCAAAATACCGAGATCCCTGACACAAGTTTCCATCTTCAAGCTACAGCCATCCACATTGTATGCCAAGGGCGAAGTAGGACCCAAGTGAAAGAAGACAGTTTTGGACAGGTTGACAGGAATTTCCCACTCATAGGACCACTCCAGCATTCTCTGAATTGAGAGGCACAGATTAGCATGAGCTGTATTTTGACCATTCAAATCATACGCACAGTATATCTTGATGTCGTCTGCAAACATCTTTACTTCGACAGCAGGATTTACTTTGAGTACCCCAGGAAGGTCAGCTGTGTATGCAAGGGATAGAAGTGGCGAAAGAGCTCCCCCTGAGGTACACCGCTTGGACACAAGTGACGGTCCAGAATAAGCCTCGCCTACTTTGACCGTCATATGTCTATTGTGCAAGTATGACCTCAACCAGTTCAGTAGTTGCCCGCGTATTCCTAGAGATTCAAGTTTGTGAAGAAGTTTGGAGTGACTGACCTTGTCGAACGCTTTGGATAAATCGAAAAATATTATATCCACTGATTTTCCCTTGTTCACAGCCCCTAGCCAGTCGAAAAGGGAATCGGAAACTAATGTTGTCGTGGATGCACCTGGGAGAAAGCCGTGTTGTTCCACTGGTAGAATTTTTTGACGCGTAAACCACTCCAAAAGTCTTTCACAGATGAGTTTCTCAAGAACTTTTCCTGCGATTGGGCAAATACTTATTGGTCTAAACTGCGATATTGAAGATGCGTCTGGGGATTTTGGAATTGGGGTCACAATTGCATCACGCCAAATGTCTGGAACCTCTCCAAAGGCTAGAGAAGCATTAAAGACAAAAGTCAGAGGATGTTGTAGAGCAAGAGCACAGTTTTTAAAAACGATCTGCGGTATGCCATCATATGTACAAGGAAGTGAAGACTTTAGGCTTTTCAGCACCTTCAAAACGTCAGAAGGGCTTAGCATAATATCAGGGCAGCGTGTCGAAACACCAAAAGTTTTAGAGGACTCTCGAAAGTTGAACTGTGTGATGTCTTCGTCGCTTCCTGTGACGAAAACTGAAGCAAAATAGATTCCTAGTGCTTTTGCCTTGTCCTGATCAGTGTACAAAGGCCTATTATCTTCGCTGTATATCACAGAAGGTTTCGAAACAGCTTTGGTTTTATATTTCAGATAATTACAGAAGGCATTCCTATTAAGTCCTATCAAACGACGCTCGCGATTAGCCGTATACTTTTTCACGTGGAAATTTATGTCCTTGCAAACTTTTTTGTACAAATGATGTTCTAACGGATTTGAATGAATCGAGAAAAGCCGAGATTTCTGCTCTATCAGATTCTTAATATGCTGAGGATATTGAGATTGCTTGGCTCTACTATACCGAAAATGGACGCTTTCAGCGAATTGATCGTACATTACTAAACTAAAACGATAATAAAGGTCGTCAACACTAGCGTAGTTATTGAAAACCTGGACCCAATCAATCGAGTTGAGGCTTTCATTGAGCTTTGAATACTCTACTCGTTCATACATAGGCTCAGGCAAATACAATTGATCACTCTCATGAAATAATGTTTCGAAGAAAATAACGTTGTGATCCGAACCACCAAAAGGAGGAGATACGCCGATATTGGTTATAATTGAATCACTTGCAAAAACTAAATCTAAAAGATCGCGGCCATGAAGGCACTAGGGGTAATCCGAGTATCCGTTGTTTGCTCAACCGCTGTCCGTGGTTTTTACTTATCTGGGGTGGTAGTGAATAAGCTCAAAAACGCAAGTTGACTCGCGGTAAGTTCGCGGTAAACTGCAGCAGAGCGCGAGCTTTTTATTTGGCGGTTTTCAGGAAAGGGACTAGACATTGCTGAAACTACGCACTCGCATGCCATGTTATGAGCCATTAGATGCGCAAAGTATGTGAAAATTCCCCAAAAAAATGTTTCATTTTGTCTTTTTTCGGGAAAATATCGACTTAAAAAAATTTCTGAAGATTTTTTAAACTTTATTCAGCTCGCGGTAAATTCGCGCAGAACTATAATATAAAGGCAGCAGACACGCTCGAACAAATTGTTGAGATAATTACGTTTCTGAAGTCGCATGTCTCCTAGTAGACTGCTCACGCCGTTGGAAGTGTCAAAAACGAGTCAAAACTACTAAATTTCAGCAATGCAAATCGAAAAATTTCTGCAACCCCGCCCCTGAGCTTCTGCAACCCTGCCCCAAAATAGAAACTCGTCCAGATTGATAGTACTAATACGGTCCCTTTGGCTGGTTTTTGATGCTTCCAACGAGGTTAACGTTCCAGTACAGGCTGTAAGAGTATGTCGGCTTCTCTATCTCAACCGTTTTGTTGTCAATATTCGCTGTTTCAACCGCGCGCCGTAAGACTCGTCCACTTCCACCTGATAACAAAATAACCCTTATTCCTCTATTCGCACACAGTTTTCGTTAGTTTTTTCGTCGGTTCCCAATGCAACCAGCTCCAAAGCTTTGATTTATTTCATAAAATCCATACCATTTTTGAGCGTGTCTGCTGTCTTTAAAGGCAGTGTTCACGATGATCATCCTCGTTGACTTTCCACAGTAAAATGATAGGGGAGAAGGATCCTAGGCTCCCAGTGCCAAAGGAGCGGTAGAAAACGAGCCAGGAGTGGCAAAATAACGGCTGCAAACAAGCGTTTTGGTGCCCCAGACACGCCCCGTGCCCCAGATCTTCCCCTTGAAAGGAACAAATGAAGATTCAGATTATAATAATGATCAAGTGAAGGAGGTGCTGATAAGTGAGCTGTTTGCTTCATTGCACTGATAGGTATCATCCATCTAGCGGTCAATTCCTCCACGCTCGAAAATCAACGTGAACAAGGGAGAGCCTATTTGGGCTCAAAAACGCGTTTTCCGTGTCCTTTTAAAGCATGCCTTGCTATATAGGGCACCAGACCTTCCGTAAACCGTGGAGATATCGGAAGTGAAATTTATCGTGAACACTGCCTTTAAAGCGAGCTGACAAAGAAATCCCCTTGACCTCGACCCTCGACTGTGCCGCGATGGTTCCACGGTAGCACCGCAGCAGCTCCGTAATGATTACTGTGCCGCGAAGATTCTGTTGCAGCGTCTTGAAGGTCTTCGACGCCGCGACATTGCCGCGACAACACCGCGGCAGTTCTGTGTTGGAACCGCACGAACTTCGCGAGGATGCATCAGCGAACCCGCTTCGACTACGATTCACTGTTATGCATGGTAGAAAGCGATTGTGCATGACGTGCATCCCGTATCCCCAAAGTCGCAATAACGGGAATACACTCCGTCCCTAACAGGCAGAGGACGTAAGCACCGCAGGTGTGTATTTTTGTTCGTAGGCCCACCCAGTTGTATTATGACTCATTTCGTTTAAGTTACTCGCAGTCGATCCTGCTTTGTCAGAGTGCAACCACCAATCGTGGAGCCACAGCCGCACCTCCGCTGAGCCGCAGCGGTAATGCCATGGAGCCGTAGCGGCACTATCGCCACCATATTGGCTTCCTCGCGAAGCCGCAGCGGCGATTTTTTTTTTGACTTCCATGAGGTCCCACATGTCTTGTTTATGTTCATCTGATGCCTTGAAATAGAATTCCTTCCTTGAATTGGAATTACTAGAATGTTGACATAGGTATTGGAAAAAAAGAAAAACAACTAGACGGCACATATGATTAACTTTTGGGTCAATCTAAGGGATGAGGTTTTTGCCGTTTGCCGTTTATCGGCCGTTTTTGGGATTTTCTTGCCGAAATCTCAAAATCGTTTGCCGCACATCCCTGGTTCCGATACGTTTGCCCCCCCCCCCCGATACTGTACAGTTAATACGAATGAGACTGTCTGCCCACACGGTTGGCGTGCGTGCGAGCGGCCGTCACAATGACATTCTTCAGACGAGCTTTTCAACAACTCGGAGACACCTGACAGGGATATTATTCGCTGATCGTCTGATATTCCTGCTAATCGATCCACTTGTTCAAAAATTGCCTTCGTGACGGCCGATCAACACGCTCGCGAACCGCTTGGGCCAACCGTCTCATTTGGACATAAGCTCTGGTACAGCCGTAGTGAACTGTTGATTTCGATTATCACCAGCAGCGGAGCGGTGGGCCTCGGTGAAATATAACTAGTGATAAGGAAGTTTCGACGAGAAAGCCACACCTCCGCGCTGTGATAACCGAAAACATGAGTTCAATTAGAATGAAACAGAGTCTACCTTACATCGACGACGGTGAGAATGGCCCATCACCTCTGTTTTCGAGGAGGGCACAAATACAGAGGACGGAGAAATAGAGGGTCCGGGCCGAATTTTTACTCATGTAGCGGCATTTTGTGTCGTTTTTGATGCTTTAAAATGAGTGGGCGTTGTTTTCTGAGCCATACCATTCTATTTCCCTAGTTATCTCAACCACGTTTACGAGCGTGTATGCCTTTAAAGGTACAGTCCAAGCTCAGGGACCAAATCACAGATTACCTCATGATTGTGAAGTATACCCACCCTATATACCATCATGCCGCTCAATAGTGGTGAGATGAGGGGTGGTCGTCTTGTGGCGCCAAACAGTGATAAGATTAGGCTTATCAGAGGGAAGGGCTACGCAGCTATTGGTTACCGAAGTGGCGCCGACCAATAGCACTTCCTAGCCCCTCCCTCCGATCCGCTCACTCTCCTCATTGTTTGGCGCCACAAGACGACCACCCTGAGATCAGCCATGTTTTCCGGTCAATGGCTCATTCTTCCTTTCATTCTCAGCCTCTCTCTAATCCTTGAGGCCTGCATATATCGGTTGCAAATGGCGGAAGTTACACGCCTCGGACAACTCGTCCAACATGCTTCCGCAGCTCAATTTCTGAGAAGCCATAACTCCGTTTCCAATGTATCTTGTATTGCTCCAGTGACATCATTGGAATCAGCTTGACCCCGTTTTTGAGATGGGCCGGAAAACAGAAAAACGACTCTGAAGTTGAGCTGTGCCTTCAAAGGCAGCATACACGCTCGTAAACGTGATTGAGAAAACTACGGAAATGGAATCGCATGGCCCAGATTACAACGCCTACGCATTTTCAAATGTCAAAAACGACCAACAATGCCGCTACATGAGTTAGAAGTTGGCCCCGCCCTGTATTTTCACGCCCCTTGTATTTGCCCTTTCCCTGTAACGCAAGGTTGCTGGGTCATATTCAAAGTCGGTACTGTTGGTAGATTGCCTTACAAGTGAACCACACACGTCACTGACGGCAAAGATGGCCCAACAACCCCGCGTTGGAGGAAAAGGGCAAATACAGGGAGCATGAAAATAGAGGGCGGCGCCAACTTCTAACCCATGTAGCGGCATTGTGGGTTGTTTTTGGCACCCCAAAATGCGTAAGCATTATGTTGTAAGCAGGGATGTGCGTAATTACGACTAACGGCTAACGAATTTAACGACTAACGGGCTTTTTGGGTGTTACGTCTAACGACTAACGACTAACGAATTCAAAAATATTTTCGTAAGCAATCCCAAAATTCGTTAGAAAATCAATAGTCATTCACATCGCGCTTCAAACCAATGATTACTCCAGAAATGATACATGGTTCCCTGTTGGTTTTTCGCGGTGGATAGTGCAAAGTAACCATGGCCTTCAGTATTTATTTTAGTAGTGAAACTGCTTCACAGATCTGGAACCCCCACATTATGAACTCAAACGAACGTTGCGAAAGGTCCCGTGCAGCGTTTGCGCGACTTCGTGTCGGTCGCACGACTTTATGGTTGGCTCACTGAACCAGTTCCGACACTGACCGGTTTCAGCGGAAATTTTCGAAGAGGGCATTATCAGAGGAAATAATGTGGAGCGGTGCATGCAGGCCACAACTGCGCACCGACAGGAACTACATCCGACGATTGGATTGTAAAGGGCGCCTTCCTCCGATTTTCAGTCATAAATTCGAGATATGCGATTTCTATAATGTGGTGCTGAGATCTATGAGTAGTTAAAGTTTTCATTTGAATTCTGATTTCTTGCGACCTCTCCACCATTTTGGGAGCAAGCTCGAAACGACGCGCGCGCTCAACTCGCAACGCTGGGAAAAGAATAAACAGTGCAAAGTTGGCGCAGTTCTCCGTGTTGTCACCATGGGATAGATCTCATATACCATCATATGTATAGTCTGCAAATTTTGGACTGAAAAAAGCGAACAGCTCAAGGTTTCCCCGGTTCCCCATATTGCTTATTTCCTCACCGGAAAAAAGGACAAAAATCGATAAACACACTCTCTAGAGTATTAGGCTTTCATTTATATTTTGATTTATGTACAAGTAGGTTCGCAGTTTAAACTAGGTTCCCTAAAGATAAATTGTTTAGGTGTTTAATCGCCATGAATGTTTTGGAAAATATACATCTTGTTATGCCTTCCTTCTTTTTCTATTCATAAGGGCTTTTTTCTGCCTCAACTTTTCAAAGCCTAAATTTCTAACGATTAACGATTAACGACTAACGACTAACGAGGGTTTTGGCCAGTTGAACGACTAACGACTAACGAATTACAAAATTTTTGTTACGCACATCCCTGGTTGTAAGCCATACGGTTCGATTCACGTTTTTATCCCAACCACGTTTACGAGCGTGTATGCTGCCTTTAAAGAGAAGCGCCTCATTAGCAGTGTTTATAAGGATTAATACGTTGTAGGTTCCGTTCTCGACAACAGATGGAGATGTAGTACATTCATAGAGTCTTGTATTCTTTGAATAGTATGTTTCCTGTTTTTTGTTTCGAATAGTCGGAAGAGAATATGTGCACGAACCATAGCCTTTCTTACTATCATTTCCTAATGCAACTCAAAAATCTAGGCTGTCATTCATGTTAAAAACCTAGACCTCTTCTTCAAAAAACTTCTTCGAAGATTTTTAGATTCGTTTCTCCAATATAGTGAAACATTTTCATTGAATTATTTCCAATCTTCATTGCACGAGTTTTTTTCAACAGCCAGTGGCAAACTCACTCATTTGACTAATTGTTGAAGAAATCAATCGCTACATGTAACTTGTTGGCATCTTCTGGGGATCCAATGGTCATACAAAATTGGATGTCATCCGCATTCATCTTATACAACCATTTTCATTTAGCACTGGCCATAAGTAAAAACAACATTGTAATTCTTCTGGATTCAGCCATGGTAGAAGCAAGAGCCAAGTTTTCAGAGGCTGATGCAAGAGCACAGTGTTGAATTGGGTAGAAGCATTAGGAGCATGCCGGCTCACCAATTCACTGCGCTGTTTGTCACATATAAACTGAACAAAGTTTCAGGCAAATAAAATTTTTTATTAAAAGTTCTCCAGTTAATCGCACTGACGTCTACAAGTATTAGTGTGTCCGAATAGGAATGCAATCTTTACAGTCGGATTCATAATTAAATGGTTAGGTTATTCCGCATTAGCGCGTATAGCTCATCAGTCACCGAATAATTTCGCTATCCTTATTTCTACTTTTTCATGCTGCTGCATTTTTGGCGGGAGAACTGCTCGGAGAAAGTGATAGGTAGAAAACACCACGCGAGCACGTATCTTGCACGAATGCTAGCAATGTGAAAGCAGGGTTGACCAGCATCGAACACTATCTGCAGCTGTTGAGTAAGAAGCTTCTACTCGAAGCTCTTTTGTGTGAATTTTTGAAATCTGCGTCAGAACGCGCTTTTCTATTGGGACACCTTGAGAAAAAGTATAAATGATCACTAGTTAGACTCTGCAATCATTCTTATCATATTCTTACTTTAAGACCGGTGCTGCTTAGTATGGAATATACATTCCATCCCAGTTTCGGATATCCGGGTAGGATAATCCGATCGGATAATCATCCGAAATCCGATCCGACGTCACAATGGTGATTTCGGAATGATCCGAAATCCGATCGGACGAGAAAACAAGGTATCCGAAATATCCGATATCCGGAAAAGTCAAAACCGAAGGATCCGATCAGAAAACCGGATAATTGGATAGAAAAACGGTTGAAAACGGATAATCGATCGGATCGAAATCGGACAATTTCGGATGAAAATCTGATAATTTCGGTTGAAAATCGGATAATTTCGGACCGTAAAGATTTGTTCATTTTACTCAATTCAACAATCGCGCCCTGAAGGTAATATCTGACCCACTGCCCAATGTTTCTGCCTTGTCCGAAATTTGATATCAATCTCCGTCGACGTGCGCCTGTGATTATCGCGCGCACATGTATTTTGACGCATTGCTGGCGCCGAAATTGAAATTCCGAAATCCAGAAGATTCTTTCGTCTAGTATTCTTTTTCTCAGCCATTAGAAAGCATCGCATCAGAGGCGCAATAAGATGGCAATCTCTCACGGCTTGTAACATTTATCTAGAGTAGACAGGGTTGTAGGTCTAACCGGACATGAATTTGATGCAATAAATCATGTCCAACACGTTGGCAATCAGGACATTCATCGGAGACTGACTGGTCAATCCTCTGTGCGTAGGCCTTGACGTAGGTAGAATGACCGCATCTAAGACCTGCTAGGATGGTTCGAGTACGCCTGGGCAGGTCAGCTTCACCATCATCGACTAGGGGAGGCACACCGCCATACACTGGATTGGGCTGAGCAGCAGACAACTGTTCTGTCATGAAACGAGTGTGCTCAGCCATCTGCACCCCTCTACGCGAGTGCTCGGAGGTTCCGAAACATGCAGTACCATGGCTCTATACGTTTCACGTTGAACTTCCTTTGTGCTGCCCCCGGCGGTGCCAGCAAGGGCACGCAGAATGTTGTGGCGTGAATTGGCTGCAGCAGCACGTATACGTACGTGTGTTCTCGTGGAAACGTGGAGAGGGATCCAGGAAGGATGTTTCTCACCTGTACTTGAATTTGTCAAAATCCCAGTCTTCCATTCAGTGGCGGAGAACCGGAGCTTAGTCACGATTCTATGAGCATTCGTACCCGCCGCGATCTTAGGTGGTCCTTTATCTGCCCAATAAGCCCACTCAGAAAAACAACTTTGTATAGAATATCAAACCTCTGGGTCTTTTACTATCCGGATTTTGAAAGCTGAGGAAAACTCTGGGTTTTGTGTAGTTGACCGCTTTTTCCAGACGCTAACATTGAAAAAAGCAGACGAAATAATTCCTGTAGCTTGTGCTCGAACTTTTTTATGTTTCGTGCTGTGTACGACCAGAGCGTTTTGCTTACGCCTCATTTTGGTTACCTCGAAAGGCTCCTGGTTTCCGCTGTTGCAATTCCTGCGCGAGCAGCGGCGTGCCGCGGCCGAACCCGTTGCGAGGAATGCGGCCCCAAATATTAAATTGCCCAGGATTCGCTGCGCTTCATTACTTTCCAAACGTCAGACCTCGAAATTTTCTCTGCACCAACATGTAGTCGTCGATAAGTGTCGCAGTGAGGTCAAATCCGATTATGATGAAGCCGACTTTATGGTCACAAATCTACTTTCGGAGAGGAAGATGTGTCGGAAGACGACACCGAAATAGTCGACTAAACGCGTCGACTATTTCGTCGACTATTAAGGCAACCATAACAGTCCGAGATCTCCAAATATGTCTTGTTTTATGGTCACCACGATAGTTTGTTGTATTTTTTTCCAATCTGAAGGTTTGCTAGCACCGGTCCAACTGCTCATGTCAACTATTGCTTTAAAATTTCCCAAAACAGGTGATTCGTTTGTTTCTACGATTAATATATGAAGATTACATTTGGTTTTAGAATGGTGTTTCACTCACTCACTCACTCATCCCATTAGCTGGCGGCTGGCGGAGCGGGATGACCTCTCAACCAGTACACTGCTGTAGGTGCCATAGGAGCTCGTGTGGCCTGAACGATACGCTTCCATTCAGAACGATTAGCCGTAATTATTTTAGCATTAACGACACTGCACCGTTGAGGTTTCAGATCAGCTTCGACTTGCTTCAACCACGTCTTCTTCGGGGCTGTTCTCTCGACCTTCCACAGTTTTGGGCGCTTTCTCATAACAAGCTGTGCGGTAGTCGGCTGACTTCCATTCTGCATACGTGCCCAAACCAACGCAACCTCCTCGTTCGGATTTGTTCTTCGATCGTCGGTTGATGGTCGCAGCTGTCTCGAATAACGTCGTTGCGAACGCGATCTCTTAACGTTGTTCCGAGAATTTGACGCAAACACCGCATTTGGAAAACCTCCAGCTTGCTGAGATCCGTTTTGAGTAAGGTCCACGACTCCGACCCGTACAGTAGATTCGGCATTATAAGTGATCGGAAGATCCGCATCTTGGTCTTGATTGACACATTGCCCATTTTCCACAGACACCAACCTAAAGAAGGAAAAGCAGCACACGCCTGCCCGATCCTGCCTTGTATCTCTGTTGCGGCCACCACCTTGCGCTGCTGCACTACCGATCCTAGGTACTTGAACTCCTCGACTTGTTGGAGCTCAGCTTCTTCGAAGAACACAGAAGCACGTGATCCGTCTGACGTCATGACTTTAGTCTTGTCTTTGTTTATCCGTAGACCGTACGATTCTGCGATCTCCGCTACATCCTTCATCAAATCCGTAGCTTCCTTATCATTATCCGTGAACACAGCGCTGTCGTCCGCAAACATCAAGTCCGTGGCAAACACGTTATCGCCATATTGGACCCCTCTTCTATCTTTGAAGGCCTTCCTCATTATGGCGTCGACCACAGTGTTGAAGAGCAGTGGCAAAATTACATCTCCTTGCCGTACTCCTGCACTGACCGCGAATTCTTCAGACAGCTTGTCCCCGACGCGGACGCAGCTAGCTGAACCGTTGTATGTTTCCTGCAGAAGCTTCACAATTTTTCCCGGCACGTGTTCGCACTCCAATGTTCTCCATAAGGCAGGCGAGTGTACGCAATTAAAGGCCAACTTTAAGTCCATGAAGATTATAACAACCCGCTTTCCACAGCGGATCCTTTCCTCCATAAGTTGACGAAATGCGAATATTTGATCAGCGCAGCCTCGACCAGGACGAAATCCTGCCTGTTCCTCTCGACTGGTATGCTCCCGATGGCGTTGAAGTCTGCACTGGATTATCTTCATGAAGACTTTACCAACGATTGATAACAGACTGATTCCGCGATAGTTTTTACAATCCCTGGTATCACCCTCTTTGTGAACAGGCAAGACGATAGCCTTCTTCCAGGTAGATGGGACGCTTCCTGACTGCCAGACGAGGGTGATCAGTTGATGTAACCGTCGTTGCGACACATAACCACCTGCCTTAATCGCTTCAGCAGTTACGTTGTCTACGCCAGGCGCCTTCCCGTTTTTGAGACCCATAATTGCCGCTCTCACTTCGTCTAGAGTGGGTTCAGAGTCAAGCATCGCTTCCTGTGGCACTTCAACTGGTAGAGGCTCGTCAAGCGGGCGTTGTGGTGCATCGTGACTGTAGAGTTCGCTGAAGAACTGCTTCCATCGTGACAGGCGCTCATCCAGAGAACGCACATAGGAGCCGTCCATATTCCTAATACAATCGCTAGCTGAATTGGTCTTCTTTCTGAGACGGTTTAGTGTACTATACAATGTGCGATGGTTATTTCTTGCAGACGCCTCCTCTAGTTCGTCGGCTATCTTATTCCAGTAAGACTCTCGCTCCTCTCTCAACTTTCGACGTAGCTCTCGACACAGTTGCCGATAACGCCCGAAGTCGCTTAGCTTTACTTGCTGCCGCTCATACACAAGACGTAGAGACTCGTCCGGTATCCATGGCTGTGTTCGCCGGCGAACAACAGGGCAGAGAGGCTCTGCACAATGTAGAAGTACATCAGCTGTTTGCTTTTCATGCTCGTCCACGGACATCGAATCTTCCAGCACTGAAAAGCGATTTGACAGCGCGATTTGAAACATTTCTCTTGTTCCAGGTGTCAGCAAATGGGACCAGTCCAACTTCTTTTTAGAGGGCGTCGCTCGCCTAGGTCGTCATCTTTTAGCGAAGACCTGAAACGGGAGTTTACCAGCACGTAACCCAAGGTGGCTATATCTTGTCCAGTCGAACTCCTCCATGTTAGATGATGCTTCCGGGGATGTTGAAATAGACTGTTTCCAATTACAAGCCCGTTAAATGCCGCAAACGAAAGCAAACGTAAACCGTTATCGTTTATTTCACCGACGCTGAACTTTCCAAGCACTTCTTCCCATCCTGTTCTGACACTCCCGACTCTTGCATTGAAATCGCCTGCTACAATGGTAACATCGGTTTTCGGGATCGCATTCAGAACGTCTTGGAGTTGTGCGTAGAATGCGCCTTTGTCAACGTCGGAACTTGGCTCCGTGGGCGCATAGATAGACACGACATGCGTTTTTATCGTTCCGCTCAACACGAGGACAGCAATCCTGCCAGAAATCGGCTTAAACGTAATCACGCTTCCAGCTGCGTCAATGATGTTCGCTTGAATACACGGAATTAAAGGCAGCAGACACGCTCGAAAAAGTTGTTGAGATAACTACATTAGTGGGGTCGTGCAGGCTCTAGAAGAGCCCTCACGAAGTTGCAAGCGTTAAAAGCGAGTCCAAATGACCGTATTTGAGCCGTAGTCAGTCACGAAATCATCCTTGCTCCGCCCATCGATACGGGCTCCGCCCCTCCATACAGGTATTCAATGCTCGATTGCGGCCACTTTAGATTACTTTTTAGGCTTCTAACGACGTAAGCGTTCCAGAAAGGGCCGTACGAGTACATTAGCGTTGTTTTCCCAACTAATTTGTTGCTAGCTCCGCTATTTCAGCCAGTGCCGTACAACTCGTCCATTTCTGGGCCAATATAGAACGTACCGTTATATCTTAATTTCCGGCGATTTGTTTTCGTTTTTTTCGTTATTTCTGAACACTAACAGCTTCAGACCTTCTGTTTAATCCATAAAATTGATATCATTTTTGAGCGTGTCTGCTGCCTTTAAATCTTCGGTACAACTTGAAATTTTTCTTATCCGTTTTTTCATCTGAATCGTCCGAAGGATCCGATTTTATCCGATAACCGATCCGTTCAAAAATTCTCGTTTCGGATAGGATCCGTCATCCGAAATTCTCGTTTGGGCCAGTATCCGTTTTACCCGATGAGTCGGTTTCGCAAAGTCGGCAATATCCGAAAATCTGATCCGACGCGATTTTAGCCATCAGATGGAATGGATACAGCGTACTGATTTCCAACGACCGCTTCAACATCGTCTGACAATGTGCAGCGTCTGGTGCACTACGCTATTCATCTGCATGAAGTCTGAGCAGACCTATCTTTAAGGCCCCGGTCATAGTTGGTGCTATTTGCATCTGCATCCCCCCCGCACCCCCCAACACCCCCCCGCACACCCCAACACCCCCCAACACCACCCCGGTCGATACGTATGTTTAAAATGATGGAGTGAGGTTGAGAAAATCCCTCGATGCATCCAACTAGATATGACGATGATTACGTGGCCAACAGGATTGCACCTGTTCAGAGAAATAGTGAAGGCGAGTATGGTGAAGTCACGGAGGTAGCAGTAAGGTTAGCTTTCTAGTGATACGCAATGTTTTATCATCGACCCAGCCACCCGGTGATTTTCTCATCCGCCGTCATCCACGTATTGCATGGATATCGACCGCGTCGGATACATTGAGTGATTTTCTCAACCTCACTCCATCATTTTAAACATACGTATCGACCGGGGTGCGGGGGGGTGTTGAAGAGTGCGAAGGAGAAGAGGATACACCAGTGATTTTCTCAGCTTCACCTCACCATGTTGTTCATACGTATCGACCGGGTGGGTGTTGGGGGGGTGTTGGGGGGTGCGGGGGGTGCGGGGGGATACACCGAGTGATTTTTGCATCCCATTTCCAATGCATTCTGTGTGTATCGACCGGGCTGGAGGCGTCGGCTCATCCAACTATGACCGGGGCCTAATGCTTTCATGAGCTGTTTACACAGGATGTGATTACGATAATCCGTACTATAAAAGCAACTGTTGGTATGCATGATTCACTTTTTAATATACTAACGCCTACGATGGGGGTCCAGGACTCGGTCGAGTGCGATGTGGAGGTTAACAAGAATGAACAGCAAGAAAGGGAAGAAGAGAAGGTTCGGAGCCGCCTATATCGCTGAACTACGAAGGAGTCTTCAGTTGATTATTAAGGTGCTGAAGGAGTTCAAGTTCTATCACGGCTATTTACCTCGTGAAGATTTGTTATTTGTACTCAAAAATGAGGGTGATTACCTACTGCGAGTAAGCGAAGTTGGATGCGGTGAAAAAACTGTAGGTGTTAGTTTTGGTCTATTTACTGTAAGATTCCTCAATTCATACTTGCAGGTGGAGACAGATATGCAAAGCAAACGAGCTATCATTCTGTCGGTTTTAACAGAGGTTTCTCCCTGCGATGCGACCGTTTCTCAGTTGGTACCAGCACCATCTCCAGTTAAGGTTGGCGGTATGAACGTAGTCAGAGGGAAGCATGTAAAGTGCGTTCGAATGAGATTGGCCGACCATGCAGCCGTCGCACGGTGCAGGCCGCTGTCGCGTGCGCCGCTCTCGGACGAGCATGCGAAACGACAGCGAGGCTTTCCCCGCAGCCATTAACTAGGAGTGGGCCGGCAGCGGCTTGCTACAAGAAATGAATCAGTTCTGCAGCCGAGGGGGAGGGGGTGGCAGCCGTTTGAACACTCGTCCGAGAGCGGCACATGCGACGACCACCTGCCACGCAAGACGGCCGCATGGTCGGCCAGTCTCATTCGGACACACTTTAGAACTTCATGGCACAGTCCAACCTCTAGGACGAAGTTTGAGATTCCCGAATGATTACGGAGTACACGAGTGCGAGTAGGGAGCTTCGGGGGTCGGACCTGCGGTCCCGTCGCGGACATGCGCTGAGCACGGCTCGGCAGCAATCCCTCGGCACAAAGGCTCTCGGCAGTGCCCCAATCGTCAGCAGTGTCAACATATGGGATGATTTCGTATACGAAATTTAGCAGAGTCATATTTTGAGAGCAATTTACTCAAAAATCGTCAATAGCCACCAGAGCGCCAATTATTTATTAGATTTTATAACTTGGATGCTTTCAAACGAGTAAAAACGAGTCACACGGGAAAATAACCTGAACGTTGAGTGTTTAATACACGCAATCTCATGAGCATGATAGAAAAACCGGATGTGAATAAAAAAAATGAGCACAAGCGCTCCAAAGCGTCGTCATGACGTTCGAACTAGACGAAAAATACCGTGCGGTACAAATTGCCACGATAGCCGTAAAACATAGTGTATGGTGCAATTACACAACTCACACCGGGAATCACGCCTGTAATTCCAGTGCGACCGCATTCTCAATAAATAATCACATAGGAACGGTTGTTTGGCGGTGGAAAAGGGATTGTCGGTGCAACCGCGGAAGCAAGAATAGACATATCAGGTTGAAATCACTTGAAACCCAGATTGGACGGTGCAGCCTTCGGCTGATTTCCGGGCCGGGCCCCGGGTGGGGGCTGATTTTCGTGTTGGCTGCAATTCGGAGTGGTTTAAATCATTTAAGACCCTTGATGGACGGTGCAGCCTTCGGCTGCACCGTCAGGCAAGGGAGGTGATCTTCGGGTGGGGGCTGATTTTCGTGTTGGCTGCAATTCGGAGTGGTTTAAATCATTTGAGACCCTGGATGGACGGTGCAGCCTTCGGCTGCACCGTCAGGCAAGGGAGGTGATCCCCGGGTGGGGGCTGATTTTCGTGTTGGCTGCAATTCGGAGTGGTTTAAATCATTTGAGACCCTGGATGGACGGTGCAGCCTTCGGCTGCACCGTCAGGCAAGGGAGGTGATCCCCGGGTGGAGGCTGATTTCAGTGTTGGCTGCAATTCGGAGTGGTTTAAATCACTTGAAACCCAGATTGGACGGTGCAGCCTTCGGCTGCACCGTCAGGCAAGGGAGGTAATCCCCGGGTGGGGGCTGACTTTCGTGTTGGCTGCAATTCGGAGTGGTTTAAATCATTTGAGACCCTGGATGGACGGTGCAGCCTTCGGCTGCACCGTCAGGCAAGGGAGGTAATTCCCGGGTGGGGGCTGATTTTCGTGTTGGCTGCAATTCGGAGTGGTTTAAATCATTTGAGACCCTGGATGGACGGTGCAGCCTTCGGCTGCACCGTCATGCAAGGGAGGTGATCCCCGGGTGGGGGCTGATTTTCGTGTTGGCTGCAATTCGGAGTGGTTTAAATCATTTGAGACCCTGGATGGACGGTGCAGCCTTCGGCTGCACCGTCAGGCAAGGGAGGTGATCCCCGGGTGGAGGCTGATTTCAGTGTTGGCTGCAATTCGGAGTGGTTTAAATCATTTGAGACCCTGGATGGACGGTGCAGCCTTCGGCTGCACCGTTAGGCAAGGGAGGTGATCCCCGGGTGGGGGCTGATTTTCGTGTTGGGTGCAATTCGGAGGGGTGTAGATCACCTGAGACCCTGGATGGATTGGTGCAGCCTTCGGCTGCACCGTTAGGCAAGGAGGTGATCCCGGGTGAGGGCTGATTTTCGTGTTGGCTGCAAGATTCAGGTGGTTTTAGATCACCTGAGACCCTGGATGGACGGTGCAGCCTTCGGCTGCTGCGTCAGGCAAGGAGGTGATCCCCGGGTGGAGGCTGATTTCAGTGTTGGCTGCAATTCGGAGTGGTTTAGATCACTTGAGACCATGGATGGACGGTGCAGCCTTCGGCTGCACCGTTAGGCAAGGGAGGTGATCCCCGGGTGGGGGCTGATTTTCGTGTTGGCTGCAATTCGGAGTGGTTTAGATCACTTGAGACCATGGATGGACGGTGCAGCCTTCGGCTGCACCGTTAGGCAAGGGAGGTGATCCCCGGGTGGGGGCTGACTTTCGTGTTGGCTGCAATTCGGAGTGGTTTAAATCATTTGAGACCCTGGATGGACGGTGCAGCCTTCGGCTGCACCGTCAGGCAAGGGAGGTGATCCCCGGGTGGAGGCTGATTTTAGTGTTGGCTGCAATTCGGAGTGGTTTAAATCATTTGAGACCCTGGATGGACGGTGCAGCCTTCGGCTGCACCGTTAGGCAAGGGAGGTGATCCCCGGGTGGAGGCTGCTTTTAGTGTTGGCTGCAATTCGGAGTGGTTTAAATCATTTGAGACCCTGGATGAACGGTGCAGCCTTCGACTGCACCGTCAGGCAAGGAGGTAATCCTGGGTGGAGGCTGATTTTAGTGTTGGCTGCAATTCGGAGTGGTTTAAATCATTTGAGACCCTGGATGGACGGTGCAGCCTTCGGCTGCACCGTCAGGCAAGGGAGGTAATCCCTAGGTGGAGGCTGATTTTCGTGTTGGCTGCAATTCGGAGTGGTTTCAATCATTTCAGACCCTGGATGGACGGTGCAGCCTTCGGCTGCACCGTCAGGCAAAGGAGGTAATCCCCGGGTGGAGGTTGATTTTAGTGTTGGCTGCGATTCGAAAAAAAACATTTAAAACCAAAAATCGGCAAGGAAGGAAAACTTCGGGTGTGGGCCGATCTTACTGTTGGTCAAAACTCTGATTGAAGAAATGAAACCGAGCAGCCTTATAGTCAGAGTGAATAGGTAACAAACGAGGTTGAAATTCTTGTCTGATTACCCAAAATCCCTTCAATTACCAAGCCAGTACCCTTATTAACTCTCAGTCACATTTCACTGCCACTTTCATGAACATTTCTACCTGAAATTACCGCTTTCCGAAGGATACGTGGAAGTTTTTTCAAGATTTCCGCAGCTAATCAATAAAATAGGCGTCGCTGTTACCATGGATTCTGCATCTACACCATCACACACGCCATTTTACGGCTATCGTGGCAATCGGTACCGCACGGTATTTGGAGTTTACTGACGTTCGACATATCAAAGAAAGCGTATTAGCCGTAAATTTTCCACACAACAGCTGCAATCAATGTGAAAACTACTAGCCATATCGGACTAGACCGTTAAATAAATCAGAAAAAGGAGGAAATCGAATGATTGCTCCCAACCATCCTGCAGAATACTCATATAATCCGGGGCACTTTATCTTTTTGGAGTTTACTTTTTCCGAATACCAAGCTTTTCAAATACAATTAAAATTCGTTTTTTTCCTTGAGAATACAACAACACCGGAAGAACATACAATGTGAGACCATGCTTCACAAAGGCCTATGTGGACGGTGCAGCCTGCGGCTGCACCGTTGCTCAGGGGAGGAAATCCCCTGCGTGGAGGCTAAATCTATCGTGTATCGGGTATTTCGGGGGTGGAAATCAGTTTGAACGGAAATCCCCTGGGTGTAGGCTAAATCTATCGTGTTTCATTTTCATAACTGAAACGTTAGTGGCTCTCACCAAATAGCTTTGCACCCAAAGAAATCGCAGGAAAGAAGCCACTAATACTTGAATCACCCGCAGCCCAAAATAGCGAAGAAAATGGAAAAAATGGCGTAATATTGGCGCGTTACCCCATGAGTGAACACACCACGTACAGCTCGACGAACATGCGATTTTAAACGATAATGTTAATCTCCCTTTGCAATTACTTGTTTTCAATGTTTCAGTGTAAGTAGTTGTATTCCCATTAGCAGTTATTGATTCCTCATTCGTTTCGTTAATCAGTGTTGCGATGGGGCTGAAATGACAGTGATTAGCTGAGCCGCGCCGCGACCGAGCGCGGAGCAGGTCCGACCCCTGAAGCTCCATACCGATATTCCGGAGTACACTATCCTTGTGTAACACCTGCCAAATGCGAACGGCTCCATCCAGGACCGGGGCCCACCCAAGGGGATTGAAACTAGTTTGGGGGGGGGGCACTCGAGAAATTGAAATGGCTAATGCATGGAAAGGAGAATTCGCGCTGATATCAGACACCTGATAGACGATTATAAATTACCACCAGCGCAAAAATCTCGCGGTAAACAAAACTGATGATTCCCAATTGATAAAGGTATAGAAGAGATAGAGAGCGGGGGTGTCTTCATTCGCGCACCGTCATCCTTCAGGGGCCAGTAGTTGAGGCTCTACACGGTTTATAATGTAGGATAACAGCACGACCGCTTCTCGTATTGTCACGGTATCACGCAAAAAACATTGAAAACGCTTGAAAGAAAAACCATTACACTTCCGTGAGAATTTTGTGCCGGTGGCAAATACAAGCACGCTCATGCAGACCCCGCTGGGCTACCGTAACCCTCTTTTAAAAATTTTCCAAGTGTCAGTTAGGATATGAGCACATCGTAATAGCCAACAAACATGCTTGCACAATTTCGACCTCCTCAGCCACTTCCCAGTGGCTTTTCGAAGAGAGAGGTGTGTGAATGAATGCATACCGCTCCTCTGCCCTTTTATACCCCGCATGTTATGAGCGTGCGCTATCGTTCGTTATCATGTTTTGTTCAAGAATGTTTACGGTAGCCCTTCGGAAAAAATAATCGGAATGGGCGTGCCCCTGTGGCAAATTATAAACTTGTGACACCTGATAGCGTAATCAGTCATCGTTTTTAGGGAACTCCATGGGAATACAGTCTACTGCAATGTTAGTAGGACCTGGTGAGGTTGCGGATTTCTTCTTAACATACTGTAGCCTGAGAGTGTTATCACTCACTTTTTTTTTAAATAACTAAGATTGGTCGGTGAGTTTCGGCTTCCGCTCTCACATTCTCACCTGTTTCCACAGATGTAGTCGTATCGGTGAACACAGAGACTCACCTATCTATCGAAGCTGTTCATGAAAAATGAGTGATGCTACTAACAAAGAACCGCATGTTAGGGCAAGTCCGCAACCTCACGAGGTCCTACTAACATTGCTGTAGACTATACTTCGATTTCTGGATGCGTTATCACTCATTCTCCAAATGAATCCTGAGTTGCCCCCCCCCCGTAGTAGTAGTTTTATACCATAGCATTATCATAAAAGTCGAGCGGTTGTTTCTGAGAAATCAAATGTTAGAGTTGGAGAAACAACCGCTCCGCTTTCAAGGTAGTGTGATAGTAGTTTCAACGCGGCTTCCTTTTCTGACGGCGCCGGTCTGTCATTTTATATCGTCTCTCGTCCATTTCCGCTCGCATAGGGGTTCCACTGCGGGCCCAAAAGCCGACACTCCCGAAACCAGGGTGAACACTCGATAAATTCTCGGAACTTTTTCCTAGGACTTTAAGCACGCTTCTTTTGGGGGAAAACATATTTGGACTGAGGGATTCTCAGCATTGTAATCCTCCATAACACCTCATGCTGAGCCCTGCCTCCCTTTAACACCCCTCGCCATAGTTTGTCCAGAGTCGGCTGTGTCCCAGCATCAGTGTCTTTGTCGGAAATCATAATAGTATTCATTCACCTCGTTAAAGGCATCGATCGCGCTAGAAATCAGTTTTCATTTTTCAGTCTCAATTTCATGATTGAGCCCGGTCGACCACACTGGTAAACTTTGGCGCGTGGAAACGTTGGGCAATGAGGTTGGAAGGCGTCATAGATGAAGATCCGCCACCAATTCTCACCAGTCATCTAGCACTTTTTCCTAGAATGTTGGTGCGATCGTAAGACAGCATGAAAAATAGTTGCGGCACGAACTCCACATGCAGAAAAACTCCGAAATGGACAGTGACGAGGCCTCCAAAAGCAGAAACACTTCAAAAAGGGTTTTGGCGCGAAATTCAAATTCATATATATAATGTGTTCCGATTGACCTTTCTTTACAAATGATGGTTTTTCATGGGCTCCTTCAACACTTTCGTTCGCTAGAGAGGCCAAGTTACACAAAAAACATGAAAAATAATGTACGGTCTTGTGCGCGTACGATGCCTTTAAGTTGTTGGAAATAAGCTCTGACACGAGGGAGAATTCTATATGATTACGGCAAACATTGCTAGGGAAGAAACTTGATAGGCAAGCAGAACAGGGAACGAAAATGGTTCTCACTTGCAGCTAAAGAATATTATTATTCGGAGACATGGTCTCAAATATTATGTGGAAAGCGTCAAAATGTTTGACTCCCTAAAGGAGCTTGTGGAGTATTATCAAGCGCATCCAGCAACTATGCACAAAGTAAGAACTATCTCAGAGAGTTGTTTTCCACATGAGTGATACTCGGCGTTTTTCAGGCTAAATTTGTTTTAAAAAGTCCTGTCCTTCAACAGCGATGGGAATTTCAACACAGTGATGTTCAAGTGGGAAAACTCATTGGTGCGGGAGCATATGGTGAAGTACGGGAAGGAACGCTCAAAAAAAAAGATCAAACTCTTGAATGTGCCATCAAATTGGTACTTAGTGAGTGGTTTCGAGCAAAAGCGTAAATCTGAGAATGTATTTTGCAGACGAAAGGAACGGGCGAAATGAGTAAAGCCAAAATTAAAGAAATGATGCGAGAAGCCCGGCTAATCCGAAATTTCAAGCATCGAAATATTGTTCGGCTGTATGGAGTCGCTGTCGATGAGCAACCATTGTACATTCTCCTCGGGCTTGTCAAAGGTAGATATTAGGGCACTATCCTAGACGGGGTGGGGGACCCGTAAATCTTGGGGGACGCTCTTAGAAATGAACAAAAAACATTATAAAAATGCTTGAAATTGCTGTCAAACATTGTTTCCATTGAAATTCTATGGAAATACTTCGATTTATAGGGCTACCGATCGGTGGATCGATTGATTTCTGACTTTAATCCTGGGTATGACACCGTGTGGGGGGGGGCCTCAGGATTCAGTTGGATAATGAATGATACAGCTTTGAGAAATCGGAATATTTCCATAGAGTTCCATGAAAACAATGATTGATTACGCTATCAGGTGTCTGATATCATCACGAATTTTCATTCTTCACGAATGAATCATTTCATTTTCTTGAGTGCCTCCCCCAAACGGTTTCAATCCAAATCCTGAGTACCCCCCCCCGCCTAGGATATTGCCGATATTTGACTTCTAGCAACTTGTATGACTTAGTTATCGAAATAGATTTTTGATGCACCCAGCTATTAGGCTAAGCGTCTACAACCGATAGCCATAATTTCCCGTGTGCCTCTTTTCCCTCGCGGCTGTCTTATTGAATGACGCAGACCATAGGCCGGATTCATCAAAGCATTTTCTATGGTAAGTTAGCGTTATCGGCTATCCGCGGTCGTTATCAGTGAGTCAGCAAGATTGTGAACAACTGATAACGGTAAAAGTTTATAATTTGCCAGCGGCACATAATTTTCATGGAAGTGTAGAAGTTTTTCTTTCCAGTGTTTTCCATGTTAAGGACCCGATATCTTGATAGTTTTATCACCGGTGAGGCTGCTTCTCTACTCCCAGGTCTGTTTAGAGCTTCACCGCCTACCTCAGGAGAAGGATGGTGTGTGAATGTAACACACTGCTCTTTATTTCTTTTGTATATACCCTACCCTTTATCAATTAGGCATCAACAGTTTTCTTTACCGTGAGAATTTTGTGCCGTTGGCAATTTATAGTCGTCTGATAACGGTTGCAGTTAGCCGATAACGCTAACTTAACATGGAAAATGCCTTAACGAATCCGGCCTCACACCGTTGACACTAGATACATCAGCCGTACGCATGCCTTGAATCAATATTTTCGCAGATTCTCACCATAACTGACAGATTTCTCCCTCAATTGAAGTGCTTCAAAATGTTGTGTTAGCAATTTTCAAAGTACCCAGAGCAATGTTTTTGGATTGGGTTCAAGTATAACAGCCGTAACCTGCAGTAAGTCCCAGAACATGGAGGAACCTCTCGTCTTGCAGAAATCTGGATTAACCGTGAAGAAATTTCCAAATGCATTAGGGGAAATCGTTTCAATCAATATCATCATTGTGGCTGTTCAACACGGACAGTATATTTACACAAGGTGTTTTGGCTCCGGGCGAGATTGAACCAGCATATTCCCTTTCCGGGGGAGCGCCTTATCGCACTGCATCACCAAAGCCCCAGCGCCGCTCTCACTCAACTGCTCGGTAAATCTTCACCGAAGCAAACATCCTTTCACCCGCATAACGGGATGAAACAGATATACCGTCAGAGACTATCTAACAGTCGTAGACCTGTGAAGATGTGGCCCTAGTTAGGTCTTACACGATTTTTGGAGGTTTTTGGAGGTTCAATCTCGCCCGGAGCCAAGCGTTTTGCGATCAATTCAACACCTTGTGTAAACATACCATAACGTGCACTGCGACGTTGAACTGCAGTTACGGCAAAAACCTCCAAAAATCGTGTAAGACGGACAGTATAGATGAAAATTTAATTGTAATTTAAAGTTTATAGTATTAAGGTGGATCACTCTGTGATTTTCTTCAAAAACGCGGCGAAAAGGTCTCCGTGCTTGAGAAAATGACGATGTGCAAAGGATCAGCGCAGGGTGTGGAATACCTTCACAAACAAAGTTGCATACATATGGATCTGGCCGCCAGGAATTGTTTGCTTTCGGAGGATCTTAAAGTGGTGAGTATATGCTGGTAATATGTACATATCTCTATGAAAAGATTGAAGAAGCTGTTGAGAAAGCGTGTACTTTCAATGTTGCAGGTGAAGATAAGCGATTTTGGTTTGTCACGGCTAGGCACGAACTACACAATCCGCAGTTCTCGGAAGTTGCCCATAAAATGGCTTGCCCCGGAAACCATACTGACGTTTACGTTTTCGTTGAAAACGGACGTCTTCAGTTACGGTGTCATGGTGTACGAAATCTTTGCGAACGGAAAAGAACCATGGGATGGCTACTCTAATGCTGATGTTAAAAAAGGGGTAATGCTCACGTTAAGCTCTTCCTTAAGATGAATATCTAGAAAGCTTAAAGGCAACGTTCACGATGATCATCCTCGTTGACTTTCCACAGTGAAATGATAGGCGAGAACGATCCTAGGCTCCCAGTGTTGACAGAACGGTAGGAAACGAGCCAAAGGCGGCAAAATAACGGCTGCAAACAAGCGTTTTGGTGTCCCAGACACGCCTGGTGCCCCAGATGTGCCCCCTTGAAATGAAAAAATGAAGACTCGATTACAGGAATTATCAAGTCAAGGAAGTGCTGATAAGTGAGGTGATCGCTTCATTGTACTGATAGGTATCATCCTTCTAGCGGTCAATTCCTCCACTCTCAGAAATCAACGTAAACAGGAGAGGGCCTAGCCTTCATCCTAAGGAGCGGGGGGGGGGCATTCAGGTCTTAAGTCAGAAGTGAACGTGAGCCCTACTCTCAACTAAGACCCAACAAAATATTTAAAACAGAAACATTTGCTATCACAGTGATACCAAACGATCTTGTGAGTGACTGTGATATAATCTTTTCATTTCCATGAGTGCCCCCCGTCCTTAGAATAGAGCCGAGGGCCAATTTTTGCTCAAAAACGCGTCTTTCGTGTCCCGTCTAAGCATGCTTTGCTCCATAGGGCACCAGACCTTCCGTAAGCCGTGGAGATATCGGAAGTTAAATTAATCGTGAGAACTGCCTTTACAATCATTTTCAAAAAAAAATGTTTTTAGTTCATGTTATGTTCTAAGTGCCTCATTGCAGCTTGTGGAGGGCAAGATGTTGACACTGCCAGATTCCTGTCCCGCCTCTTTTCGTAAATTTCTCCGTGAACGAATATATGTGAAGGATCCAGCTGTTAGAGCTGATATGAATGAGGTAGTCATTATCTTGTAAATTGAACCCTCTATTTCCCAAATGTACCTGACTTGTCTTCTAGTTTGAATAGAATGGGTCATTCCGTGAATAACATTCATTTTAGAGGCCTTGTGTCATACATACATTTGGGAAATAGACGGGTAAATGTAGAGTACCGACCTTACAATCTATAATAATACGATCTATAATAATAGACCGGTAAATGTCGAGTACCGACCTTACAATCTATAATACTCTCAGGTTGTCACTTTTCTGAAGCAGCAGATGAATTCGGAGCAAACATTTGCCATCACGATGGAGAAGGTAAATTCTAATTTGAAGGTAGTATCGGCGAGATGCATTTCTGTGGAGTTCCTAATTAGGTCGAGTAGGTCCTGCACTATTTGCGCTTTAACTGAGGTTGAGAGGCGAGAAATTACCCATGAACTAATGGAGTGATTGTAGTTTCTTCCCAATTGGGTTCCTAGGTTGTTCGTGCAGGAATACACGAACATCAAGGGCGTTCATGCGATCGCATCGGTATCGAACAAGTAAAGAGAACCCAATTTCGAATGCGGCGAAGTAGGTTACCGAGTACGACTGTTGTGTATGCACGCCTTGTAAAAATTCGTTGAGCTGGAAACACTGTATTGACCGCGCCTCTCATACGGAAACATTTCAGTCCTCCAATACCGCAACAGCTATCTCAGCAAGTGAAGGAAGCCCACACTGTCGCTCCATGGCAACCTTCATTCACAAAGTGGTGCCTACCCAGTTAAAGCTGGGAGCTCCATAGTAGCTTTCGACAACGAACGGGTAGACCAACTGGAACATGACTAGTCTTCCCAACATCTGAAATGATGTGAATGTCTTGTTCTGATAAGTGACGGCAATGTTCACGATACTATTCGTTACTCAGTTTTCTACAGATTTTATGGGATCGGATTGCGCTTTAGCTGTAATGGATAGAAGACATCTTTCTTTGAAAGAAAGTGCGGTCACTCGTTGCCGACGAGCCTACGCATGACGTCGACATGGCTCCTTGTGATACTTTGAGTTCCCTACTGAAGGATGGCGCAAATTCGTTGCCATATGCTATAAGATTGGTGTACCGATTTTTCGTCAATCTTCGATGGGAAACGCAATGTATCACTAGGATTGATGCCGGCCATACATAGAATTTATAGAAGGAGCCGTGCAAACATCTTTAAATGCTCCCTTGTTCTTGCCTCAAAACAGAACACTTAATTCGAGGTTTTATTGACACACAATTATTATAACAATAGACAGAAATGTTCAAGTGGCTGTGCACTATATGTGCCATGAATAGATGACAAACTCATGTTAAAGGCACTGTTCACGATAAATGAAATCCTCGACTTTTCTCCGATAAACCTATCTATTGGCAGCAATAGATTCAAAAAACGCTGCAAATTCACTTGTTGTATTCTTCGTGCACTTTTTGCGGGCGAGTTTCTCGATGATGAAACGGTCAGCATTGAGCCGCTGCCACATGAAATCAAGAGCGAGATTTCCAAACTTCAAGTAGACCAAACAGCTGCTTCTGTAAACGCATATCATTAATGAACGAAAGGACACATTTTTCTTGGGGTCGCCTCCAATTTTTCGGCGCCGCTCTACTTCTGAGAACAATCTCAATACTTTTTTTCTTACGTAAAAACTGGATAACGAAATTTATCGTGAACAGTGCAGAGAAGGATTGCAAGCACGGAAAACCGTGTGAAAGGGAGAGAAGAAACTCACCAACCCAACTATTAGGTCCAGGAGTTGAAGAAAAGTTGTCGAACGGGTTGTAACATCGGCATGGCTCCCAATGAGACTTTGCGTTCCCCATTAGAGATTGGCGCAAACTCGGTGCACCTATGCTGTAGCATATGACACCGATTTTGCACCAACCTTCAATAGTGAACGCAAAGTCTTATTAGGATCCATGCCGACGTTACGTACCATGAAGCCTTGAGGGCTCCTGAAGTAGCATTGGTCAGATAGAAATTGTCGCTTCGGAGTTCTACCAACCGGCAGCACCCCCCTTTTTCTTCATTTCCTTTTAACTATCTCCCCCCTTCCTATGTTTATCCGTACGTGCAGCCTTACATTATTAGTAGAGTTTTTCTTTGATGCATGTTATGCAATGACCAGTACTATCATCTTTTGAACCTTCGCGTTGTTGTAATTATTGTACCTGTTAACTTCGTCAAATAAAGTGTTCTCCTCTGAGCCAAGATCTAAAGGGCAAATATGGTCGGAGGGAGTTCGAGGTACATTTAAATAAATTCAAAAGTTAAACAAAAGACCAAACACAGTGAGCATGCCTTTCCAACACTGATTTAAATCCAAGGGACATTCTTCCTTCATATATCGTCCATATTATATTTTAGGGAAGCCGCTACACGAGGTGGTACAGCTATCATACAAATCTTGCGGTTGTTGTGTAGAAAACACAGTGGTAGAAGTGCGAGATTGTAACGGCGTGGCGGCTTTCTATAAATGACACAAACCCCATGTGGAAAAGCGCCATGCTATCGCTCTTGAATGGAGTCGGGAGCTTGTGACGCTGTTGGTATCGTAACCAGCTAGAGTAATTCGCACGGCCGTGCTCACATTGCCTCAATCGGCTGCGTCAGGACCCCTTTCTCTCGCGTCCCAGTATACTAGCTCCTCTTTTGCTTCTCCGCTCATCTCAAATTCCTTACCAAGAGCAGTGCTCGTTTCGAGGCTTTGGGCCTTTGGAACATACATAACTACTCAAGCGGAATAGAGCTGGCCGAAGAGGAACCTAATTCAACAATATGGGTTGCGTCACCCGTGGATCGATTGCAGTCAATGAGCGAAACCTTCTTATGTTGCGACTAGTGCTCTATTGTGAATAAGCTTTTCGAACCGTCCACACATATCTAAAGCTGATCTTGCTCGAAAGATTTCGGGTGTAGCAAGCAAAGGAGCGGTCGGTCATGGCAAAATATAACAGTGATAAGGAGATCCTGACAAGATGAGCCCGGAAATCATTACTCTGACTAGCGGGAATGAGGGAGCTAGGCTATACATATTCGTTTTGTGAGCCCATATTCTCTTCATTTGGTGAGCACATTTGGTTTCGAGACATCCTAAAGCATTTTTCATAGTCCTCACCGCGAGTGCGGCACGAGCGGGAAGAGCGGTGCACTATGAAAGCACGCGCGGGAGGGAACAATACATTGGATCCGACTCCAGGACGATTGCGAAAATCGCTCTCTTCGGCTTCACCCTAAACGGAAACGTTAACGCCAGATGTAACTGAACTAAAAAGGCATAATGATCTCAACTGTTAGGTAATTAGGAGATTCTGAGAAACAAAAAATTTTAAAATATCCGATTTTTTCCGGATATCCGAGTCATTTCAAATAACCATCATTTTACGAACACTAAAATGATGTCGTCGACATTCCTGTCCTTGCATGAATGTTGCAACGAGTTTCGATCGGAAAACAATTTCTTTTTAAGGATTAGGTTGAACTAGACGAAAAATACCGTGCGGTACCGATTGCCACAGAGCCATTAAATACTCTGCAATTTTCGTTTGATAGTTTGAGTCGGTCGGTCTGATATAGCTATGCAACCGATATCATCCTTTCATGCCCTTGTGGCAATCGGTACCGCACGGTATTTGGACTTTACTTTAGGTTGACGGTCAAGAGAAAACCAGCTTTGGCAGTTTTCCGAAATGAGTCGGATCCAAAGTTTACTGGCTATACATATTGAGTAGCGGACAGTATTCAAGTTTATGGGTACCAGGTGCCAAGTGTCCTGTGCTGTAGAAACGGATTGATCTCACGATATTTTGATACCGTTTTGGGCTGATCATCTCCATGCCCCTAGACTAAGCCATAACCACCGCCAGAAAGCAATTAGTTCTTAGAGTAACTTTCCAATGAGTGACACCCGTTTTTGTGTCCCGTCAAAGAACCACTCACGCTAACAGTTGCCGTGGAGCAAGCAACTCAGGCGATCGCTCGCGCTGCTTTCTCCATACAAAATTACTTGCACCTCTACAAAACAATTTGTTGTTCCAGAAAAAAATTTTGGAGCCCAGAAAACGTTTTTTATAACTAGAATTCCCACTGCATTATATCACGAAGCCCGTACAGCATCGGCGCATATCGCTCTCTCCTCGTTTTTATCACACCAACCAACATGATTTTTTCTGGATAACAAGAAAATCACTAAAACTGCCATTCAAAATTTTCCACCAATATTTTCCATGCGACGGAGAGAAAATTACGTATCATCACCAAACAAAATGGCATAACTGTAAGGACAATGAGGGACACACAGTCAAGCTTTGGTGGGACCTAAGTAGACGCTGGTTCATTGCAAGTGAACTCCTGTTTTCAATTATCACAGCGCGGAGCGGTGGCTTTTTCGTCGAAACTTCCTCATCAATAATTATATTTCACCGAGACTCACCGCCCCGTGGCTGGTGATGATCGAGAGCCACACGTCACTAGTGGTTTTATCACGTGTCGCATGATGCAAAAGCCGTAGTTCGCAAATGCTGACAGGAATTTAGCCCCGAGAACGACAGTACATTTGGTGCACGGCTTCTCTAGCGGCTTAGGTGAACCGCTGTTGCACCACGCAGCTTGGAGGTAATAACATTTATCTCCGTCCCAGCATGGTTATCTTTAAGGTGGTTGTGGGGTCTAATCCATGGACACGGAATTGTCTCTCACAGCAAGGTTACTGCTCATGTAACGAACCGCAGCGGGGAGGCCAGCTTCCCATGTATGAGATGTGGCGCCTCGTCTTCCTGTTGTGCCTGTTATGTAGGCATGCTAATATCTAAAGAACAATGAAATGACTAGTCCAATAAAGAGCGCGTCGTTCTATCGTCCTTCCCTACCATGACATCATGTGACCAAGTTTGCAAAGAGTTTTTCTTGAGTTCAACCGAGAATACTGTCTCACGAAGCTTTTCAGGGGGAAGAAAAATCAGTGTTTGAGCGTTTTGTGGGCACTGACGCTGCTAGCTCTCCGAAGACGAAAATCGATTCACGAACAGGTGGAGGAGATGACATAAAAGACGCGGCAGTCGACACTGGGCCGGTAAGAAATTTATTACTATTTGTCAAAATTGTAGAGGATTGCTTCTTCTGATCTGACCAAAATTGTGATTCAGAGGAAGTTCAAGAAAACGAAAGGATTGTGAGTTTTGCTGCTGTGCTAAATTGGTGAATCAGTGCATAGCCAGACATTTACCTAATTTTCAGTCACCACAAACCGGCATCTAAACGACGATGATCATCAGGCGGTCACTATTATTGTATCTTATAATTGAAGTTCTATCAAGTCTCGCAAAAATAAGTCGTTCAATGAACATTGACCATTTCACAGAAGAAATTTATCGAATTTTCTTGCCGATAAACCATTGAAATGGACGACTTATCGCAGCTGTACCGTATAGTTCCACCCGTAGTCTTCCTAGAAAGAATACTCGGCACTGATGCACGGCGGAGTTGAGGTTGGGAAGCGGATATTGACAAAAAAGAAAACCTACAACCGGACAAGATGAAAACCTCAGTAACCCTGTCGATAAAGTACATCTGTGAGGGAGAGCGGTGCTCCTCATTATGGCAGAGATATAGTTCAGTTCCGCAATCGCGTTCAATTCTCATTATCACAATCAGCGAAGCGGTTGTTTTTAAAAAAATCAACTATGAATTCTCAGAACAACCGCTCCGCTTCTACGACTGTGATAATGAGAGTTTGCGAACTGAAGGCGATTGCGGAACTAGATCATAGATATGTATGAAGCAGCAACCGCTTCAAAGCCATGATGAATGAAGTGATATGGGTGGGTTACGGTGGTTGATATCATGCCTGATTGTAGATTTTGTTGTCAGATACTGTAGCGTCTTTCTATGAACTGTTTCATGGAAAAAATTGTCACAGATGCAACTGATTCTCCGTTGAGAGCATCCCGTGCCGAACCCGCTTTCACTTCATCAGTCTTGAAATCGTGGAGTTAAAGGCAGTCGTCACGATAGAAAAATTTTTAGCTTTTTTCACAGAGGCGTGAGCTTTGGGACCTGCCGATCAAAACATTGAAGAGAGAATCACGAAACCTTCGGAGAGTGTGTGAAAATTGCGTGGGCCAGTCAACCCATTGGGCTACCCGCCCCTCAAACTAACCCTTTCTGAAGAACTTGAGCACGTAAACAGCCGGTCAGCAAAGGGAATGGCTTCGATAAGTAGCAAAGGATAAGGTGGATCACATTATTACATGGAAAGACTTCATTCCTTTACACTGGTAAATCCTTACATTCTCAAAAATATGACGTCACAAGAGGTCCTGGGGTGCGTTCCAAGAAGATTTCCACGGGAGGAAAATTGAATCTGATAAGAGCCGACCAATGATATGTTGAGAGACCGCATGAAATGAGCCTATCTGTCAGATTACCATTCGTTATATCTTATCAGACCGATTTTCCTCCCATGGAAACCTTCTTGGAACGCACCCCTGCTTGGGCCGAAAAAAGCACTTTGTCGTCCTTTTCCGCAGTTCTTCCTGACGCTGTTGTCACAGTAAGCTCTTGACCTATCATATTCTGTGGGAAGCTGAATATCCAGATTCATCGTGAACACTGCCTTTAAGTTTTTTGTTAAATCCCTACACAAACTGGATGAGAGGAAACCCTCAAAGCCAGTACACGACACGCTGCTTTGAAACAAGCTTATT
Organism: Aplectana chamaeleonis; assembly: GCA_029168955.1. Taxonomy (NCBI): domain Eukaryota; kingdom Metazoa; phylum Nematoda; class Chromadorea; order Rhabditida; family Cosmocercidae; genus Aplectana; species Aplectana chamaeleonis. The sequence continues at coordinate 132,987 of JAPDOI010000276.1, read as the reverse complement.
AAACTATAACTATTAAACAATAACACGCGAAATACACAACAGGCAACACAACACGGAATAGTAAATGAACTGAACCTGCTGGAATCAACTAGGACCTACTAGAACCTGCTAAAAAACTCGCTACTACAAACCAGTACATGAGAAGGTCGATCGCGACGGGCGAGGCAAGAAAAGTTCAGAAAAAGCAAAAGGGGTCCGTAACGACCCTTCTCGAACGGCGGAGACACCGAAACTGCGGTTCCCCATTCTCCTGCAGCCTCGAAAACATTTCCGCAGATTCTTGCGTCGGTATGGCGCTACCGTACCCCAAAAAACCCTGCGTTCACGTGATGCTACCGTCAGCCAATAATAGTGCTATGCCCAGTTTCATCACGTCATCAGTTCACGTTCCCATTGTTTTTCCTTCTTCTCTATCCCTATCCCCATTCATTACAATGGGCCGCAGGCGGCGGGCACATTCTAGGTGACAGGGCCCCGCCCCTCTTTGCGACGGCTCAGACAAATGGTGCTCGACGCCCTATTTCAATACGCCCACTTTCCCAGAGACACGCGATAGGCGAGCGCTCGCCCTCCTGACACGAGAGCGTGCCTATCGCGGGGATAAGGGCGGGATGGTGCCTATCACGGGCAGAGTGAGCTCCCCAAAAGAAGTTCGACGCCCAAGACGCTAGTTTCAAAACGAGGCATACGACGCGCTCCTGAGCCAGGACTCGGCTGACTGCAGCACCGTCGGTCCAATTACCTAAGCTTGAGGTACTCGTACCCGACGGAGCGCTGGAGGCCCCGCTCAAACGCTGGTGGCCCTGCACAAACGCTGGCGGCCCGCTACAACGCTGGCGGCCCCCGTTGGTGCTCGGTGCACCGGCCGAGGTGCGTATTGGCGTGGAGCCGCGTCGCACACCTCTGCGTGTACATAGTTTCAAAAAAAGCTTGGATGGGCTTATTGCCCGAGCAATAAGCAGCTACTCTGAGAGTTTTGGCCAAGGAATAGCCGCGAAATAGCTGCGAAATGCCTGGTGGCCGCGCAAGAGCCACAAAATACCCGCCAAATAATGCCCGCCGCGATATAACCCGAAAAAGCCGCCAATTACCCGCTAAATAATGCTGGCCGCAAAATAGCCGCCAAATAATTCTCGCCGCGAAACACCCGCGAAATAGCCGTCAAGTAAGTGGTCTGCCTGGATCCAGTTTAGCTCATCTTAGTCGAGCTTAGTTGATTTATGTGCGGTCTATGCGATGGCGTACTTCCCAATGCTGCTGAGCCGTGCCCTACTCCGGAATACTACGGGTAAAATCGAGTTTCTTGTTCACCCATTATTACTGCATCTCCTTACATGAACGTACCCTCTATAACGTCGTAATTCACATCATTCGAGGCGCGAGCGGCGCGCGCGATGCCTGGTCCTCCGTCTGCCCTCCGCTCTCTCACTGCCTCTAGCCTCCGCTCCGCACCAGCACGTGTAGGAACCATGTGAATTTTGCCGTATAATAGCATGTATTCTTGCAGGCATACCTGGGGTCGTATTCGCCAACAACCCGCCGAGGGTAGTCGAAGGGAAGCGGAAGGGATGATACCGCGCGCGGCAGAGGAGCAGATCAACCCATCTTACACCAGGTTAGATGGAAATGCAAACTGTGTTACGTATCGATATCACTGCGAAAAGATAAAGATTCCATTGTGAAGCGGCCATTCTTCAGATATGCTATTCGAAAAATTCCGGCGGTCGCGAGGGAAGCCAAGGGAGGCGAGAGGTGGCCGTGGAGCGCGCACTTTGCACTGAAAATTCACCTCATCTACCCTTCGACTCCCCGGTGGGTTGATGGCGAATACGACGCCAGGAGAAGATCAACCATGGCAGAACGGCGCTTTATAGTCACATAGGACGTATTGAGCCAGCCGAAATAATTCATCGATGCACAACTCGAAGGGATCCTGGAAGGGATTCTGAAGCATCACCAATCTATTCACAATTGGACGCTCATAAGCTCGGAAGATAGCAGAATGTCGGCGTATAGCACATTTTTTATTCTCTCCTCTGACTTCTAGAATGTTTCTTCTCAGCGGAACGTAGAGTCATCAGTCTAATTCGGCATGCATTCAGTGAAGATTCAAGCCATTATCAATATTGATATCAATATTGGTGGCTTCACACTTAGTTCCCAGACAAGGTACGGAATGACTTGTTCTCTTCGATTACTTTCGGTTCAAAAACTAGTTAAAGGCAGTGTTCACGATAAATTTCAATTTCAAGATTATTCGCTATATTGATTAAGTGGCCCCCGGGAAGAACTATAAAGACGCAGAAACTGAGAAAAACGCACCAGAAGTACACGAAATCCTTAAGTATCACCCCGCCTATTGAGTATCACAGGAAGTTTGTGTTGTGACAAAGAAATCTTTTGTGGACCCGTCCTGCCGCAATTCTCTACTCTCTATTGCTCCTTTCTTTCCTTAGGACCGTAACTAATCCTGCTTTGCATAAAACATTCTTCCATTTTCAATTGACCTAGCTTTCCACCGGTTACGACCACCATGAACATGTTCATCCAACCGGACAACTAGTCCATGTTCTAGAATAATGTCACTGAAATAAGACGCTTTAGTGCGTTTCTCGCCATTTCTTCTTAAAGGCAGCATACACGCTCGCAAACGTGGTCGGGATATCACCATAAATAGGCCTGCACGGCGCCTGCCATGTCGTCAAAGACGTTTGAAGCGCTGATTACCACCCAGGATGACAGTATTTGACCATCCCTGTCACGCACGCCCGTATTTTCACGCCCCTTTGAGTAACAGAATGAAAAGTTGAACATGAGAAAACATGTGATAACTTCGAGTGATAGCACTATCAAACGGGAGTGCACGAGAGAAACAGCTCGATTTACCTGGATATTACATGTTTGTGCACTGATGAAATCCTCCATTTTCAAAAGCCATCCAGAGTAGAGCGGCATACTCGAAAGTGGATGAGAGTTTATGGGTGTTTAGACAGGTAATATATCTTTAAAAAGTGATTTGGCGTAAAATAGCATGGAGTAATAAAAAAGCAGGGAAACGAAGTGAAATACCAAAAAAATACGATTTGGTGGTCGATCATTTCACAGGCTTCTCCGTTAAACTTATCGAAACGAAATCAAGCGCGCAGCGGAAACATTAAGCCATTTTTGGAAGCTGTAATAAGGAAATAAGCATAGGTCAAGCTAGGTGAACGCGAGGCTGCGTTTTCATATCGTGCTTGATTTTGTTTTGATAAGTTTAACGGAGAAACTTATGAAATGATCCACCACCAAATCGTATTTTTGGTTATTTCACTTCGTTTCCCTGCTTTTTATTACTCCATGCTATTTTACGCCAAATCACTTTTTAAAGATATTTCAAGATACTTTTGAAAAAAATTTTTGACTTCTTAATGACATTGCCAAATCGCTACTTTTGCAAGGAAGCTAAATTTCCAGAAATTTCACATATTTTTCCCAAAGGTTCCCTTTCTGACTTCGATTTCGCTCCACGATTTCCATTTCGGAATGATGAAACATCTAACAGACGATATTGTCGTATGGGTACAATTTTCAAAAGTTATAACCCAAAACAGTAAAAAATACCACTCATTGCAACATGTGAGAACACAATATTATCGATCATTAATACTTATTTGATCTTGCATGACGAGAAAAAATTCCCAAACAAATGACTTAGAGCCATCAGCAATCAAAAATCATTGCGGCATTTCGTGCAACAGGCGAAAAATCGATATTATTGATTGGCATATATCGATAATGACTGATGAGCAAAATTCCTCAACCAAGAAAACCAATCCCAGAAGCAATCACCAATGCTCGCCGCATTTTGTGCAAAAAGCACGAAAATCGATAATATTGATTATCGATCGATGACGTGTCCTGAGTACGAATTCTGACCAGTTCAGTACTTACCTCCGACAACCTGTGTCGATTGGCTGCAAATTCACCCACACACGCCGGTCTCCACAGCCGCAGAAGAAAAAAGCAGTTTTCGTGCTCCACGGCTAATTTAGTATGGAAACCCACGATTTTGAGGTACTCTTCACGGTAAAGGTGTCGAGTTCAAGATGGAATAGGAGCGACCTGCATCCATTTCCAGCCTCCTGTCCAAAAATGAGCTCCCTAGCTCAATTTTAACTGGTAGCACAAGATCGTGAACGCCGTCTGAATAAAAAAAAGGAGATTAACAAAGAAAACCTGCGGTTTTCTCTGTTAATCTCATCTTAACAGAGAAAACCTGCGGTTTTCTCTGTTAAATTTTCTCAAATCCTAGCAAACCATTTTAAACCATTTCTGGGCATAATATGCAACTTTTTGAGCTCTTTTCAATGCAATTTAGAGCTAATTTCTACCTTCACCCTGAACTTAGATTTCGAAAAATGGGTTGCGCGCGTGGCCAGTTCAAAACCAAATCTGGTGCGCGCTTCGCGCGCACCACAATTCAAGTAAATCGAGCTGTTTCTATCGTGCACTCCCTTTTGATAGTGCTATCGCTCTCAATTATCACATGTTTTCTCAAGTTCAACTTTTCATTCTGTTACTCAAAGGGGTGTGAAAATACGGGCGTGCGTGACAGGGATGGTCAAATACTGTCATCCTGGGTGGTAATCAGCGCTTCAAACGTCTTTGACGACATGGCAGGCGCCGTGCAGGCCTATTTATGCTGATATCTCGACCATGTTGGCGAGCGTGTATGCTGCCTTTAATTTTGGGAACACTTGGTAGCCAATGCATCGTTTTGTGTGAAAACTCGACGACGAAAATCATCGTGAACACTGCCTTCAAGGGGGCCACTCGAAAAAATGAAATGATTCAGCATGAAAATGAAAATTTCTGCTGATATTAGCTGCCTGATAGCGATTTAGTCATTGTTTCATGGAAACCACCATGGAAAGTTTTTCACGAACTACTTCGATTTTTGATAGTGATATCATTCATTTTTTAATTCAAACCTGAGTCCTCAACTAATTTAGCACCTTACTTTCTACATTTATCATGTTCACATCTGTTTACATCTGATTAAAACCGTAGGCTATCGAATGAGAACTGCAAGCCATGAGCAGCGGCGAAACGTGGAAATGAGCAAATCCACAATCTGTTTGGTCTCTTCCGTTTTCGATGTTCCGTTTCCTGCGTTTTTTGACCATTTTTTGCCGTTGTCGCAAATTATGGAAAAGATTTTCGCACAGCCCTAGCCTTGATGAATATAAGCCCTGCGTTGCGGCTCAACCAGAAATATCTTCTGCTGTTTGGCTTTATTTATGAGTTTGGGAAACCTACGCAAAGAGACCTCCGTTCTGTATTTGGACGTCTTCTTACGGAGCACACGACAGGAGGTATGATTGAGGGGATCGTGGTGTGTAACTGTGGATTAGGGTGATACCGGCAATAGAAGTTCGTCGCCTCATTTCCAGACTTGTGGCTGTGCGAAGAGCACTTGTTGCCGGGAAATAGCCGAGGAATAGCCCACCAGGCTCCACAGCGGCTCCTGGTGGGCTATTTCTTGAACATCGGACAACGTGGTCGCGGCCGAGTATTGACCGCGAAATAGCCGGGAAATAACCGAGAAATATCCGCGAAACAGCTAAGAAATGAAGCTTTTCAGGAGCCGCTGCGGAGCCTGGTGGGCTATTTCTGGGCAATATCTCGGCCAAAACTCTCAGAGTACCCACCAGCAGCAGCCACTATCGCGGGCGACAAACACTCGGATTTTGGGCTCCACGGCCACTATCCCGCTGGCGACGCCGGCTTTTCAGTGGGGTGTGGAGAAGGTTTTTGTCTGAGAGTGTTGGTCGACCCGCACGACCGTGCAACCGCTGGCTGGAGTCGAGGTCCCGTTCCATCCTTTTGCTGGCAGTGCGACGCCGTCCCCGGTGTCGTTGCATATATCAGTGAGCCAGATGTTAGCAGGTCAGTCCTTCACTTTCGTTTCACATCTGCCATTGGCGCGCACTGCGTGTCTCCGATGACCATCAACCATCGCAGATAAGCAGCCTTTTTTCACTACCAGGCAGCAAGCGGCTAGGAAAGATATGAAAAGATTGATGAAATTCGTTTCGCCTGTACCCGCAGACGAATTTTACCAAACAATTCTGCCGAAGCTCCTCAGTGACGAACAGAATTGTCGATGAGAAAGCATATTGAGAAGAGAAAATTGAGCGAGAACTGTTGGTGAAGAGCTACACGGGATTTTACGATTGAAAAGAGGCAAGAAAATGGTGGAAAAGAGGAAAGGGGTCCAAGAGTAAGCCTTCGCAAGAAGGAACCGATTGGGAAGGAATGAAACAAAGGGTGCGCTCACATGAATAATCCTAAGCCTCCCCCCTATCTCCAACCACTAACTGCCTAGCGCCTGTAAGAACAAGGTGAACCCTTGGCAAAATAGGACATTTATGTCACGAGGATATATATCGGTTTCACCAGCTAATTCTTTCTTTGTCCACACTCACCGCTCAGCCCCTGTAGATGCAGAGGGCCACCACGACTTCATGAGTCGGCCTTCTCCTGCCACGGCTAGGCTTTCTACTCTGACTGGCGAACCAGAGCGGCCAGACGCGAAGAACTATGATGTGCGCCTCTGGTGATGCCCGACCTCCGGAATTTCTACACGCAGCTGGGTCGGGGATCCAGAAAGTCAGGCAGCACCAAGGGCACGCATACCACCCATGCGGAATAGGGCTGAGGTACGGTCTAGCCCTATTTGGGCCCGGCTCCAACTTAATATCGTGCTTTCGCGTTAAAAGTGATGGAAAGGAAATTGCGTTATCTAGCTGGACCAAACGGAAAGACTAGGGCTACCACCCGTTCTTATCCTGTTATGCATCCGTGGAAGGAACTCTCAAGGTTGATGGGAATTTGCGCTTAGCACCCTCTCCGACTGGACTTCTCATAGTTCCACCGTCAATCGCCGCGATAGCATGCTCAGAATGCGAATTGACGTGCAAGGTGATCACGCTCGATACTTATGATGATCATGCTATCGGATCGCACGGCGATCAAACTCTTAAATAGGCTTAAAATTGGCCAGACTTTTCCCATTTCTTGTTTCATGCCTTCATGACTCTGGAACACTTCTGGAAGGCTGATATGACATTAACCGGGCTACCTCAACTGCCCCACTACACGAAAAGGGTGGGATCTGGGTCGTGTTGACCATCGGTTAGTCCGTTCGGGACCTTTGGCCTACGCATCTTAAACGCTTAAAGGCACAGTCCAACCTCAGAATGGTTTTTCTGTTTTCCTGCCTTTCGTGAAGTCGATCTTACGCTGGTTCCAAAGATGTCTCTGCAATCGCAAAAGACCCCCTAGAAACGGAGTTAAGGCCCCTCAAAAATTTAGCTGCGGAGGCATTGTGGACGAGTTTTCCAAGGCTTGTAACTTCCGTCATTAGCAACCGATGCATGCGAGCCGACTTGAATAAGGAGAGAGGTTGAGAATGAGGGGAAGAACGGTGCCATTCATCGGGAATCGTCGCTCATCTTTGCTACTGTTGGAGCTCGAAAGATCATCAAATAGGAGTGCCAGAGTGGCTTCTACCGGGGTGGGCATTCTCTCTGCCCCAGGGTGGCTTCCTCCTATATCTCGCTTTTGCGGAGGAATCCAGAACTCACTTCTGGCAGGTGTTATTTGGGGTGGGTCTACTTCACAATTCTGTGGAAAACGCAATTTTCGCCCCTGGGCTTGGACTGTGCCTTTAATGGACCGCATGTCCACACTACGCAACCACTGCTGGTCTGACCCTGGAACCTCGTGTCCACACTGCGCGCCCACGCCAAAAACTCGATTTTTTTAGTTTAACTCTAAGAAAAACGGATTCCTTCTAATTATTGCTTTCATATCTAAGCGTAATACAACATCCATAACTGGTATGCAGATATTCAGCGCCATATATCTCCATCTGACATAGGCAATTACAACAAAAAATCAGTTTAAAAGCTCACTGAAGTGATTGGCCGTGGAACGCGCGGTCTCCTAAGTGTTAACGGTGACCACGAAAATGAATAGCTAATGATGCGTGTGCGCAAGGCTTTCAAGTGAAAAACCCCATAGATGAACTCGACCTAGATTACTATCTTTGTCTACTCAACCACGGCGCAATAAAGACAACATTGTTTGTAGGAGGCGCAGCCCGATCCGTCACCAAATGCCTTAAAGGCAGTGGTCACGATGAAAAACTCTATCGAAAAAAAAAACTACAAAAATCAGATTAGAAAGAAAACAGCTGAAAAACTATGAAGGTAGCGCAATGAAAAACGCACTAGAATTAGAGCTTCCATGGCCCAAAGAAGCCAGTTCACCAAAAAAAAAGATCGCCGCCTCAGATGCCGAGCAGTCAAATATCATCGACATTCAGAGGAAGAAATGAATTCAAATTCACGTGTAATGAAAAGAGTTGACCAATGAGAGCAGGCCACTTTGGGCTGTCAAAGTTTTTGACTAAGATGAGCCAATGTTAATTGATTGAAATTCAATTTCAAGCCAGCTGATGTTCTTGATATTAGAGCCCCCGTCGAAAGACTTCGTCGAATCGAAAAACTCTGCTGAGGTCGAAAGTTCTTTTGCCCCCAGCTGCCAACCACTTCCTCTGCGAAACACGCAATGGTGTGATAGTGACGATTATCACCTCAGGCTGTGAATCGGAACGTGTTTGGTGGCTGATTTTTTCTGTGTGTTTCAACATGTCTGCAGATCTGATTTCCGTATCAGCGGCAGGTGGGGCAGAGCGCAGACGACGAGAGTCGAGATGCGGCGGAACTAGGCAGGTCGTAGTCAGCCGAAAAAAATGCACCCAAATCACGTGAGAAACACCTATATCGACCGGATGGGGTGGATGGTTTCGGTGGGACTCAGTGGGACTCAGTCGGACTCAGTCGGTGCATTGGCTCCGCCCTTGTACGCATGAGAACCATCAGTATCGACAGGGGGGATTGCGGTGGGCATCAGACGGTCGCAGTCGGACTCAGTGGGTTGATTTTCTGCACCCGCCTTCCACGAATTCGATGCGTATCGACCCGGTGGGACTCAGTAGATCCACCGACTATGACGGGGGCCTTAGAGATCATCGATGCCGGTGATGTGGGATGGGCTTGTCCACCATCAAAAGACAAGAAAGTTCAAGCTTTAAATTTGGTTCAAAACAGCGGTTTTTTCGTGATTTTTTCTAATAGGTGCTACCACTCGAAACCCAGAAAGGGATTAGAGAGGGAAAAGACAAGCATATTGGATCGCGACCACTGCCTTCAAACACATTTCACATTTTTGTGCAGTCCGATGTCGGGCAATGCTATCCGACGTTGCGCTGGGTGCACAACGTGGTAAGATACAAACCATATGTTTTCGCAAGTATTTCGTGTGAAAATTGATCGCCATTTTCAAGTGTATTCAGGGAAGCAAGTTCTATGGCTCATATAACTCAGAAAATCATCAGCTACCCAAACGATGTTTTGAACATTCAAACTTTCGTGCAGATTTCTACTTTACTTCTAGGCCGGTCCCTCACTTTTTAATTAGACAGGACCGCCGACTTCTGCCTCAGTTACCAACACACCAACCCAATATCAAGTCTTCTGTTAGGCCCTCGTCATACATAGCTGATCAAAAGCTATTCATAGCCAGCTGTGATCAAAAGCATCTCAGCCAGTACTGCAACATTCCTCATCCCAACGGTGCTATCTTGACTGGCACAAGGGGTGTGCGATTTTCGTTTTTTTTTGTCCAGAATTTTCCGTTCCCAAAAGATTTGCAGTCAGTCCCTCGCTGCCCCAAGCGGCTGCAGCGAATTCGCTCTCGCCAGATGCCTAATGCTTTTTATGGTTCCACCCACACAAAAAGACCCAACTCATTCCAACTCTGAGACACTACGATTTATTGCTGCAGTCATTTTGTGACACTTAATGACCGAAAGCACGAAAAGACTAAGCTATTGGTCAGCGGCTACCGCCACGCGACTGCTCGCACTAGAATAAAGCGTGGCGGTGAAAAAAAGTCGGGTGAATATATCCCATAGATTTTGAAGTTTTTCGCACACGGCGATGGTGGCACATCGTTGTCCGCACTAACGAAGTCTGTCAGGTACATGGATCCTGCTCGCGATCCTGCGACTGTGCCTTGAGCTTTCCTGACTGGTACCTCCAATTTTTCATCATATTTCAATTAACATGTTCAATTTTGCTGGCAATCAATATAATCACCTCCATCACTTGCAGGCTGGCCCAGGTGCGATACAAGGAGGGGGTTCAAACTTGATGGGCGATCCGTTTATCGATTTTTCTTGGATTACGGTGTGGGCATTATGTGGTCTTGTCGATATCTGAAATGCTGTTTTTTTGGAATCCCCCGCAGCATTTAGAAAACTTCGAGCATGGATCAATTACGTAACTGTCCCGCACCAACAGAAACGAACACGTGGTTTTCCAAATCATCAGAGCAGGCACAATACTGCTCAAGCGTGCGCTTTCTGTCTCACCGGTGTAGAGTTCACAACTTTGAGTTTTCTCTCCAAGCTAAAAATGCTCCATACGCGTCAGATCCAGGGCCGCGTTAAAGACATCGTACACGATGAAAACCATATTTGGGTTTTTGATGCTTTCGTGTTGTACTATCCCTATAGTGACTAACGGTAGCGAAACGCGCTCTCGAAAACGTCAACTTTTTGAGAAAAACCCTTTTATAGAAAGTTCATAGCAAATTTGAATTTCGCGCCGGCATCAACTTGGGATAGTTGCGCAGAGAATGCAAGGAACAGTTTTACGCTTCGTTCCTTGGCGCAGCGTTGGAAGCAATTCACCGAGGATGCCGCTCAACTACGACTTCAGCGAAATTAAAATGGGCTACCCACCTGCTGCGTCCAGTGCTGCCGGCTGCTTTCGATCGATGCCGAATTCGAAATCGACTGGCGTGTGTAGTGCGCCCTAAGGCGCGTCCAGGCCCGCCCGCCGTGAGCCACCCAGTAGATTTGCTCCTTGTAACAAAGTATCGACCCCAAGGCCGGCCCCCAAACCCAGGAAGCCATTTTGAGGTAAGCGAATCTTCATTCAGAGACGGTTTTGTAACTCCAAACTTTCTGAGTGACATTGTCATGGCCCACTAGTCCGAATGAACGCATAAACCCAAATTCGGTTTTCATCGTGGACGATGCCTTTAACGAGTTTTAGCAATACAGTGAAACTACCCCTGAAATTGGGGATTTTGCTGCTCTTTCGAAGATTCATGATACTAAACCAAATACACCGGATTGAGCACCCCCGATAGCCATACCTGTGACAGTTTCAAAAAACAATCTCGTTTTGGTGAAGTTTTGCTTAGACATTATCGATTTCCCACCGTTTCGAAACCATAGAGCCACCAATGATGATTATCCTCCTCAATGAAACTTCCATTTTAGAACCCTGTTCAAATGCCCTCCATGCATGTGCCAAGTCATAACCTCACCGATACCTACTATGCTTCACGAATCATGCCACTTGTCGGAAATCAAGCTCTGTATTCTGGAGGTTTTACCTGCTCTTTCATCCTCGAAGGAGAAGAGTGACAGAGATCGTGCAAGAGGTTGAGCTTCTAATCGGCCGAATGAATCTTCCGGAGGTCCTCGCTTTTACACCATGCTCTACATACTACGAACCTCAAGGCTGCTGTGCAGCTTTGACGTTCGTAGTATATAGCGTTTGGTGTATAACTACATTGCCTACATTAACCGAGTCAGAAATAGAATGTCGCTCTCTGCTTCGGGATCGAAAATCCGGAGTCCGGTTGCAAGCGATCTCCACAGTGTAGAAGATTCGCTGAAGACAGCATCGTGGTTCGCCAAAGCAATGCTCATCTCGAATCTCAAATTACGCTTTTTGTAGGTGAGCGGTTCCTATCAGAGGTCACTCCAGTAAGCGTGTAATCCATCTTAGCTCTCCTTATCGAACTTCATTCTGTCAGGAAAAAACCTGCTGAACCGAAAACTTAGTGGGAAATAGAAGGGACGCTTAAGAAAGGAAAATGTCCCATTTTCCCTTAATGTGAGTGCAAACTCGAGGTGAAGATTCCTGTCGCTAGCACTGGAGGTGTTTTCACCAACTCTTGAACGCTGTTGAGATCGCTGTCTACTACTCTCCTTAACTTCCATTCCAGAGCAGGAAGCAACATTTCTTGTTCCCGTGGGAAATGTAATTGTACACCAAGCGCTACATCCTGCGAAAGTCAAGGCTGGATAGCAAGCACGTACTTGGAGAGGATTCGCACTCTCGATTTAAAATTGAACCTCTTACACAGTGGTCTGCCACGCTTCTCCGTCGGCCACTTTGTGCAGCCATGTAAGATCTGGTAATACCCAGAGAGTTCAGAGCAGGAATTCGGGCTTGATCTTAGACTTGTTGCATGGTTCCGCGAGGCATGGCAGGTATCGGAGAGATGATGAACAGACACATGCACGGACGGCGATTGAATCATTGAAAAATGAAATTTCGTTAAGGAGGGTATTCGTCGTTGTTGGCTCCATGGTTCTCTAAACGTTGGGTAATCGACAATTGTTTTGTAAAACTTCACATAAATAAAAATAGACTCTGGAACTACCGGCGGTATGGTTTTCGGAGGTGCTGAATACGACGGCGTCGGTGATGCGCTATCAGTATACGAAGAAGCAGGGATACTCTCGTTTCCAGAGTTGGCCCTATTGTTTTGAAACGCTGCATGATTGTTCGTCCAACACAAATGCAATGGATCAAAGAGGTTCTTTTCACACAGAGTCAGAACTTTATTGTTTGTACTGATCTACATCGCCTCCATTTGTCTGACGAATAGGATAGGTTCTTCGATTTGGTTGGTCATTGGCTTGCTTTGGAGGTGGATAACTTCCTGTCTGCGGTGGTGTCTGAGCGGGTGCCTGATTGACGTTCTGTGAAGCATTTTGCTTCACGTCGACGTAAACATTGATCGTAACTGGTTGCTGAAAGTGGAAAGTGAATCAACTTAAATAACATGAGGAAAGACAAAACGGTTACCTTCTGTTTGCCTTGGTTTCTGTCTGTAGCATCCCTCGAGTCATCATCTCGTGTTTGGTAAGGGGTTCCATACGGAGACGGCTGCGGAATATTGAGGGAGCCGAGTGTTGAGAACACACCTGATACTTGTTGCAGTATGTTGTTTAGACCACCGATTGCTCCATAGAGTCCATTCGAGGATGGAGCAGAGTCACTCTGCGTACCGGGAGGCCCGCCAGCATCATCAAGTTGATCGGCTAGAGCTGCAGTCACTTCATCGATTGCGGCTTTAATTTCCTCATCGGAGGGTCCACTCTGAACAGCGCCTTGCGGCTGATCAAAAAACGGAGCAAACGCACCGGAAATTTTCGAAAACATGCCAAAAATTTTTGTGAACATTGAAACGAAAGTTCCAATTGATCCGATAAAATCAGACTGGACCCCTGGTGGAGGCGGTGGTGGCACATCGTGGACCGCACTATCGAAGTCTGACAGATACGTGGATCCTCCTGGCATGTGCTGCAACTTCGTCCTCAGCTTTCCAATTAAAGCTTGAATCAGAACTATGAGTTGTGCTGGAGACTTCTTGCCGGCTGACTCTTCTAGAGAGTAGTTAAGCTGATCAGAGCCAGATGCAGACACTGGAGGAGGTGGTGGCTGGTGTTGTTCGGCTGCCTCATAACAGCTTTCGCTGGTCTCCATCGGTGAGCCATCGTACTGACACAGAACTAAGGACAGTGCAGCGGAGATGAAGTAGATTGAACGCATGGTTCTCCTGAATGTAAGTATATACACAAATAATTTATTTCTCAGAAATTTTGTTGGGTGGGGCCTAATGGTTTTTTTTCTATGTAGAAAGCGAGAATTGGATAGAGAAAAGTATGAGGAAAAGTCTCGCCGATATGCAAAACGAGATGAGGGCATCGTAAGTCTCCGTGTTTGAAGGCACAGTCTGAGCCCATAACCTCTGAGAGGGCTCGCTTAGCTTTGAAATGGCGGGTTTGGGCATTACCATTTCTATGTATGACTTTCTTTGAATTTAAGCATGGTCAGTATGTACTAGAAGTTAGCAGAGCCAAATTCGAGACGTTAGTAGTAGAGGATTTGAATGACGCCTATGCCACCTTCGCCGTAAGCTGAAATAGTCAAGAACCAATGTGATATATATCCTCCCGAGTGGTCTTTCAAACTACGAGAATAAACTATAACCCATAAGATCTCTACTAAACGCTTTGTCTTGTACAAATCTTGAAACATTTAGATCTTTCTTCTGTGATTTGAAAGGTTGCCTGAAAGGATGTGTCTTATTCCGTTCTTGAATTTCCAGGTTCCGACGAACGTGATATAGCAGAAACGTCAACCGAATAATGCTACCTCTAATGATTTGAAATCTGCTCTATACATTAAACACGTACCGCCTATTCCCTTATAGGTTTTGCAATCGCGTGTGCCATCACTCCAATAGAGTTCGTTCTTATTGCCCTGAGCATAGAAACTCCCCCTTTCCTCCCCTACTAAAAGAACCATAAGGGGAACCTGTAAGCAGCTTCATAAAGCTTCGTTAACACCGTAGACTGGGCAAGAAGTTGCGTACTTGCACATATGATTTCCTTTTTCAATTTAGTGTGCCCGTGAGGGGTTGGCGGCCTCACTGGAGAATGGGGTTTCGCTTCGCGCGGAATGATCTACAGTCGCAGCCCCGTCCATTGAACAGACTAAAATTATTACCCAAACTCTACATCAGCCTGCATAGTTTTTGCCAAATACATGTTTCAGAAGTTTTTCGCGCTCAGAAAGCGCCGTTATTCAATACAACGTGATCCGGCGTCTATATATATTAGGCTTCTTTTTGAATTCCTTTTAACGAGACCAGTAAAACAGTGTTGAAAAGTTAGCTTTTAGCCCAAGATTTTGTCAAGAATTTCTTATTGATACGTCAAATTCCCCCCTAGGAACTAAGCAGACGATTACACTGAAATTTACCCAAAAACGTGAAGAAGATATATGATTCCCTGCGCCCACGGTGCCATTGATCTTTTTCTTCGTGAGAGGTGACTACTAGGACGGTAGACCAGGTGAAGATGCGGACCGACCGCGTCAGGTGAAATCCAGTCGATTTAGTCGAGTCGAGAGGTGAAAATGTTTGAATGATAACTGTTACGTTTCTCCAGAAGTTCTGGGGATAGGTGCGCTTTACACAGCGAGGAAGGAGTTGTCCTGCCTTTTGCGGCTCTAATTCCACTCGGGACCACTCCCCTTGAATTGAGTAGCGTGAGTCGAACTACAGAAACGGGACAACTCCTCTCTCTGTGTGTAGAGAGCCCCTATCCCAAGCTAGGCGCCAAGGGAAGAGTAATAGTTTTTCCTTGTCCGTCTGTGATTTTTGAGTAAGGTGGGGTAAACCAGTCGAAGACGCAAATCTTCCAGAATCTGACTGTTTCCACTGCTTCTCAGAAATCTCTAACTGCTTCAAATTTACATCGGAATGCGGAGAAAGTTTTAGGCTTCAGAATTTTCATATGTCCCTCTTTGCCTTTTTTCTACTTATCACAGCTGCTCAGGTGTACTGGAACATTTAAATCAAGAAAAAAATTATATTTACTACTGAAATGGGCTGTGAATGTGGTGAAGTTCGTGCCTGTGTTTCGTAAAATTACTTCTTCCACCATATCTTCATTTTTGTTTAGCGAATTTAGAGCATCCAACTTCATTGTCAACAGTTGTGAGCACTGGCTTTTCTGAAGACAATCATTTTGTCAATTATTGAACATTTTCAAGGAATTCCAGAAAAATTGTAAGAATCAGATGCGGGCAAAAATGGCTATCATTGGAAACTCACGCGCTCGCCGAGTCCAACCCCAGCTCGAACGGTATCTGACCGCGGTTTCGTCTCCGGTCGGACCATCCAATCTTCCTCCCCCTCATGTACTCCCAGGTGAGAAGGCGTTGGGGCGGGGGAGGAGGATATATGGGGCTTACCCCGACTTAGCCTCAGTTTGTAAAGGTGGGGGTAAGAACGGAAAGGGGTCTGACCTAACTATAAGACAAATGTGCGGTCGAACTCTTTGTTTCTGAGAAAGGCGGTGTCCACAACTAAGCTGTAATGCTGGGAGCCCAAAAGTCGCTGCTTATTGAAGTGTCATTGAATTTCAATTCCTCCCTCCCCTTTTTGACGGACTATTGCGAAGCCATTTCAATATTATGCTCTAGTATTCACTTGCTTAATGTTTCATACACTTCAAAATTTTTGCTTTGCGGAAAATAGAGAACGAGGGACATTTCGAGAAGTCTAGATTTCAAAACTTTCTCTACATTTGATTTAAATATCAAGATGTTTGGGCCCTATAGAGTAGCTGTCAAAACACTGTAAAGGACGGGCTGCACCTCTGAATGTTTTATCACACTTGACCGAAAGTTCACAGGTCAACAAGGTGAAATTGGCTTTACCTACATTTGTTGCATAACTTTCGGACAAACACAATGTCTATGCTAGTGGAATGTCTTAATGACTTTCCCTCTCGTTGTTCTGTTTTGTGTTTCACCTACGCTGTAGGGAAAGTGGTGAATCAGTCTATGAGGCAATGGAGATATAAGATCAAAAGCAATGTTCACGATAAAAAGTACTCGAGAAAACTACAAAAATCTGTTTTCGAAAACAGCTAGAGAACTGCGAAGGTTGCGCGGCGAGAAACGCGCTGTTATTAAGGCACAAAAATGCCAACTCGTGCACAGGTGCACAGCTTCGCCCTTAGAAAGTGGAGTTTCATGGTGTGCCTGGCGAAAGCCTGCAACGTGCACAGCAACTGATAAAGTAGTTTTAGAGCATACAGAAACAGTTTTTCTCACAAAACAAAAACAAAAGGGCTAATGTCAACTAAATGTGAACAATGGAGCTCAAGAAAAGCCAAGTCGGCGAAAAGAATGCAATTATTGAATATCAGTTTCGAGCCAGTTGATGACCCCTGATACCACAGATCAGCACTAGGGTCGTAAACCAGCAAAAAAGGCCGATTTAGGATTTCTAATTTCACTTCAGGTGGGGCTTTTTCCGTGTCTTTTTTGTGTGTAGGTCGCACCACAGTGAACCGAAAGAAGACTTTACTATTTAAAACTCGACAATCATATTTCATCGTGAACACTGCCTTTAAATTTGGATTGAGTGAAGAAGTTACCGCAAAAATGTGAGAACCCGGCTTGTTAAGATGACCAGTGACTTTGGGAGCGGCGAACGGTGAAATACAGCCAACACAACAAACTTGCCGAATCTCAAATGTCCTTGATTTACATAACTGTTGGAATGTTGTCGTAAAACTGAAATTGATCAAGGCATCAAGGTTTTCAACTCTAACATGTCATATGGAATCGGATCAACTGTGGTATTGAAAGCATATACGGTACTCATGTCGAATCTTGCACCAAATAATGAATTATGGGGGTTCGTGTGGTGAAGTGGGTTCGCCAACTTATTCTTGGATCCAATGCAAAAATAATAATTTGTGGAGAACGTCCACGTTGCGATCGGTGCCTTCTTGATGAGAAGTGATATTTTTGCGAAAAACACTCGACGATAACTCGGCTTGCTATGCTGAGACTATAAATGTTTTCTTTCGATGCCAGTTGGGACATGTTTACGTAGCCTCCATTTCCCTGCTACTCGCAGTTTTGTGAATTGTGGTGAGCGCGAAGCGCTCACCAGATTTGGCTTTGATTCGCCATCGCGCAACTCCCTGATCTCAGTATCAGGGTCCAGAGTAAACGTAGGAAAACCGTTCTTTTTGCATTTAATATACTTTAGAAAGGTGAATAACTGTTCAAAAAATGGTCCAAAATGGTTACCTGAGATTCGAGAAAAAGTGTCAAAACCACGTCATTTTGGTCGAAAAAATGTTCATCCCCTTTTTTTTTCAGTTGGCGTTCACGATCTTGTTGGAACACTTATCGTTGAGCTAGAGAGCTCATTTTTGGCCAGGTAGCTGGTTTTGTTTGCACCTAGCTCCTGTCAAAATTTGAAGTTGGTAGCTCAATTTTTGTGGAACCTCAAAATTTAGGGCAAGAAAGACAAAAACACGTAAACATGTTATTATAAACCATCCGACGTTTACTCATTCTTAAAAATGAACTAATGGAATAAACACCGTTACTGATAGGCTTTTGCTCAGGATTTGACGGGGCAACGCTTCAATCAATACGGCAGGATCTCGAAAGCACTTTTTGGAACGCGGCACGGTGTGACTCAGAAGTGCGCCACAGAACGCCGTAGAAAGTGTGCGGGACCCAAGTGGGAGTGCGCCGGACGCCGTATAAAGTGTGCGGGACCCAAATGGGTGTACGCAGAACGCCGTAGAAAGTGTGCGGGACCCAAATGAGAGTGCGCCACACGCCGTAGAAAGCGTGCGGGACCCAAGTGGGAGTGCGCCGGACGCCGTAGAAAGTGTGCGGGACCCAAATGGGCGTGCGCAGAACGCCGTATAAAGTGTGCGGGACCCAAATGGGTGTGCGCAGAACGCCGTAGTAATTGTGTGGGACCCAAATGAGAGTGCGCCGGACGCCGTAGAAAGTGTGCGGGACCCAAACGGGTGTGCGCAGAACGCCGTAGAAAGTGTGCGTGACCCAAGTGGGAGTGCGCCGGACGCCGTAGAAAGTGTGCGGGACCCACGTGGGAGTGCGCCGGACGCCGTATAAAGTGTGCGGGACCCAAATGGGTGTGCGCAGAACGCCGTAGAAAGTGTGCGGGACCCAAATGAGAGTGCGCCGGACGCCGTAGAAAGTGTGCGGGACCCAAATAAAAGTGCGCCGGACGCCGTAAAAAGTGTGCGGGACCCAAATGAGAGTGCGCCGGACGCAGTAGAAAGTGTGCGGAGCCCAAATGAGAGTGCGTCGGACGCCGTAGAAAGTGTGCGGGACCCACGTGGGAGTGCGCCGGACGCCGTATAAAGTGTGCGGGACCCAAATGGGTGTGCGCAGAACGCCGTAGTAATTGTGTGGGACCCAAATGAGAGTGCGCCGGACGCCGTAGAAAGTGTGCGGGACCCAAATGGGTGTGCGCAGAACGCCGTAGAAAGTGTGCGGGACCCAAATGAGACAGCGTCCGGACGCCGTAGAAAGTGTGCGGGACCCAGGTATGAGTGCGCCGGACGCCGTAGAAAGTGTGCGGGACCCAAATGAGACAGCGTCGGACGCCGTAGAAAGTGTGCGGGACCCAAATGGGTGTGCGCAGAACGCCCTAGAAAGTGTGTCGAACCCAAATGAGAGTGCGCCGGACGGCGTAGAAAGTGTGCGGGACTCAAATGAGTGCGCTACACGCCGTAGAAAGCGTGCGGGACCCAAGTGGGAGTGCGCCGGACGCCGTAGAAAGTGTAAGGTGACAAAGTGAAAGTGCGCAAGACGCCGTAGAAAGTGTGCGGGACCCAATTAGAAGCACGCCCATGCCGATCATTTTTTTCCGCAGGGCTACCGTAACCATTCTTGAGCAACACATGATAACGAGCGATATTACACGCTCATAACATGCGGGGTATAAAAAGGGCAGGGGAGCGGTATGCATTCATTCACACACCGTTCTCTTCGAGAAGCCGCCGGGAAGTGGCTGAGGAGGTCGAAATTGTGCAAACACGTTTGTTGGCTATTACGATGTGCTCATATCCAAGCGGACACTCAGAAAATTTTTGAAGGAGGGTTACGGAAGCCCTGCGGAAAAATGATCGGCATGAGCGTGCTTGTGACCCAAATGGGTGTGCGCAGAACGCCGTAGAAAGTGTGCAGGACATCCGTGTGAGTGTGCAAGATGTAACAGAATGTGCGCAGGACATTAGTGGGAGTGTGCAGGATGTTATAGAAAGTGTGCAGGACATCAGTGGGAGTGTGTAGGACATTGGTGGGAGTGCGCAGGACGTCATAGAAGGGGAGGGGCAGGACTAGACGAGAAATCCCGTGCGGTACCGTTTGCCACAGAGTCTTAAAATACTGCCATTTTCATTTGAGAGTTTGCGTCGGTCGATCTGATATAGCATTGCAACTGATATAAGTTCATGCCATTGTGGCAATGGGTACCGCACGGTATTTGGAGTTTACTGGGGGCAGGACATCAGTGGGTTTACTTTCACCTAACAACACCAGGCATAAATCATGTTAGAAAGGAAACCTTTAGGAAAAATAAATGAAATTCCTTAAATTTTAGGTTCCTGGCAAAAGTGAAGATTTGGCATGGCCATAGAAATATACTCAGTTAAAAAGGGAAAATAATGAAAAAAGGTTTTGAAATATTCCTGAGAACGATTCGGCGTAGAATAATTTGTTTTTCGGGAAATGAAGTGAAATAGTTGGAAGTATGATTTGGCAGTCGAGTTTGAACCAGATATTGATAAGAGTTGTGCAAAACGAGAGATCGCCTTGTCTGTGCTTATCCGTAGAACATATCGAAGCGAAATCACGCGTGTTGATTTTACTTCACCTAATACGTGAAGACCGCCGCATTACAGCTCCCGAAAAAGTTTGGATGCTTCCCATTTCACGCGTGATTTCGCTTTGATATGTTCTACGGATAAGCACAGACAAGGCGATCTCTCGTTCTGCACAAGTCTTATCAATAGTTGGTTCAAACTCGACTGCCAAATCATACTTCCAACTATTTCACTTCATTTCCCGAAAAACAAATTATTCTACGCCGAATCGTTCTCAGGAATATTTCAAAACCTTTTTTCATTATTTTCCCTTTTTAACTGAGTATATTTCTATGGCCATGCCAAATCTTCACTTTTGCCAGGAACCTAAAATTTAAGGAATCATTATCATAGAAGTGGTGCGGTTTTGAAAATGATATCTTCATTTTCATGGCTTTATCTCGAACAACAACCGCTTCGCATCTACGATTGTGATTATACGACTGCGAGTAGCTTGGAAATGAAATGTATTTCAGGCTCACTTTGGTATTCGAAGTGCTTCGACCATGTAATTGCACATAAGCTAAGGGTAAGTGTGCAACTAGCGATTAAGCACACAACTGTATTTGGACAATTTTTACAACTCTCGTGCTAGCCATCTGATTTTGAAACTAAACTTCCACGTAACTCATTCCATCACTAGATTCAAGACGAGGTATGTAAAGTTTGCGCTAATATCACGAGATTTCAGTTGGGCACAATCCAGAGAATATACCGTATTTACTCTAATAGAAGTACACCCTCTATTTGAAGTACACCTCTATTAGAAGTACATATAAAATAGAGGTCTGAGTATTAGAAGTACACCCTCTATTTGAAGTGCATCTCTTTTCGGAGTGGAACCCCGGTACTTGGGTAAGTGATTGGCAACACGAATGTGGCATTTGAGAGAGACCAGTTTGCCCGAGATTTTTTCGATAATGTGAGGTTTGAATATTCACAAAAGAACTATCGGTCATCCCTTTCTTGGTCAAAGATTGCTTGTATGGGACAACTTACGATGAAACCTCAGCGAACTTCAAGTGACCAGGAAAAAACGCAGAGCTAAAGTTCGACATTGGTGTTATTCGCGGCGAATGCCCGGAGTTTATTCAGGTTCTTTACAAATATTTTTGTTTCATTAGGTTTTAGTCGATCAAAGTCGACTTGTTTTGGAGCCTAGACGTTGACTTCAGCGGCGCTTGAAAAACCAATATTCCCCAGCGTTACGAAGATTGGATCATTTACGTATTGAAATAGCTTGTACGACGAGGAAATCAGAAACCACTAATGGTAGACTTTACCTATACTAATCGTGGACGCAAAAAACTCGCTTCTAGAAAAGCTGTTGTCAGGTCGTTCAGGAACCGCGCTTTTCAATCGCTCTGAGCTGCTCTAAAGGCGATCAGTTAAAAGCAGTGTTCACAATAAATTTCACTTCCGATATCACCTTGGTTTACGGAAGGTCTGGTGCCCTGTATAGCAAGGCATGCTTGAAAACCACGCGAGAGACGCGTTTTCGAGCCAAAGCAGGCCCTCCCTTTTTTACGCTGATTTTTGAGAGTAGAGGAATTGACCTCTACGAAGGTGCAATCAAGCGATCAGATCACTTATCAGTACTTCCTTGACTTGATTATTTCTGTAATCTGAGTCTTCATTTGTTCACATCGAGGTGGCGGAAGTGGAGCACCGGGTGATTCTGGGACACCAAAACGCTTGCTTGCAGCTGTTATTTTGCCACTCCTGGGGCGGCATGCATGAACGCAGCGAACGGTGTCAGGGAGCCGCTCCGCGTGCCATGCACGCAGCGATCGAGCAACGGGGCGGCCCCGAAAATCAGGCACATCAAAGCACGCCACAAAATTCGGGGCCGCCCCGTTGCTCGACGCTGCGCCCATGGCACGCGGAGCGCTCAACACCATTCGCTGCGTTCATGCATGCCGCCCCTGGCTTGTTTTTTTACCGTTTTTTTCTACACTGGGAGCCTAGAATCCTCCTCGCCTATCATTTCACTGTGAAAAGTCACCGACGATGTTCATCGTGAACGCTGCCTTTAAATTTTTCTTAAAGGCAGCAGACACGCTCAAAAATGGTATCGATTTTATGACATAAATCAAAGGTTTGGAGCGGGTTGTATTGGGAACTGACGAAAAAACGGACGAAAACTGTGTGCAAATAGAGGAATAACGGTTATTCTGTTATCGGGTGAAAGTGGACGAGTTTTACGGCGCGCGGTTGAAACAGCGAATATTAGCAACAAAACGGTTGAGATACCCAGAAAAATGAAAACATGTTACATGTAATATAAAGTGCAAGATACTTGAGACATTCAAGTATATTACCTTTATATCGCACGTAACCTACATTTATATTACATGTAACATACACTTATATTACATGTAACATATACTTATATTTTAATTAGAGCTGCAAGTTGAAGCTCGATGCTTCAAGGCTTGGAGCTGCAAGTTCCTGGCTACTGCTTCAGGTACGAATCAGCAAGCTTTAAGCTCTCTTGGACATCCAGGAGCTTAAAGCTCGCTGCTCCATGACTGGAGCAGCAAGCTTGGATCTTACAGCTTCATACAAGAAGCAGTGGGCTTAAACTTGCTTCGAAAATAATGCTTGTCGCTCCCTCTAATCCTCCCTCACGATTTAAACGTATCATGAGGAGGGAGAGATCAACGACTCGGCCAGGGCGAGTGACCACCCTGTCGAATGTCAATCCCATGGGCCTGCGCTCATCGGTAAGGTATGAGGCGGCCCGTATGCTGTGCAGGTTTGCAGAAGATGTTCAGCATTGGCCCTCAGTTGCTGGAGATATTTGAATTATGTTACACTTATACTACATGTAATTTACTTGAGTAGAGATAATTCACATGTAACTTACATTGACGGAGATGTATTACAAGTATACTGTAATCGTCTCTTATGTTACAAGTATTATGTTTTCACTATCGAAAACATATTACTTGCGACATTTGGCCTGCGAGCGAGGGACCGATATATTACATGTAACATACATCGGTCGAGATATATTGCAAGAAATATACATTGGCCAATTTATATGACATGTATATTAATTCAGGCCTTTTATATTACATGTAATATGTTTTCATTTTTCTGAGTAGAGGAACCGATATATTCTTGCAGCCTGTACTGGAACTTTAACCACGTTGGAAGCATCAAAAACCAGCAAAAGTGGCCGTATTAGTACTATCAATCTGGACGAGATTGTATTTTCGGGTGGGGTTGCAGAAAATTTTCGATTTGCAATGCTCAAATTTAGTAGTGTTGACTGGTTTTTGACGCTTCCAACGGCGTGTGCGTTCTACTAGGGGCCATACGACCCAAATAACGTAGTTATCTCAACAATTTTTTCCAGCGTGTCTGCTGCCTTTAAGCATAACAAGTCGATGAAGCACGTGTCAAAAAAATCTAAAACGAACTTATACATTTTTTGGAAGAAATTAACTTGGGAAAGGTGTGAATATATGATATCAGAGATTGCGGAAGCATCATTTCAATTGAGCCTAGTCTGAAATTTTATTAAATACAAGTTTTTGGTGTTATACTGGAAATCAAGAAATGTGAAGAGCCTACCATTGGAAATTCAAAAAATTGCGCCGAATAATAGAAGTGCACCCTCTAATGAAAGTGCACCTCTAATAGAAGTACACCAAAAAGAGAGGGCTGAGAATCAGAAGTACAGCCTCTATTTGAAGTACACCTCTAGTAGAAGCAGACATAAAAAGGGGGTCTGAGGCTCTGGTCATAGTTGGATGAGCCGACGTCTCCAGCCCGGCCGATACACGCAGAATGCATTGGAAATGGGATGCAAAAATCATTCGGTGTCCCCCAACACCCACCCGGTCGATACGTATGTTTGAAATGATGGAGTGAGGTTGAGAAAATCACTCGGTGTATCCGACGCGGTCGATATCCATGCTATACGTGGATGACAGCGGATGAGAAAATCACCGGGTGGGCGGACCGATGATAAAAAATTGCGTATCGCACTAGAAGGCTATCCACACTGCTACCTCTGTTTTTCTTCACTTTGCTCTCCTTCACTATTTCTCTGAACAGGTTGCAATCCTGTTGGCCTACGTAATCATCGTCATATCTTTAGTTGGATTACACCGAAGGTGATTTTCTCAATCTTACTCCATCATTTTAAACATACATTGTATCGACCGGGTGGGTGTTGGGGGGGGTGTTGGGGGGTGCGGGAGGGGGTGTTGGAGAGGATACACCGAGTGATTTTCTCAACCTCACTCCATCATTTTAAACATACGTATCGACCGGGTGGGTGTTGGGGGGTGTTGGGGGTGCGGGGGGGGTGTTGGGGGGGTACACCGAGTGATTTTCTCAACCTCACTCCATCATTTTAAACATACGTATCGTTCGGGTCGGTGTTGGCGGCAGGTGTTGGGGGTGCGGGAGGTGTTGGAGAGAGGATACACCGAGTGATTTTCTCAACCTCTACTCCATCATTTTAAACATACGTATCGACCGGGTGGGTGTTGGGGTGTGTTGGGGGGGTGCAGTGCAGGGGGAGTGCGGGGAGGAGCTGGGTGTTGGAGAGGATACACTGAGTGATTTTTCTCAACCTCACTCCATCATTTTTAAACATACGTATCGACCGGGTGGGTGTTGGGGGTGCGGTGCAGGGGGGAGTGCGGGGGTGGGGTGTTGGAGAGGGATACACCGAGTGATTTTCTCCAACCTCACTCCATCATTTTTAAACATACGTATCGACCGAGGTGGGTGCTGGGGGGGTGTTGGGGGGGTGCGGTGCAGAGGGGAGGTGCAGGGGGGGTGTTGGAGGGATACACCGAGTGATTTTCTCAACCTCACTCCATCATTTTAAACATACGTATCGACCGGGTGGGTGTTGGGGGGTGTTGGGGGGTGCGGGAGGGATGTTGGGGGGAGTTGGTGGGTTACAGATGCAAATAGCACCAACTCTGACCGGGGCCTGAGTATTAGAGTACATATGTACTTCTAAGAGAGAAAATACGGTGTTCACTATTTTTGCAATTTCCTGCAAAGTGTGTGAACGACGCCTTACCTGTTCTTGACGTGCAAACTACCGCTGCAAATGGGCAATGGGTCGGCGCGACACTTAGGCCGGGACCATACTTCTATCGACAAGCGACACAACGTAATGTCTATCAGCTATATCAATCGAAAATCGATATGACTGATATGCACTCTCGCCGTCGCTGGTCGCGGGAACTATTATCTCGGCCTTATACTCTACGTTACTCATTTACTGAACTGGAATGAAAAACATCTATCTCAGACCAACCGCCGTTCGGAGCTTAACCGGAGAGCAACTCGAGCGACTCTGGGTCTCCGTGCTCCCTTCTAAAATCAACCGTACATTCGAGCGACAGCGGTTGCTGCAAGGGCCACCGCGGTTCCGCTTTGGAGCGAAATACGGTTGCTTTTCCAGCCGCGGTTGCTGTTCGGGCGATTTTCAAAGTTTTCTAACAGCTGATTTTTTCATTTCCGTCCCTTCTCAAAGAGAAATAAGAATTACTCTTTTCGGAATAGGCGACCCACTCTGGTGAAAAAGGTTTTCGCATACAGCTACAGGATCATTTTAACATGGTTTTTGCTTATTAACATGAAGAAGCATAGAGCAACATCAAAAATCCATACAAAAGAACAAATAAAGGGAACGCCACGAAAATTCATTTCTCGCACTTAGGTGGGTCGTCTATTCCGAAAGAGCACCGAAATAAGATTCCCTGCGAGAATAAGCTACTTTTTACAGCCTGCTGGCTTGGAGGTTGAAACCTATCACAGATCGCAACCAAACGCGGCTTTCTATACGCAGTGTGGGGAGCCACCTCACAGATGGACCATGGAAGTTGCGGTCCCACGGCGGCCAGAAATTGTCCCCAGAGAGCGACCCGGAGGTCATTTTTCAGGTGTGGCTTAAAGAAGAAAAACTTTCCCTCTGTACGAAACGAGGGGGCCTTTGCATAGCTGTTAATTTTCATGACTCGCACGTTACTCACTCCAGAAACAGCCAATCCTGCGTCCTATCAATCCTTCTGCGACGGCACCGCAGTTTCGCTCCGAGAGCGACCGGATGGCAGTCGAGACTGTTATAGCAACCGGAAGAGAGACGCGGCTGGGTTTCAGCCCTCGGTTGCTGTCCAGGCAATAACGTCATAATTGGATGGAGCAGGTTCGCTTCGAGCGGTGAATCGTTGGAGTATGACGTGCATAAAAACAAAAAAAAACTTATTCAGAAACTCAAACACAACGGCTGCTGACTGCTACCTACTGTGCACATGTTGTTTAATGAGAGAGTGATATCCGCTAAAGGTAGACTCTATTTCATTCCATTGAAACTCATGTTTCTTCGGTTATCACAGCGTGGAGCGGTGGCTTTTTTTGTCGAAACCTCTTTTCATCACTAGTTACATTCCACGGAGGCCCAACGCTCCGCTGCCGGTGATAATCGAAATCATCAGGTCACTAGGGATGTACCAGAGCTTACAGGACCGTTCGCGAATCAATTTCCAAGAAATTCTTGATTTTAGAACTCCGAGAAAAATATAAGCTCTCAATGAGCATAAGTTTTCCCCTCGCGTAGATATCTGCATGTCGTTTCATGTTACTGGAGTGAAATGGACTGAATGCGATAGGTTTACCAAACGACATACCTAATGCGGGTTATCCCATTTCTTCGTTCACCTGGATATATGTCTCATACACCGTCTCCTTCATTTGTTCTTTTCCTCTTTGAATTCTATTTTGGAATAGCATCAATCCTTCAATAACCAGATCATTTTTGGAACGCATACTACTAGAGGTACTTTCTACATACAAACACTCTATTTCGTAACGACAGAGTACTTGTGACTCCTCGCGCGTTCACGAGGGCGCGAGCGCTGCTCTTTCTTCACCACCCCCACTCTCTTGTAGGTCTGTTTCCTCTCTTCTCACACGCACGTGAGGAAATAAGTAGAATTGGTAATAAAAACAAAATGTGTGTAAATGGGTGTGTTACAAAACTGAACCTATGAGGCAAGTGAATTTCTTTCATTTTCAATTTACCGGAGAAATGTATTAAAATAAGACAAACCTCCTAGAGCGCATGCTCGGATATTAGGATCTCTTGAGGTAGTGTCCAACACCGGATTGTGAAAGATGACCAACTGAAGGATTCTCTGCCTTTTAAAACCACAGAGTCGTTTTTGCGGGTCGCATACACACCATTCAGGTGCGTCAGATTTCAAGAAGAACACTACCTCGACTTGATTCAAACTCCCCTGCAGGAAGAAAGCTTAATTTGGCTCACTGGAGTTGGCGATGACTTCAAGCAAATGTGGCTAGGTGCACATCTGATCGTAGCCATTAGTGCAATGTGCTCTAAATCCAATCCGGAAAAGGTGTGCTAGGGATATTTCTTCATTGGAGGTTTCTACAATTTCTCAGTAATTAAACGCGCATCAAAGTTTATAACATTTTGTCCTAAGAAGTCCCACACAAAGCGCTTACTATTGCCTTCCCGACGCCAAGTCCACAGCAAGGGTTTGTAGCTACAACTCTTCAATTCCTCGTAGACGCCGCAGAGTAGTTTAGTACAATACCGCTCATTGGCTCTTGGCCAGAAAGCGAGCTAGATCGGGTACATTCGCGTCTTTTTCGTCTTTTTGTATAACTTGCTTCAAAGTCAAGCTTTGAGTGAAACTAGGGACCATATTGATGATCTTGACGTTGAGGCCTACCCAATGGTTCAAACGTTGTGGTGATTACATTGAGAACTATAGAAGTTTTGCTAAAAATCAGGTTTGCAACAACGGTACCGTTGCGGATGGGGTTGCATATCATTTCTGTCCGAGTTTCCTGTGTCTACACGGAATATAGAGAGCTGGGTTGATTGCAGAAATATCTATAGTTCTTAATCGAAACTCCTGAAAGCAATGGCTTTACCGTTTAGATAGTCCTCTCAACCCCGGAAATCTTGAGGTATCTCCCTTTAGTTTCGCCTCCAAAGTTGACCATCAAAATGAGTTATTATACAACAAAGGTGAAAAGGACGCAAGAAACCCGACCTTCGTTCACTTTCTGACCCAAATCTTACGGGTGATGAGTGTAACTGCAGAGACCAGCGCCCTCAACGAACAAAAACGGAATACGCGCCTTTTTCTTGATTTTTTGAACTTGTTAGTTTCTACATAATTGGATAAATTTCAACCGCGTCTCCGATCTTCCACTCATTTGCTGGTCTGTCTATTCATCCTGGTTTCGCTCTCGAGTGCGACTGCGACTGAAGAGGAATACGGGCCTGAGACAATTCGCCTTGCAGCATGGATCCGCCTTCTTGAAATCTGGAGAATTTTTAAGAAGCTATAACTATATTTTTAGGGCGGCATTGAACGACTGTAGAGATACCGCTGTGATCAGCGCGTGGTTTTCTGACTACAGAATCCGAATAATAACTCCGGTGTTCCGTGCCTTTACAGAAGATATGCTGTAAACTGAACTTGATGGCCTAAGTGAAGCAGGAATTCGGAGGTCTGTTGCTGCGTGGGAAACGCCTACGTTAATGTTTTCTATGCGCTATTATTGAACCCACAAATTCAGGCAAGGTGTACAGGTTCTGTTGCGGACTAGGTGTTTTTTGCGCACATCAACATTTGAGTAACGTGTTGTTATTGAGAAACGCTTTATCAACTATGACTGTCTCAAGGCGATTTCCTTTTAGCAGATACAATAAATGTAACAACGTAAAGTTCTTTTATATTCGAGCGCTTCACTTGCAAAGTAACAACTTCTCAAATCGTGTTTCTTGTAAATACCGGGATCTTTGGAGGCCTTAGCAAGCTTTACGTGTATGCTTCAGTGCCTCAGCCGCATGGTGAAGGGCAATGAACACTGGACCAACTCCAGGAAAAAATGCGCTTTACCGGCCACGTTCCGTCCTTCATGGTGTCTGTCAATGGACGTATTCTTCGAAAAATCGACACAACTATCGAGACGAATATCTTTCGTGTACACGACCTTTCTGAGAAGCGCTGTAGCCATCATGTTTGGTGGTGTACAGCGCGACACTTCAGCGAATACGCCAATATCAAACACTTATAGCCCCCTTTTCACAGCTGGCCGCTTCGACTACTCAAGAAAATGAAAACAAGTTACTTGTAATATAAATTTAACTTACTTAAATGTCTCAAGTAGCTTACGTTTATATTACATATGTTACAGTTACATTTATGTTTTTCACCTTGGGTTGCGGCGCAGACGACACGCGGACGCCGAGAGCGTCCCCCACTTTACCTGTTAGAGTGGGTTCAAGAGTACCACTCAAGCTTGGGTAATTTTATCCGACAGCAACAGCGCAGTCCTAAGCCTGACCCCAATAAGGTGCGTGGTAGGCATGTGGATCAACAAATCAACCTCGCGGGTGTGTGTGGTTAGGGGAGCAGTTCGGCTGGCACACGCGATGCGCGCGACGGAAAAGCTGCGCTGCCGCGCGAGCGTCGTCAGCAGGGGCGCGTTACCGAGGGCCCCAAAAAGTGGTCGTTGTTCCACTTATCCAATTTATCACCCTTGCATTTTGTTCATGTTGTTGTTAGAAACAGCACGTAGGGTCGGCGTTGGAATCAATATCGCCATCCCCATTCCGCTCCGAGAAGCAAACAAAAAACTCTAAGAAAAACCTATACAAAAAGCGCGATTTCCATTAGTACTTTAGAAACAAAAAATATGAACAAATTTGAAAAATGATAAAGAAGGCGGCTAAGAGGGAGCAACAACTTTTTATGGTCCTCGGTTAACACACCTCAACGACGACGTGCGCGCAGCGCTTTTCCATCGCGCGTGTCAGCCGAACTGCTCCTTAGCCACAACAGCGGTGTGGATTCGATTCACATGCAGCGCGTCGTATACTCCTCTTGGAAATGTCTCTCGTTCAACTTAAAGGCAGTGTTCACGATGATTTTTGTTCCCGAGTTTTCCACTCAAAACAAAGCGTTGGCCACTGAGTATGTTACAGAAATTACGAAGAAACGGCGAGAAAACGCACTAAAACGTCATATTTCAGTGACATTAATCTCTTGGCCTGGACCAGTTGTCCAGTTGTATGAACATGTTCGCGCGGTGGTTGTCACCGGTGAAAAATGGGATCAGCCGAAAATGGGAGAGATATTCCGAAGGCAAAATAGTACTAGTTAGGGTCCGTAAGAAAAAGCGGAGCCACAGAAAGCAAATAATTGTAAAGGACTGGGCTCCACAAATGATTTCATTGTCACAACGAACAGTTCCTGTGAGAGTAAAGAGGTAGGATGAGAGTAGTTGGATTTTCTGTGAGCCTTCTGGTGCGTTTTTCTCGCTTCCTTCGTCATTTATGTTCTACCCGGGGGCCAAACAATCGATTCAGCTATTAATCTCGAAATCGAAGATTATCGTGAACACTGCCTTTAAGTCACTTGCGACATATCCTGTACCATCTAAGTTACATGTAACATACCGTGAGCGCATTGCACGCGGTATTCCGTAGGAGAGTTGAATGTAGCTTAAATTACCTGAGATAAGTTGCAAGTACCTTACATCGGGTTAGATATGCTACAAGTAAATTGTTGTCGGCCTTTTATGTGCCACGAGTAACTTGCTTTCGCTTTTTTTCTGAGTAGTCGCGGCAGCGCCAGCAGTTACCAAAACCCATCGCGGCAACAAATCTTGCACTGAATCGCGACGGGTCGGAAGAGCTGGCAGTGTCAGCAGCGATCGCCGAGCGACTGAGGTATTTCATAGGTAGTCAAAGCGACTCGATCGATTTTTTTAGTGAGTCGCTTCGACTAGTCGCTTCTCTGCCATGAGGGCCGCGATACGTTTAGTCGAAGCGACTAGTCCGCAATCTTTCATCACAATGTGTAGGGTATTTGGCGCGCGAAATTGTGCACACTCACACGCTTCTGCAACCAGAATCAACGGGATGTGAAGGGCGAAAACGAGCAATTACATTCATGGTTAAAGATATGAGGGAATATAGAAAGATTTCCGTTAAATCACGTTGCATGCAGGGATTCCACTACATACAAACTTTAGCTGTAATTTTCAGCTGTGTTGTGCAAATTGTTCCACATCGTTTCTTTCAGAACCATTTTTAGGTCTAAAACATTGGAGACCTAGCGTTTTTTGAACCTAGACACATTCCCGGAACAATAACGTGAAAGCGGCCAAAATTGAAAAAAAAAGTTTTTTCTCCTCGGCATCGTCCGTCCTATTTTTTCATGCGAAATTGCGTCCGCCTCAGCGATTTCGATTCGCTGAACGAAGCGATCTCAAGTCGCGGCACTGAGCGATTTGAGATCGCGGCAATATCGCTGGTCGTTTCGACTTCAAGTCGAAACGACCAGCTGTGAATGGGGCTCATGAGGAAAACGAGAAACGAATCCGTGTGACTGATCAGCATTGGTGTTGCCGCATCAGACACATGTTCCTGGAATAGTGGAAGGAGGTGGCGGTCAGTGGTCTTTCCGATCTTTTGCCAAGCCTCTCGGCGCTAGAATACAAATTGTTGTAGCCTCTGCGTTGGTTCAGACGAGTGAAAACCGATTGTATAGCCCTCCTCGAAGATTGATATTGCAGCGCAATCCTTGTTTGCCGTAACGACGTTCATCTTCGTGAAAGTTCGACAAGACTAAAGTACGTTCGTGAATATCGTGAGATTTGCTGCGTTTGTACTGGCTTTCCATAACAAAAGAACGTGAACACATGCTCGATGTCGATTCCCTCCTCTTCTTTCTCATAAATAACAAACTTATTGAACTTTACTCAGGCGGAAGCCTTGTGATTCGTTGTGTCATGAGTTTTGCCGTGCTATAAGTTTTTTATTGTACTGCTGGCCTCTAAGGTGAACGATTTCATCTTTTGTGTACAGAACTTGATTGATGACCACTGCTATTTTGATTTTGTCGTTAGTCAAATCTTGTAAAATTATATTCGCCGGAGATTAGTGGTGCCGAAATGTTCACTCATATAACTTTGTCAACTTTGTCTTTGCGATCCTTGAAGGCAGCAGCAACGCTTGAAAAAGTTGTTGAGATATCTGCGTTATTAGGGTGGTTTGGCCTCTAGCAGAAGGTTCGCCTCGTTGGAAGCGTTAAAAACAAGTCAAAACTACTGAATTTGAGCAGTGCAAGTCGAAAAATTTCGGGAACTCCGCTCCCAAATTCAAATTTGTCCAGAGCGGTAACTCGCCTGTTTTCACCCTTTAACAAAAACAACCGTTATTGCTCTATACATATGCATACAAATTTCGTTGGCCTCCTCTTTATTTCCCCATGCTACCAGCTCCTTATCTTCTATTTATGTCATGAAATCGATATCAATTTTGAGCGTGTCTGCTGCCTTTGAAGATGTTAACAGAATAAACGACTTCAATCACAGCGGTGCAGTCAGCGCCACAGTCTCTCTATAATGCTCGCAGTTGCATTACTTAGGCTTAAAGTTTATAGGGATTCGTCTACAACGACCATTCGCAGTTAAAAGTAGCTCCTTCAGACATGAGCGCGTGCGTGGCAGTGGCAAGAGGCGTCACTGTCACGCACCCGGTCAAATGATCGATTTTCGCCCACGGTCAACTAAGCTCTCCATCCCTCCATGGTTCGGTAAATTGATGCCAGACTTGTCTGGGAGGACACGAACCCTGACCTAAACATCGGCTGCCCCCCCCCCCAAAGTCATTGTGTAGGCCCAATACACATTCCAAATTCTCTACGATTCTGAATAAAGGTCGAATGAGCGGCAGAGGGATTGATATAAAGTCTAGCTTGCTCGGATGAGTTCGGGCGGTGATGAGTCCTATAAGCCTTACTTCGACCACCTCAAAATGAGCGAGAAAAGCTATATGTATCCTCCATTTCCCGGCTACTCGCAGGGTTGGGCTTCACTATCACGAGAGTAGTGCGGTTTTGAGAATGATATATTCATTTTCATGGTTGCTTTTTTTCGAAAAAACAACCGATTCGCATCTACGATTGTGATAGTACGACTGCGAGTAGCTCGGAACTGAATGTTACGCCGAAAACGTCATCCTTTATCCTTATCATCCAGACGGCAGAAGACAATAGACGAGAATATCATGTTTTTTCAGATATGGTCCCACTTCCCATTGGGCATGTGCTCTTAATGATATTCGGATGGACATCGATGTGTCTTTACTTGTGCATAATCTACACTATAATACGATGGCGCAACGACTTCTCTATATTCAAATCGTCTTTCTATTCCTTATTCATGCTGCAGGCCGTGTCTGACTTTTACATGTTCCTTGTTATTGAGTTTATTATGCGTGGTCGAAAGTTTAACTATTACAACATAGCGTATGTGACGACGAGCTCTTTTGCAATATTCACATATTTTAATCTACTCATATCGAAGGCTCTATTATGCAACGGACAAATCTTCATCGCATTGAATAGGTTCACAGCATTCTACAGGCCTACCACTCATGACCAGGTGAACATCCTTCTCATATTCGATTGTCACCAGAGCATGCATTGCCTGCTCTTCGAGGTTCGGCAACGAACTTCATTGACAGACTCCATTTCTCGATTGAAAATGAATTCAAAACTAAGGCTTCTTGAAGGGCCAACCCAAAGATTCTCCGTGAAGTTGCGTTGCCCTTGGCCCGTCTCGGAGTCTCAGAAATTTCTGCGCTCTATGCGCCTGTCTCGATCCTACGCGAAGGAACTAGACTGACGTATACATATAACGAGGAAACTGCAGAATTTCCGTGAAACACACTTACCTCGTGGGTAAATCGTTCATGACTACGAGCCAAGATATCATACGCTCTGTGTGGTAAGTGTTATGGTGACCAGGTGAGAGGAGATGGCAGGAAGGGAGGAGGGAATACGGTGGTGCAGTGGATGAGTGGCTGTAGGATCCCATGTAGATCCCAAATGAGCAATGCTCCGTCGACCACGCGAACCTTTAAGAGCAAATTATACCCTGGGTGATGGCCATCGTGCATTGCAAGCGAGAAAATCCGGGGGAGGCAGGGAAGCGTGGGAGGAGCGAGGATGAAATTGTATAATAGTCCCCGACTGTATAACACTTGCCAAGGGCGGGGTTCCAAATAAGTGAGATATAAGCGACTACCACAGGCCCGACACCCTCAGTCACCACCACTAACCACGTCCCTTCTCTTGACTTTCGAACCGAAAAAATGCTAGACGGATCGGGGAGATTCGGTCTTCAGTTTTCATCCGTTTGTAGGAGGCTCAGAACGATTTCACGGGAACCTTGGTGATCAGAGAGTGATCCTCTCCAAGATGAGCATGAAATCTGCAAAATAATTTTCTCATGTCTTGTAACTTTGAAGGCGAGGTTCGGTCACATTTTGACTTCTTTGAATTTGGGGCTGGATTAGTCGACCTTGACTACGTAATCATCTTCTAGAACTTGTGCAGGATAAGAGCTGTTACTCATGGAGAAAATCGCCTGTAAGTGAAGAATTGCATGATCAACCCGGCAAAATCTTAACATTTCTACGGCTTGTGGGTGGTCGTTTCGCCACCACATGGCGTGGTCACCGCACTGGCGTCATTCATGGCGCTAGTGTAGAGCTATTTCCGTAGCGATAAAAAAGGCGCGTAATATGGCTAAATGAACACGGAATATGGATCACGGGCACACATATGCATATCACTGACACAGTGAAACGGCTCAAATAATTTGAAAAAGGCCGTTTCTATCTGCGGTTTCCGCACGAGTCCAGGAATAAACTGTGGCCTTCGATTTGTCCATATATCTTAAAATTGAAACTCTTCTCTTACCCTGCCTTTGAAAGCAGTCTTCTTCAAGTTCTTTCAGCCAATCACTTAATCAGAAAAGTGTGCTCGTCGTCCAAGCTTTCGAACTTTTTCTGCGTTTTTTTTTCAACGCGCGCTTTAAAAATCGTCTCCCAGCAGAGCCTCGAATGCCGCAAGGGCGGTCATCCCATCGCAAGGAGGCGAGGCGACCACATACACAACGTAGAAATATCGACATTTCGCCGGTCTGATCTTGCTGTGAGTACCATAATTATTCAATTTATGACCGATTTCTCCATGAGTAATGGCTCACGCCTTACAAAACCTCTAGATGGGGTTCACCCAGTCCAAGTCGATTTGTGTAACCCAAATTTTGGAAAAACCAAAATGTGACGGAACCTCGTCTTATGAGGTGAGCCTGTCACTTACGCTCAGAAAAATGAAAGCAAGTTACTTGTATCATAAAAGGCCGAAAACAAGTTACTTGTAACATATCTGAGCCGATGTAAGTTACTTGCGACTTATCCCAGGTCATTTAAGTTACACGTAACATATCGGCGGGATATTGCGCGCGGTGCGCCTTCGATATGTAACATGTATCTTAAATAACCTGAGATAAGTCGCAAGTAAGTTACATCAGCTCAGATATGTTACATGTAACTTGTTTCCGGTTCCTGAGAGGATACTGTGTGCAGTGCGCCTCCGATATGTTACATGTAAGTTAAATGGCACAATATAAGTCGCGAGTAACTTAAATCGGCCGAGAAGATATTTCCAAGGGTGTTGTACGACGTACTCGCGGGGTCGCGCTTACGACTGGTGTTGCTTTTGGTTCAATTACCCAAATTTGAGGTACTTCACCCCACACCAGCAGGGAGGGCCCCGCACAACATTTTATTCTACTAAGTTTGTGGTCTGAGACGCGCGCTCTGCGTCGCGTGTCGTCTGCGTCACGTGATGGCCACCCATAGTGAAAATATAAATGTAAGTTACATGTAACATAAGTAGAACTTACATGCAATATAAATTTTAGTTACATGTAATACAAATGTATGTTACATGTAATATAAGTGTAGGTTACTTGAGACATTCATGTAAGTTACATTTAAATTGCAAGTAACTTGTTTTCATTTTTCTGAGTGGTTCATACGCTCAAATGAGTGCTTCCCACTATAAATAGCGGCAAAATATATTCTGCGAGAGAGTCTTATGCTCTTTCAAAAGCAGCATGAACGCTCGCGAAATTAGTTGAGATAGCTACGCTAATAGAGTCGTACGGCTCCAAGAATAAAGCTCACACCGTTGCAAGCGTCAAAAACGAGTTTAAAGGCAGTGTTGACGATAAAATCTGAATGTTAAGTTTTTCTTAGTTATGTCTTTTCCTGATTTGCTGTGGTACGACCGATACAAAAAAACGCAAAAAAGCCCTATTTGATGGTAAAACAGCAATCTGAAATTGGTCAATTTCTGCTGGTGTCTCTCTAGTGATATTTCTAGAATCAGGAATCATCAACTGGCTCAAAGCTGACGATCCATTACTGACTTCTGGTCGTCGACTTGGCCTTTCTCGAGCTCCATCGCTCACATTTACTAATATTTTTGTTTGTTTTTTTTTTGTAAAAAATGTTTCTGTATACTCTTGAACTACTTTACTAAGTGCTGTGCACGTCGCAGAATTTTGACCACGCACATCATTAAGTGTCAATCCAGTGCCGTCTGACTCTAGCGCCGATGGTGGAGGCGGAGTGCAGCAGTGGCCAGCTCACGCCTGACCGTTAAAATCTCTGGATCTCCAGACATCTACATCTCTACACTGCACGAACGACAAGAACTAACCCCGAGACAACTCCAGGCTCAGGCGGCGTACGGTGTGGCGATCACAGAGGGGGACCGCAGGCGCCCGGTCAGTCATCATGCTAAAAAAATCCCTCCAAGCAGTTTTTTTTTTGCAAAAACGTCGGTATGCTGTATTTTCGCGCACGATTATTTCAAAATGGTCTGACTTCATTTCTGATGTCATTATTGAGCAGCTTTTGACGAGTACCATACAATAGTGACACGAAATAGCTGAGTCAATACCCGAAATATATAGAAAATTGTGTATTTCCAACTTAAGATCTCTTATTATGAAATGGTCAGACGGTCATCATACCAGAAATCTGTCACGTTTTGACCTGTGGTCTGAGGAAGTTTCAGAAAGAAATACAAGTATTACGACCAAATATAGTCTGTAGCAATGGAAGTAGGACCTGGTGAGGTTGCGGACTCGTACTAATATACGGTAGTTTGTTAGTGGTATCACTCATTTTTCCGAAAAAGCTGTGATAGACAGGTGAGTCGGTGTTTTCACCGATATGACTACATCTGTGGAAGCAATGAAAACAGGTGACAATGTGAGAGTGGAAACAAGAGCTCACCGAACGATCTCTGTCATTTCGAAAAAATGAGTGGTAACACAATCAGGCTACAGTATGTTAGTAAGAGTCTGCAACCTCACCAGGTCCTACTTCCATTGCTGTAAGGTGTGTCTTAGTGAGAATGGCGGCCCATGCGGTCGGCGTACTTGGCAGTTCGCGGCTCTCGGACGAGCATGCGAAACGTCCCCACCGCCGTCGACTACGAAAAGGCCGGCACCGGCTGGCAGCAAGCACTGCGCCGACCAATCAACTCTGCAGACGGGGGCAGAGGGGATGCCCGCCGTTGAAGCCCACCCCTCGTCCGAGAGCGGCCCATGCGCCGCCCGCCTGCCAAGCACGCCGGCCGCGTGGGCCACCATTCTCATTCGGGCACACTTTAGAATATACCAGAGTCAACACTACTTAAAAGTCTGAAAATTCATTTCGTCAATCCTGAAGTGAGTTATGGCGATGCGGTGTTTTGTACTAGCAAAAAAAAAGCCACAGAAGATTAGCAGAAAAATTTCTCGGCGCAGCCAAGCAGCCGACGATGAGTGTGCCAGTCGGGGTGCTGGAAAATCGGAAAACCGTTGTCTGGACTTGGCCGTCCGGAGGGGGCGAAAAAATAATTTACCCGGATTGGGCTGTTGTATGTAGTGTTTATTTTGAAGGCGACTATTAAAAAAAGCTGTCGGCCGAGTCTGAGACCATTTTGATCCGACAACGACCGCTGTGACTTGAATCATAACTACTGTGTTTGCTGAAAAATCGTTTGGAAGCATTGTTTGAAGACACCACTCAAATTGGTTCACACAAAGGGTTCAAGTCACAACATCGATGGGAGGGGACCGCAGCGATTGCAAAGCTGGAGGGGTGGGGGCCGCACCTCTCACGGACCGATCACAGCGCTGCGCTTCACCCTGTATATGTTTCATCACACTGTTTTACCACTGGAGGTTTTCTACGAATACCATCATGTTGCAACGTATCAATTTTCTGAGTATTCAGCGCGATAAACGGTGTGGATTAACGGTAGCGGCTGCCTGTTATGGAGGCCCTTAAAAGCAGTGTTCACAGTGAGTTTCGTCCCCGAGTTTTTCACATAAAACAATGCATTGGCCACCAAGTGCTCCAAAAATTACGAAGAAACGGCGAGAAAAGCATTAAAATGTCGTATTTCAGTGACATCATTCTATAACATGGACTAATTGTCCGGATGGATGAACATGCTCATGGTGGTCAACACCGATGGAAGTTTTGGTCAATCAAAAACAGAAGAATATTTTATGCAAAGCAAGATTAGTTATGGTCCTAAGGGAAGAACGGAGCGATAGCGAGTAGAGAATTGCAAACGTCGGGTCCACAAAAGATTTCAGTGTCACAACAAACATTTCCTGTGATAATTGAAGATTTCGTGCCCTTCTGGGTGCGCTTCCCTCACTTTCTACGTCCTTTTAGTTCTACCCGGGGGCCAGTTAATCAATATAGCGAATAATCTCAAAAATTGTTGGTACCTGCTCGTTGGTGCCCCTGCTTCTACTGAACCCAGCAGACGTTTGAGTGTACACAGGGAACGTTCGAGCGATATAGCGTGCACAACTATATCGCGAAAGTATCCCATACATTGCATAAAGGTGTCGCCGTCCGGCACACTAAGCCCTGTGGTCCATAACACCTTAGGATCCGTATCTAAGGAGTTCATGGAGTCTTTGGCCACAAGCCACAATTTCGCAACCCTGAACTGTCGATCGCTGTCGAGTGATATCCAAAAAACTGCGCTATCCAGACTTCTGAGCTATTTCCATGCACCGTTTGCTGCTTTGCAGGAAACCCGCCTCAAGGATAGACCCGTCATCAGCGTCGGAGAGTACACCATCTACTGCTGTGACGCTGACGATAGGAGAGTGGGAGGCTGAGCAATAGCTGTAAGAAAGGATTTCAATGGCATGGTCAAGGAGTTTGGCTAAAAGTCGTACCGGAATGCATTCGTACGACTGCGGGATCACAGAGGATTCACTCTGTGGATAGTGAGTGCTCATGCGCCCTCTGAAACCGCCGAGGGCAATTCGAAGGATGCGTTTTATGAGGAACTCAACACGTTGCTGGCCAGGATACCTTGTCAACATGCTGTTGTCGTGGGGAATGACGCAAATGCGAAGATGGGACTTGTTCAGGAATCCAAAGTACTCGGTAAATGGTTCCACGCAGTGGAGCAAACATCGGACAATGGCTACCACCTTGTTGACTTGTGTGAACGCAGTGGTCTGATTATTGCATCGACATTCAAGAAGAATCATCGCCGCCATCAGCTTACGTGGCAGGGACCAACTCAGCTATCTCCAGAAGAGCAGCGGAAGCGGAAGATGACAACTTTGAAACTACAGCTCGACTATGTTCTGACGAGGAATATTCCAGTATCGGACATTCGAAGATCTACAGCTGTGTGGGATGCCGCATTCGATTCGGATCACCGTCCTGCTCTGTTGAACTTCACTGCGAGGATTCATAAGAGGAAGCGAGGGGCTCAGCCTCTCTAGAGGATTGACATGACAAGTCTCAAAGATGAAGAGTGCAGAAGGAATTTCCGAGAACGCGTTTCTATTTTTATTTTTTTCTGTACGGACTAAGAAGAAATTTCGCGACGCGGATTCTTTTGTCAAGTGCATCCAGGACGCTTCGAAAGAGGCACTCCCGGTTGTACAGCCTAAGAAGAAGTTCGCCTACGTCTCAGAAGAAACAGCATCCACCTACAACAGAGTTTGTGCTCTCCGAACTGCAGAAAACTTCGTGGAGGAGAAGCATCTGAGGAGGAAGTTGCGTCGACAGCTTCAAAGGGACCGCGAACGAAAGTGGACGTGTAGAGATAGGGAGTTCGAGAAGGCTTGGGAGGAGAAGAATCCGAAGAAAGCCTACAAGTTGCTGCGACAGTATAGCGGGAAGATGAAGAGATGTTCTCCTGTCCTGAACACTACCAATGGAGTTGCAGTTGGTGATGCGACGCTGCCAATATGGAAGGATTACTCAAGTTCACTACTGAATCGTCCAGCGCCGTCAGTACCAGAGCTGCCGCATGTTCAGAGAGCACATTACGATGTCAGTGAGGAATCGCCGACTGAGTCTGAAGTTCTGGATTGTGTCCGGAAAATGAAGAATGGAAAGGCAGGTGGAGAAGATAACATCACTGCTGAAATGCTGAAAGCTCTTCCTCCGTCTGGGATTAGTAAAATGACCAACACCATCCGTCCCATATGGATGAGCAAAAGGATACCCAATTCGTGGAGACATGCGATCATCGTACCTCTTCACACGAAGCTATCCGTCTCGCATCCTAAGAACTACAAAGGAATCTCTCTACTTCGTGTCATGTACAAGGTTTTAGAACGTATCATTCTCGAGCGACTTATCAAACATCGTGAAAGAACGATCAGAGATGAGCAAGCCGGTTTTCGACCTGGAAGATCGACCATCGACCAAGTGTTTGTCGTGAGAAGAGTAATTGAATCGTGGCAGCGGTATTCGAAGCCATTACAACTAGCTTTTTTAGACTTTGTAGCCGCGTTCGACTCTCCTCATCGTGATCGATTGATCAATGCTCTGCGAGCAGATGGAGTCCCGGATAAGAATCGAGGACATGAACAACGGAACAACAGCAGCAGTTCGTACACCCGTCGGATTTACGTCAGCTTTCGAGGTGAAAACAGGAGTAAGGCAAGGAGCCGTAGCAGGACCTTTTCTTTTCAACTTGGCCGTTAATGACATCATGCGTAGAGCTGCAGAACAGTTTCCTGCCGATGTGATCCTAACACCATCGAGACGCTCCCTTGTCGACTTGGAGTATGCCGACGACATTGTGTTATTCGCTGAAAACTACGCAAAACTGCAAAGGATTGTGAACCTCGTTTTGAAGTATGACGCAGCCTATGGACTTCGTCTTCGTCCCGACAAATGCAAGCAGATGTGGGTCTCTCAGAGGCCTTCAACGGGAGTTCGTGTGGACGGTCTACGTATCGAACTGGTGGACGATTTCTGTTATTTGGGCTGTTTGCTGAAGAATGATGGTAGTTATGCAGCGGATATTCGAAAACGATGTGCGAAAGCTACGTCTGCATTTAATCCTCTAACCAAGTGTTTGTGGTCTACCACCATCGCGAAGGAAGTCAAGTTGCGCGTCTACCTATCCGCTATTCGCCCTATCATGATGCACGGATCGGAGACATGACCAGCACGGAAGGCGCAGATGGAAAGGTTGGATGGCACGGAGGGGAAGCTTTTTAGGCGTTTGCTTGGATATTTCTGGCCGCGTGTTTGCCATAACGAAGATCTTTACAAGGAAATCGACGCAGTACCGCTTGACACGAGGGATGTGCCAGCATCTCCCAACGCCATCTAAAGCAGCAATAAAAGTCGACTTCGACTGCTCGGGCATATACTAAGAAGAACGCCGGATCGTCTCGTACAACACGCCTTAAGAATGCCTCCAAATCCTGCCTGGAAACGGCCACCTGGGCGTAGGCGAAAGTTCTGGACGGATGTGGTTAAAGAGGATTTGAAGTCATTCGGCATCGAAAGACAGTTGAGGCGCGATGTTTCGTTTCGCAGGAAATGGAATAGTGACAGCTGGATGGAATGTGTTCAAATTGTGGCTGAAGACCATGAAAAGTGGACACGGCTGACTACTAGGACGGCACACCTCGGTGAAGATGCGGAATGACTGCGTCAGGCGAAAGCCAACCGATTAAGTCAAGTAAGTCAATCTCAAAATGGAAGATTATCGTGAACACCGCGTTTAATTCAGGGTCCATAAACCCTCTCGCAGAGGGTTGTGAGCGACTCCGGAAACACCTTTGTGATCTGCGCGAAATTCTTTCTAAAACAAAAACAGGAACTGAAAAGCTATTCTGGGGCTCAACTTTGCCGTTAATCATCTCTACCTTTTTTCATTGTCCCTTCCCCTTTATCAGCTCAGATCTGCCGTGGATTAGTAAACATTGTATGAAAAGAAAGCTTGCATTCATCTTTGGATGTTTTTCCCATTGAAAATGTTGTATTACTTCAGATTTGGAGGAGATCAACGATAGTTTCGTGCATTGTTACACTTTGGGTTGTAGCTGTTGCCTCTACTCTGCCTCTTATTATGATGGGCAATTATACGGTGCATTTAATTCCGTTACCGAATGGCATTCTTCAAATGATTGCTGAGGGAAGCGCTACGAAGGTATCAGTGAAAACTCTTTCCCGGAGAGGGCAGGGCAGGCATATTAAATTCAAATTTTGAGGCTGTATAGGACTAATATTGAAACTTTTTTCGCCGTTTTCTCGACAATGTAGTTGTTGCAATAGGCTCGAGTCTTTCGATTTGCGATGGGAGCTTGAAGGATGTTTCTCATCACGAATACTGCGTACAACAATGTTCTAGACACAATATTTAGAGTGAAGTTTCATACAAGGCTCAATTTCAGGCAGTTTGGCATCGATGTACAGTTGCTTAAATGAACCAAGAGTTAGCACAACTTTGATGCTAAATTTTATTGAAGTTCACCGATGCTTGGGTCTTGAAGGGCACATCCGCGTGTTTCTGGACAAAACACAGCAATGCGGTCCATTGTAAAGGCTCAATCGAAAAAATCTGCAAAAGATCTCTCTCGATCCCTGTTCTGGATTTAGAAAAGTAGGACCTTCATGAAAAAATTGTGAAAAAAAACTATTTTAGGCCAAATTAGTAACAGCCTCCAATTCCTGGTCTTGTGATGGTGGATGAGCCCCTTCACATGATCGACATCGATGATCTCTTGGATAAGACATTTTCAGTCTTTTTAAGATGCACATTAGGGAATGGTTCTTCCAAACCCCAA
Organism: Aplectana chamaeleonis; assembly: GCA_029168955.1. NCBI lineage: Eukaryota > Metazoa > Nematoda > Chromadorea > Rhabditida > Cosmocercidae > Aplectana > Aplectana chamaeleonis. Next base: position 89,546 of record JAPDOI010000276.1, on the reverse strand, counting down.
GAAAAACATCAATAACACTTCTACACAATGCAATCTTGGACGTGGACGAGCAAATCACGGAAAATGCTCACCGAGTCGGGTTCCTCTGAACGGAGAAGGTCAAATTAAATTTTGAACAGTGTCACTTTCCGTTTTACCCTGATATCATCCGTGTATTGCACAGATAGTCAGATGAGATGGTCAGCAAATTCAAGCCGACTGAAAAAGGCCGATCGGTAATCATGGAATCATGCTTTAGTGGGCCATCCGGTCCAAGAGGAGATCGGTGACTCTTCTCCACCTAATTCTTGCCATCTGAAGCTGAGCATAGTGAGCAGGACTGGAAGGCTTACCTTGTGGATGAAATATTCTAGATCTTCACGCTGATAATTACATCCTATCCAGGACCTGACAGCATTGTATGGTCTCCTTGTCAGATTTAGTCAAGCGGATGGAGCGGACGCGATGATTGCGGCTAGCCGTGCGGCGTTTGCGACACCACTAGCCAACGAGGTTTCTCTCGCACGCGGTGTTCTACCTCCGCAGCCCCTTTCAATGACTTGACCAAGAGCTACAAAGAGACTCTTCATAATCGGTTTGAACAAAAAGCTGGGAAACTATCACAAGGGCCACAATTTACACTGGTTTCCGAAATGTGCTTCTAACCATGTTCTTGATTGAATTCTCTTCACACTATACTTTTACTGCGTTCCAAATGTTGTAATCATGATGTCGTTTATGCCTTTAACACTGACATAGTATCTCTTTTTCAGTACGACACCTACCACTCCGTTCTTTTCTATTCGATTGCAGTTCCACTGTGCTCAGTCATCTATGCATTGTCGTTCAGAAGAGCACGCCAGATTAGGAATGGAACCGCGGTATGTCTAGATTGCAGCTTTTTGTGCAGGAACAGAAAACATCGGCAAACATCCTTTGATTCGCGAATCACGGGACATACAGAACCGAGCAGATTGTTTGCAAAAACGGCATTTTGCGGCGTTTTTTTGTGCGTACAACGCGCCGCATCGCAATAACTTCCTTCAATGTAGTCCGTTTTCAATTTTGAAGGCATTTTCGAATTGCCCTCAACGGACAATATACAAAACTAACACAAAATAATGGATTTAATGCCAGGAATCTGATGAAAATTGCAGATTTCCACCTCAAAATCCTTCATCACGAATTGATCAAACGGTCACGATAGCAGAAATCTGTAATGTGGTCGATGGGAATTCCAGGAGGAAATACACATTTTCTGACATACTACTGGAGTCAAAAATCTATTGTCTCAATTAGTGGAACACGGAAAATTGTCTTGAAAAATCAGTACGTCAATTTTTTAGTGAATTACTCTGATACGGTGCTTTGTGCTTTCAAAAGCACCGCAGAACGCCGTTTTTGCGAAAAAATTGCACGGTACTGTACATAGGAGAGATTACTGACTGACTACACTTCAACCTACATCTACTGACGTACGCCGATAAAACACTTAGGGATGTACCCGGTAATGCTCTAGCAGCTTTTGCTTCTTTCTCTTTACGCTAAAGCGAGATGGTATTCGCAGCTCCTAACGATGTGCCGCTAATGAGCCTTCTCGAACTCACTCTATATGCAGGTTTCCAAATTTGTGAAGCATCAAGATATCTAGGCACCTCACACATGCACAATAGGCACTGATACTTTGCGTTCATTATTGAAGGATGTGATGGCATAAGTGCACCGATTTGCGCCAACCTTCAATAGGGAACACAAAGTATCATTGCGTTTCGTGTCGACTGTATCTACAGTTGTCAACCTTTTGGCCAGATTTAATATGTAACGATAACATAATAACAAATACCCGCAAAAATATAATTCATATCCTGAAAGTTTAGGTTCCTGGCAAAAGTAAAGATTTGGCATGGTCATAAAAATACACTCAGTTAGAAAGGGAAGATAAAGAAAAATGAAAAAAGGTTTTGAAATATTCCTGAGAACGATTTGGCGTAGAATAATTTGTTTTTCGGGAAATGAGGTGAAATAGTTGAAAGTATGATTTGGCAGTCGAGTTTGAACCAATTATTGATAAGAGTTGTGCAAAACGACAGATCGCCTTGTCTGTGCTTATCCGTAGAACTTATCAAAGCGAAATCACGCGTGAAAAGGGAATCACGAAAACTTTTTCGGGAGCTGTAATGCGGTGGTCTTCACGTATTAGGTGAAGTCAAATCAAAACGCGTGATTTTGCTTCGATATGTTGTACGGACAAGCACAGACAAGGCGATCTCTCGTTTTGCACAACTCTTATCAATAGTTGGTTCAAACTCGACTGCCAAATCATACTTTCAACTATTTCACTTCATTTCCTGAAAAACGAATTATTCTACGCCAAATCGTTCTCAGGAATATTTCAAAACCTTTTTTCATTTTTTTTTATCTTCCCTTTTTAACTGAGTATATTTCTATGGCCATGCCAAATCTTTACTTTGCCAGGAACCTAAACTTTCAGGAATTTCATTTATTTTCCGAAAGGTTTCCTTTCTAACATGATTTATGCCTGGTGGTGTAAGGTGAAAGTAAACCCACTGATGTCCTGCCCCCCTTCTGTGACGTCCTGCGCACTCCAACTGATGGCCTGCACCCTTCCACTGATGTCATACACACTTTCTATGAGGTGCTGCACACTCCCACTATAGTCCTGCACGCTCCCAGTGATGTCCTGCACACTTTCTATGTCATCCTGCGCACTCCCACTAATGTCCTGCGCACATTCTGTTACATCTTGCACACTCCCACTGATGTCCTGCACACTTTCTACGGCGTTCTGCGTGCACCCATTTGGGTCACAAGCACGCTCACTCCGGTCATTTTTCCGCAGGGCTACCGTAACCCTCCTTCAAAAATTTTCCGAGTGTCAGCTTGTATATGAGCACATCGTAATAGCCAACAAACGTGTTTGCAGAATTTCGACCTCCTCAGCCACTTCCCGGCGGCTTCTCGAAGAGAACGGTATGTGAATGAGTGCATACTGCTCCTCTGCCCTTTTATACCCGGCATGTTATGAGCGTGTGTTATCGTTCGTTATCATGTTTTGCTCAAGAATGGTTACGGTAGCCCTGCGGAAAAAATGATCGGCATGGGCGTGCTTCTATTTGGGTCCCGCACACTTTCTATGGCGTCTTGCGCACTTTCACTTTGTCACCGCACACTTTCTACGGCGTCCGGCGCACTCTCATTTGGGTGCCGCACCCTTTCTACGGCGTCCGGCGCACTCTCATTTGGGTCCCACACACTTACTACGGCATTCTGCGCACACCCATTTGGGTCCCGCACACTTTCTACGGCGTTCTGCGCACACCCGTTTGGGTCCCGCACACTTTCTACAGCGTCCGGCGCTCTCTCATTTGGGTCCCGCTCACTTTCTACGGCGTCCGGCGCACTCTCATTTGGGTCCCACACACTTACTACGGCATTCTGCGCACACCCATTTGGGTCCCGCACACTTTCTAAGGCGTCCGGCGCACTCCCACTTGGGTCCCGTACACTTTCTACGGCGTTCTGCGCACACCCATTTGGGTCCCGCACACTTTATACGGCGTCCGGCGCACTCCCACGTGGGTCCCATCCACTTTCTACGGCGTTCTGCGCACACCCGCTTGGGTCCCGCACACTTTCTAGGGCGTTCTGCGCACACCCATTTGGATCCCGCACACTTTCTATGGCGTTCTGCGCCCCCCCTTTTGGCTCCCGCACACTTTATACGGCGTCCGGCGCCCTCCCACGTGGGTCCCATCCACTTTCTACGGCGTTCTGCGCACACCCGCTTGGGTCCCGCACACTTTCTAGGGCGTTCTGCGCACACCCATTTGGATCCCGCACACTTTCTATGGCGTCCGGCGCACTCCCACTAGGGTCGCGCACACTTTCTACGGCGTCCGGCGCACTCTCATTTGAATCCCGCACACTTTCTACGGCGTACGGCGCACTCTCATTTGGGTCCCACAGACTTTCTAGGGCGTTCTGCGCACACCCATTTGGATCCCGCACACTTTCTATGGCGTCCGGCGCACTCCCACTTGGGTCCCGCACACTTTCTACGGCGTTCTGCGCACACCCATTTGGGTCCCGCACACTTTCTACGGCGTCCGGCGCACTCTCATTTGGGTCCCGCACACTTACTACGGCATTCTGCGCACACCCATTTGGGTCCCGCACACTTTCTAAGGCGTCCGGCGCACTCCCACTTGGGTCCCGTACACTTTCTACGGCGTTCCGCGCACACCCATTTGGGTCCCACACACTTTCTACGGCGTTCTGCGCACACCCATTTGGGTCCCGCACACTTTATACGGCGTCCGGCGCACTCCCACGTGGGTCCCATCCACTTTCTACGGCGTTCTGCGCACACCCGCTTGGGTCCCGCACACTTTCTAGGGCGTTCTGCGCACACCCATTTGGATCCCGCACACTTTCTATGGCGTCCGGCGCACTCCCACTTGGGTCCCGCACACTTTCTACGGCGTTCTGCGCACACCCATTTGGGTCCCGCACACTTTCTACGGCGTCCGGCGCTCTCTCATTTGGGTCCCGCTCACTTTCTACGGCGTCCGGCGCACTCTCATTTGGGTCCCACACACTTTCTAGGGCGTCCTGCGCACACCCATTTGGGTCCCGCACACTTTCTAAGGCGTCCGGCGCACTCCCACTTGGGTCCCGTACACTTTCTACGGGGTTCCGCGCACACCCATTTGGGTCCCACACACTTTCTACGGCGTTCTGCGCACACCCATTTGGGTCCCGCACACTTTCTTACGGCGTCCGGCGCACTCACCACTGGTCGCGCACACCTTTCCACGGCGTCCGGCGCCCTCCCACGTGGGTCCCGCACACTTTCTACGGCGTCCGGCGCACTCTCATTTGAATCCCGCACACTTTCTACGGCGTACGGCGCACTCTCATTTGGGTCCCACAGACTTTCTAGGGCATTCTGCGCACATCCATTTGGATCCCGCACACTTTCTATGGCGTCCGTCGCACTCCCACTTGGGTCCCGCACACTTTCTACGGCGTTCTGCGCACAACCATTTGGGTCCCGCACACTTTCTACAGCGTCCGGCGCACTCTCATTTGGGTCCCACACACTTTCTGGGGCTTTCTGCGCACCCCCATTTGGATCCCGCCCATTTTCTATGGCTTTCTGCGCCCACCCGCTTGGGTCCCGCACACTTTATTCGGCGTCCGGCGCACTCCCACGTGGGTCCCGCACACTTTCTACGGCGTTCTGCGCACACCCGTTTGGGTCCCGCACACTTTCTAGGGCGTTCTGCGCACACCCATTTGGATCCCGCACACTTTATATGGCGTCCGGCGCACTCCCACTTGGGTCCCTCACACTTTCTACGGCGTTCTGCGCACACCCATTTGGGTCCCGCACACTTTCTACGGCGTCCGACGCTCTCTCATTTGGGTCCCGCTCACTTTCTACGGCGTCCGGCGCACTCTCATTTGGGTCCCGCACACTTTCTAGGGCGTTCTGCGCACACCCATTTGGGTCCCGCACACTTTCTAAGGCGTCCGGCGCACTCCCACTTGGGTCCCGTACGCTTTCCACGGCGTTCCGCGCACACCCATTTGGGTCCCACACACTTTCTACGGCGTTCTGCGCACACCCATTTGGGTCCCGCACACTTTCTACGGCGTCCGGCGCACTCCCACGTGGGTCCCGCACACTTTCTAAGGCGTCCGGCGCACTCTCATTTGGGACCCGCACACTTTCTACGGCGTCCGGCGCACTCTCATTTGGGTTCCACACACTTTCTAGAGCGTTTTGTGCACACCCATTTGGGTCCCGCACACTTTCTAGGGCGTTCTGCGCACACCCATTTGGGTCCCGCACACTTTCTACGGTGTCCGGCGCACTCCCATTTGGGTCCCGCACACTCTCTACGGCGTTCTGCGCACACCCGTTTGGGTCCCACACTTTCTACGGCGTCTTTCGCACTGTGGCGCACTTCTGAGTCACACCGTGCGGCGTTCCAAAAAGTACTTCCGAGATCCTGCCGTATCGATTGAAGCGCTGCCCCGTCAAATCCTTAGCAAAAGCCTATCAGTAACGGTGTTTATTTCACTAGTTCATTTTTACGAATAAGTAAACGTCGGATGGTTTATAATAACATGTTTACGTGTTTTTGTCTTTCTTGACCCTCAATTTTGAGGTTCCGCAAAAATTGAGCAACCAACTTCAAATTTTGACAGGAGCTAGGTGCAAACAAAACCAGCTTCCTGGCCAAAAATGAGCTCTCTAGCTCAACGATAAGTGTTCCAACAAGATCGTGAACGCCAACTGAAAAAAGAAAAGGAGATGAACATTTTTTCGACCAAAATGACTTGGTTTTGACACTTTTTCTCGAATCTCAGGTTACCATTCCGGACCATTTTTTGAACAGTTATTCACCTTTCTAAAGTAATATACAAAAAGAAAATACAAAAAGAACGGTCTTCCTATGTTTACTCTGGACCCTGATACTGAGATCAGGGGTTGCGCGATGGCGAATCAAAGCCAAATCTGGTGAGCGCTTCGCGCTCACCACAATTCAGAAATACATACCTTGTTCGGGGGGGGGGGGGCACTCAGAATCCATGTAATAAATGGATGATTCTGCTCAGAAATCGATCTCATTTCATGGAAATTCTGGAAAATTACTAGTGATAATGTTATCACATACCTGATAACGAAAGAAAATTTCATTTTCATGGATTAATCTTTTCACTTCTATGGGTAAATCTTGAGTGCCCTCCCCCAACTAGTTTTGCACCCATACCTTGTGCTTTTGACGTTCATCATATCTGTACAACTAATCGCGAGAGGAGAAAAAAATTGAAAGAAATGCCTCATACCACAAATCGACGAACGCTCAAAATTTTTATTGAACTCGCTCTAGACAGAAAACAGGGGATGAAAAAAAAACGAAAAGGTCACATTGAACATTACAACAGGTAGCAACCGATCAAACCCCCCAAAACATCGAATACGAGGAGCAAACCTTAAACGGAAAAGTCACATGAAACCGTGAAACAAACAGAAACCGACCCAACTACAAAAACATCTGATACTATGGGCCACTTCAGAAAATTATTTTCCTTACACATAACGACCAAAGGAATTGCGCGTTCATGGCGAACGAGGGTATCAATCGTTAATCAGGTGATTGAGCGGCCGCACGTGACCCGGCATGCACCTGCCGCTTTCGGTACGGTAGTGCGGAGAGAGTGGCGGTGTCTTTTTAACACTTTAGAGACCGCGTGTCCACACTGCGCACCCACGGCTGTTTTGCCCCTCGGACCGCGTGTCCACACTGCGCACCCACGCCACACAACTTTCCATATTTTTTGAATTTCTAATGCTTCGAGTTCTTTTCAAATACGAATAGGTTCCTTATAATGTAACCTATCTACATTCACAGTGGTCAAGCATTTTGAGTGTTCCTAGTAATTTCACTACCATCTCCGGAAATGGCACTTTTCACTTTTTCGAGCTTTTTTGGTCTTAAAGAAAATGGTTCCAAACTATGCTAAAGGGGGTTATTATAATGAAGCTGATTACAACTGATGTTCTCTGGTTGATTGTCGGAATATCAGTGCCACCTATTCGAGATGACTGCAGTAGGTCATCATTTAAAATTTTGCTGCATTGACACCGAGGGTCGTGCAAGTTGCTGCACAAGGTTCTGGTGTTTACCTTTCAGTTCTCACTAAATTTTCCGTCGACTCAGGTATGTGAGCCATCGGTCATCTTTGTTCCAGATTTCGCTAAACTGGGAGAGGAGGATAACTGGGGGTGAAACCTGCCATTAGTTCAATGCTCAAGATTTTGTTGAAACTTCACTGAGGGGTGTATTTGGAGGCCTTCAACAATCAAATGGTGCTTCTTTTACGTTTTTCAGAAGCACCGTTGTTGTCTGCCGTGCTGATCGTTATCCGTTGTTGATTGTTTGAGATTTTGGTGCGACTTCGCTCGGGTGGTCATTTGGGGGCGGGGAAGGCGATGGAGGGGGGTGCTCATCATGAATTTGCTTTCCCTTTTGACATTTCTGATGAAATTTTCATCGGTTATAACAGAAAACTTTGCAGGTCAAAGTTTATTAGTCCGCCGAAAGTTCTCCATGAGGTTTAACAGGGCATTACATAGTGGACGGTCGTGCTCCACATGGCACAGTTCTAAGCATTAACTGTAACCTGCAAAACTTTCTAGAAGTCGAGAGATAAACGTTTATTTCCGTGGCCAGCACGCTCAAAAATTTGCGAAAAGTGTTTCAAAGCACCTTGCGCATGCAAAGTTCGAATACCTTCCAAAATCAATACACAGCAGGCCCGTAAGAAAGCGGTGGATCGTTGCTTTACCTTGGTCTTACTTCAATTCTCTGCTTGCTCTCTGTACTCAAAGGTGCAGAGACGGTCACTGGTTGTGTATAAGAAAGCCTGCTCCGATCAAAATGGTTCCCAGCGGACCGCGTGTCACTCACGGAAACGACTAGCCGTGGAGCGCACCGGTCGGCTGTGGAAATTCGCCGTGGAGCAGGCGGTCTCTTAAGAGTTAATCCGTGCCCCTTACATTTTTTCTGACTTAATAGTTTCACGCATTCCTGCACTTGCAATTAGAACCGCTGGGCTTGCTCGTAGAAAGCGGAGTTGGAATCAGTATTCACTTTTATTTACATGACCTTGAATGTAATAAGTCCATTGCAGAAGCTAGACCGGCGTTTGCTGCTCTGCGGATTCGCATCCTCTATACCGTTTTGCCTTGAACTTGTGCGTTCTATTACGATGATGCTTTCTTCAAATGGAGGTGTTACAGGTGTTACGGATCTATTTAAATTAACCACAGAACTATGGTACGGTATATTCCCTATTATGGTTGCTAAAACCACAATTAGAAGACTACTGTTTAATAGAGTTCGTCAATGTGCATGGTCAGAACGGGCGTGTTTCCATAAATTGCACGTTTCAGGTTTTATGTGAACGAAATCACTGTCTGTATCTCGCCTTGGTTACAAATCATCGTAAACAAAAGTTTACGTCGCTTCATGTTGGCGAAATTCTTCGCCTACAGACGAAATGATATTGGAACGACTCTTTCTAGTTTGAAGTATTGAAATCATTCTTCATCCGAGGTTTCCTCGTACACATTCCTCAGGGCCGTTCTTCAAAATTATTCGAGTAAATGAGCGGGGCCGCGACCTCTCTTAAGGCTCATTCATAGCAGGTCGCTTCGACTAGTCGCGGCACTACCAACAATTACAAAACCCATCGCGACAACAAATATTGCACTGAGTCGCGACGGTTTGGAACAGTTTGCAGTTTCGGTCGCGATCGCCGAGCGACTGGGGTATTTCATAGCTGGTCAAAGCGGCCTGCATGATTTTGTTAGGTCGCTTCGACTAATCGCGTCGCTCCCATGATGGAAGAGATTCTTCTAGTCGAAGCGGCTAGTCCGCAATCATTCGTCACAACCTTGCGTATGTGGCGCAAAATTGCAGACGTCACAGTTCACTCGCATAAAATACGGCAGGTGAAAGGGAAAAACTATCATACATTTCCGATGAGAGAGATGAGAAAATGTAATGAGGCTACCAAAAATTTACATTTCATGCCGAAAACTAGCAACTTTATCTTTAGTTTCCTGTTGCTGTTCAAGCAAATTCCACCCCATCCTCTTTTGGAACCACTTTTTGTTCGAAAGCTGTGCAGAACCCTTTTATCTAGCAGGTAAGGGCAACAATGTCAAAAAAAGTAGGAATGCCGAGCCAATAGCTTTTTTCATTCCCGTGGTTTGGTCTGCATTTGTCCGTCTATATCACGCGAGATTACGCCCGCCTGAGCGTTTTTAAATCGCCGGATGAAACGGTTTCAAGTTACGAATAAGCCTTAACACTTAATGGACCGCGTGTCCACACTGTGTACCCACGACATAAAACATTCAATACTCATAGAAGTTTCGGGAGATAGGGTCTCTCTTGAATATCGTTAGGTTTTTGATAATGTAACCTATTCACATCGACTGTGACGGCAAAGGTATCCTCATAGACGGGTGCAGACTATCCAACTTGCGCTTCGCTGACGACATTGTGCTGCTGGGTTCGTCTTCCACAGAAGTCGAAGGAACGCTTAACGAACTGGACGCTGCAGGCAAAGCGATCGGCTCCCCTACCCACTACGAACAGCTACGTCTATTTCGGAAGAGAGGTGAACATGCAAAACGACTTGTCTACGGAGATCGGACGGAGACGACGAGCTGCCTGGTCTGCACTTGGATCGATAGTGGAAGTGACAGACAAATTGCGGGATGTGAAGACACGAGCACGTTTGTTCGACACCACGGTGCTACCTGCGTTGTGCTATGGAACCGAGACATGGGCGGAAACGAAGGCGACCACACAGGCCATAAGGACAGCTCACAGGGCCTTGGAACGCAGACTACTGAAGACTAATCGTCGTGCCCAGCGAGCTGGTGGCCTATGCAGTGCTGATCTTCGAAAGCAGTCGCAGTTAATGAACCCTCTTCTGTTCATGGCCCAGTCTAAACACCGATGGGCAGGACACGTGTTGCGCCGCATGGATGACCAATGGAGCCTCCGTACAACAGTCTGGTTACCACGTGACTGCCGCCGGCCTCTAGGCCGTCCTCCCACAAGATGGAACTCTGTATTTTCAGGCAGAGTCAAGACGTTCTGCACTGAAAATCACCATCACTGGATGTCCCTTGCTCGGGATCGGTCGAGCTGGTTGAGATGTGGTCCACACGGCGGCGACGCGCAGTGATGATGGATCATAAGGTATCAAGGTATAAGGTAACCTATTCGCATTCACAGTGATCGAGCATTTTGAGCATTCCTAGTTATTTAACCACCTTATTCGGAAATGAATTTTTTCGAATTTCCAAGCTTCTTTGTTCGGAAAAAATTGTCCCAAACGTTGGTGAGAAGGGTTATATTTGAGACATATCACGAAACTGGTGTCGACTAATTGGTTTTCGAAATAGCAGCTGCAACTAATTGAGATATCTGTAGTATGTTAATGTTCAAAATTTTGCTGCCTTGACCACGAGGGTAATCCGGCTTTCTGCGCAAGAATGTGTTGTTTACATTTGTCAACTTCCCTATGGAACTACCGTCGACTACGGTAATCTAGCTTCATGATCAGCATTATTTCAGATTTCCGTTTGAAGGGTAACTTTGCTGGATGGGGCTAAAAGCCTGCCGTTTGTTCAGTGCTCCAGAGTTTGCTGAACCTTCGCTAGGGGGTATAATTGGAGATGCTGAATAATGAATGGTGTTTACTCTACAATTTTCAATAATATTGTTAGCGCTGTTGTGCCTACAGAGTTCATGCGTGAATAGCTGAGGAATGCAGAGCGGGTGTCGGTAGTGCAATGGTAACACTCTCACACGATAAGCGATGTAATGCGGGTTCGATTCGTGCCTGACACCTAAGTTTTGTATTCGGCTCAGCAACCTTGTGAGATCTTGGAGTATTCATATAGTTTGCCGTTTGTTTTGTTTTGGTAAACGTTTCAAGGTTTTTGCGACTTCGCCCGGCCGGTCATTTAGAAAAGGCTGCGGAATTTCGAATGTGACTCCCATTTCAAGAATCATCTTGGAATTTTCGTCGGTTACAACAGGCAACCTTGCAGGTCAAAGTCTCTGAGTCCGTCGAAAATTGGCTATGAGACTTATTAGAACATCATGTATCCAAAGTCCAGTTTTCAAATTTCCAATGTTTTGGGTCGGTTTCGCTGGGTGCAGTCCTAATTATCTGTTAACCTACAGAAAATTCTGGAAGTTGAAAGAAAATCGTTGGATTCGTGGCCAGCACGCCCAAAAATTGAGAAAAGTCGTGTTTCAAAGCACCTTGTGCGTGTAAAGTTGGAAAACCTTCCAAATTTGAAACGCACCAAGCCCGTAAGAGAGTGAATAATTGTGGCTACATCATGGCCTTTCTCCCATCGTACTCGAGAGTGGAGTGGAAAAGAAGCAACGGATGTATACCATGTAAAAAACGCCTGCTGTAGTAATTGAAGTGGTTCCCAGCGGACCGAGAGTCCACACACGTCACCCACGGAATCGATTAGCCGTGGAGCGCACCGGTCGACTGTGGACATTCGCCGTGGAGCAGGCGGTCTCTTAAAGGCAGCGTTCACGATAATCTTCGATTTTGAGATTAATGCTTAAATCGATTGCTTGGCTCCCGGGTAGAACTGAAACGACGAAGAAATTGAGAAAAACGCCCCCGAAGGGCACCAAATCCTTTACTCTCACTCCACCTTTTTACTCTCACAGGAACTGTTCGGTGTGACAGTGAAATCTTTCGCGGACCCGTCTTTTGAAATTCGCTACTCTCTGTTGCTCGGTTCTTTTCTCCGGACCCTAACTAATACTGTTTTGTCTAAAATATTCTTTCATTTTTGATTAACCCCATTTTTCACCGGTGACAACCACCGTGAACATGTTCATCCAATCGGACAACTAGTCCAGGCCAGAGAATAATGTCACTGAAATAAGACGCTTTAGTGCGTTTTAAGCCGTTTCTTCGTAATTTTGGTAACATTTGGTGGCCAATGCGTTGTTTTTAGCGAAAAACTCGGGAACGAAAACCATCGTGAACACTGCCTTTAAGTATTACTTACACACTCGCAGGTGTCGGTGGAGGGTTGAGAAGAGTTGAACAGGTAGCGTGCTGCCGCTCGAATCGAAAAAAGGGGCTGGCTAAGCCCGAAAGCATTCCCATTCATGCCGAAAACTCCGCGTGTCAACCTCCCCCCGACCCTACAACCATTCATGCCGAAAACTCCGCGTGTCAACCTCCCCCCGACCCTACAATGCCACGTCACATTTGACCCGTTTACACCGAGAGCTCTGCCTAATACCCTCCCACCGATCACTCAATGTGACGTCACACCCACATGATTACCGCGAACGTTTTGCCTGATCACCTTCCACTGACCACCACGTACCACTCCTGCAGCCGCGGGCGTCAGTGGCAGGTCAAGAGGCAGCATTGGCTATTTAACCTGCCCCCAAGCAATGTCAACCATGACAAACACAAACACCTCACATCCAAGCACAGCGTATACATTGTGGGCTGCCATTCCCGCGCTCAACACGAGAGAGTATCAGAGAAAAACAGAGCAGACACTGAAACACGTTGCCTCGAAAACTCCGCCACATTTGAGACACTACCACGAAAACTTCGGCAGTTATGAGTCATGCCGAAACCTCCGCCGATCAGCCAGATCCGATCAATTTGATTAGGAAAGGGGCGTTTTAACTGGCCACCGACCCCCGCGAAAGCCTTAGATAAGCAATAGGGTTTAGATCGCTGTCTCCATGGTTTCTAAACCTTCCTGAACGGTGTTGCCACGAATGCCGCTAGGCCGTAGCAAATGATCGCGTGTAGTCCATTCGCTTGACTGAAGGTGGCGAAGGGCTTATATGCATGCTCGGTCGTGAAGCCACTGCTTTCTAGGATTTTTAGTAGAGTCTTGAGCAAGTTGATCGTTACGTTGAATAAACATTGGTGCTGTTTTGAAGAAAATGCCATGACGGCTGTATATGATACTTTGTCGCGAACAACGCCCAGCTCGGCGCCGTGTACAGAAGTGCGTTCAGGAGTCTAAAATGCGCGAGACATTGAGAGCCCCTATGCCAGAGTCCGCAGATCCTTTCTATAAAGAGCGGAGTCAGCATTTTTCGTAGGTTTTACTGCTTCCTAAGTATTGAACCATGACCCGTCACAGATTCTCGAGAAAGAATCGAAACAATTTTTCCTTACATGTGTTCCAGAATTATATCGCAAGACCGGGAAGCAGTTTTTAGATTTCTGTTCAGCATTCCAAGAAATACCTTTGGCCTGCAAATGAGAATCTTTTTCTCAACTTCGGTTTACCAAAACAGAATCTCTCACAAGATTTCACATCAATGTTTCACTTCCGAAAATCAAATGATTCGCTCATCCGATAAGTGATGGAGGTTCCGAAGGATCTCACAATACGGGTTTTCTTTGTCCTACCTCAGTCATGTGAGTACAATATTTGCGAAATCGATAACGAAAGCAGTCTTGATATTGATATTCGCCACAAAGATATTGTCTGCAGTGCAATGGCGAAGTGCCCCCTGACACGAATAAGATATTCAAGTCGAGAGGAACAGCTCACAAGACCCTAACGCGCATATTGCTAAAAATCGTCAATTAATAGGCATCACACGTAAGACTGTGCATCGCGAATTTACGGAGCTAGCCTCAGGAAGTCTTGCTCATTCTCCGGTTCAGATAGAGCTGGGTCCGAGCCACCCTTAGAGGCACAGGACACCCTGAAAATTATTTCTCAGATTTAATGCTTGTCTAGGAGAAAATAAGCGCTGATCACAATGGTGTTTCCAGAATCGTTCAAGGTCTTCTACGAACGGAGTTACGACTCTTCAAAGATGCCCATATTTTGAGGGAAATAAATTGGTGGACGAGTTGTCTCAGGTCTGTATTCCTCTTCAGCTGCAGCCATTGCACGAGAAAGAACCAGGATGAAGAGACAGGCCGGCGATGAAGTGAAGAATGACGACGCGGTTTAAACTCAACCACCCATCTAGCAGGTATTTAGTCCAAAATCAGAGAGGAGGTGTGGCCCGTGGTGGTGAACGAAGAGGGTCGGGCCCGTGGTAGTCGCCTATATCTCGCCTATTCGGATGAAAAGAGATCTCGCACCTGGCACGTGTTATGCAGGAGGGGTCTACTACACAATTAAGTGAAAATCACAGAGTCATTTTTCATTCACCGGACGAGTCATAAGACATGACATAATCGCAGCACAAGTGGCGCAAAACAAAAAAAGGAACTGCAGCATCTAAGTACATCGAAGCAAGCCCAACAACTTTGATGGAGCGTAAATAAATGTGTACATCTACTGCATGAGAAAAAAAATCAGGTGTTTGGATTTCAAAATTAGGAAGCTGTCACTTGTCCCACTTCAGTACAGAAAGCGGCAAATTCACACGAAACGATGCCGACTTGCGGTAGCTGAATCACTTGATTCATGATTGCTCCCCTCAATCACCACTAACACGCACTTCTTTCCGTCGTGATATACAAACGAAATAGTTTTCTAGGATAGCACTTCGCATTCGATGTTTTCGTAGTTTGATGAGTTTTTGCTTGTTCAACAGTTCCATGTGAAATTCCCGATTTCAGAATAGCTCTCCGTATTTTATGTTCTGGGGTTCGATCGGCTGCTACCTGCTTCATTGTACAATAAGGGACTTGGTTTTTTTTTGTTCCTCTGTTCTCTGCTTCCAATACATGTAATATCTGAGCGTTCTTTGATCTGTATAATGCATTTCTCTCGAATTTTATTATATTTTCGCGAATATTTGTACTGAGACGACGAGTGTCAACACCAAAGGTTACATCTGAATGTAAACGATTTTTTCCGAGAATTCGTTATCACGCTATCCTTATACTTAAAGCAGTTATGTCCCGATGTGTGTGTGTGTGTGTGTGTGTATGTGTGTGCATGTGTCCCCGATATCTTTGGAATGGCCGATCAAAACTTGTATGAAATGGTACAAACATTTAGGTGGGTGCGACATTTATCGATTACCAAAAAATCAGCCCGACTCACCTCTTACGTGCCTCGGGCCAACCGAGTTTGTCCGTGGAGCGCACTTTTGGCCGTGGGTCATGATAACTTCTGCGAGTCGTCTAGCGATGCAAAAAATGCAGGGCGTCATAAAGGTGTGCAGGACCCCAGTGAGGGTGTGCAAGACGTCATAGTAAGTGTGCAGGACCCTAATCGGAGTGTGCAGGACGTCATAAAAAGTGCGCAGGTCCTAAGTAGGAATGTGCAGGACCCCAGCGGAAGTGTGCAGGACGTCATAGAAAGTGTGCAGGACCCCAGTGGGAGTGTGCAGGGCGTCATAGAAAGTGTGCAGGACCCTAATCGGAGTGTGCAGGACGTCATAGAAAGTGCGCAGGTCCTAAGTAGGAATGTGCAGGACCCCAGCGGAAGTGTGCAGGACGTCATAGAAAGTGTGCAGGACCTCAGTGGGAGTGTGCAGGATGTCATAGAAAGTGTGCAGGACCATAATCGGAGTGTGCAGGACGTCATAGAAAGTGCGCAGGTCCTACGTAGGAATGTGCAGGACCCCAGTGGGAGTGTTCAGGGCGTCATAGAAAGTGTGCAGGACCCTAATCGAAGTGCGCAGGACGTCATAGAAAGTGCGCAGGTCCTAAGTAGGAATGTGCAGGACCCCAGTGGGAGTGTTCAGGGCGTCATAGAAAGTGTGCAGGACCCTAATCGAAGTGTGCAGGACGTCATAGAAAGTGCGCAGGTCCTAAGTAGGAATGTGCAGGACCCCAGCGGAAGTGTGCAGGACGTCATAGAAAGTGTGCAGGACCTCAGTGGGAGTGTGCAGGGCGTCATAGAAAGTGTGCAGGACCATAATCGGTGTGTGCAGGACGTCATAGAAAGTGCGCAGGTCCTACGTAGGAATGTGCAGGACCCCAGTGGGAGTGTGCAGGGCGTCATAGAAAGTGTGCAGGACCTCAGTGGGAGTGTTCAGGGCGTCATAGAAAGTGTGCAGGACCCTAATCGAAGTGTGCAGGACGTCATAGAAAGTGCGCAGGTCCTAAGTAGGAATGTGCAGGACCCCAGTGGGAGTGTTCAGGGCGTCATAGAAAGTGTGCAGGACCCTAATCGGAGTGTGCAGGACGTCATTGAAAGTGCGCAGGTCCTAAGTAGGAATGCGCAGGACCCCAGCGGAAGTGTTCAGGGCGTCATAGAAAGTGTGCAGGACCTCAGTGGGAGTGTGCAGGGCGTCATAGAAAGTGTGCAGGACCCTAATTGGAGTGTGCAGGACGTCATAGAAAGTGCGCAGGTCCTAAGTAGGAATGTGCAGGACCCCAACGGAAGTGTGCAGCACGTCATAGAAAGTGTGCAGGACCCAAATGGTAGCGTGGAGGGCGTCATAGAATGTGTGCAGGACCTTAGTAGGAGTGTGCAGGACATCATGAAACGTGTGCAACACCCCTGTAGGGATGAGCAGGACTTCATGGAATGTGTGCAGGACATCAGTAGGAGTGTGCAGGACATCATGAAGCGTGTGCAGGACCCCAGTAGGGATTAGCAGGACGTCATGGAATGTGTGTAGGACCTTAGTAAAATTGTGCAGGACATCATAGAACGTGCGCAGGTCCTAAGTAGGAATGCGCAGGACCCCAGCGGAAGTGTTCAGGGCGTCATAGAAAGTGTGCAGGACCTCAGTGGGAGTGTGCAGGGCGTCATAGAAAGTGTGCAGGACCCTGGTGGAGTGTGCAGGACGTCATAGAAAGTGCGCAGGTCCTAAGTAGGAATGTGAAGAACCCAACGGGAGTGTGCAGGACGTCATAGAGAGTGCGCAGGTCCCCAGTTGGAGTGTGCAGGGCGTCGTAGAAAATGCACAGGTCCCGAGTGGGAGTGTGCAGGTCATCGAAAGTTAGCAGGACCGCAGTGGGAGTGTGCAGGACGTCACCAAGAGTGTAGAATTTGAAAAAAGGTTTTTCAATTTTTAATGCTAAATCTTAACCTTTTGTGGAGAGGAAATAGATAGGAAAATATGAATCTTGAGAAGCGTGGGACGCGTTCTGAGATTGGCGCAGAACTCCTGCGACATTTTTTCCAGTTTTAGGATACAAGCAGCAGCTTCACTTCCGCACCTTCTCTGTTCGCCACTCATTGCAACCGCTCAGTCATTTCGAATCCCTAACTTCCAAAAACCAGTTTTATATATGTTGCAAGTCTGAGCTTATCAAAATCTGCACCACAAAAACATAAACAACCACCTACTAATTTCATTCATTGAGAACAAGGGCATGATGTTGGTCAACTAGGGAAACATCATATAATATGAGAATGCGTTTTTCCTTATCATGATAGAGACGGTAAAGCGAGAATAATCGCTTGTGAACTTTACAAATTGGAAGAAAGGGCAGTGGGTAGCGACGTAAGGGAAGGAAGTACAGAAGGGGTTCTGAATTTTGTGCCGGTAGCAACCGACGATTTACCGCTGGCTTCTTATGTTTTGCTTTATGATCCCACATTTTGATATACCCACGGCCTGCTGTAAATGTACGGCACCTTGCTCTGCTCAGGAGAGTACTTTCGGGTAGGCGGAAGTCAGTCACCACCGTTCTAACAAACTAATCCGTCTCAGGTAGTTGGCTCATGCAAAAGTTTCTGTGAGCGAAAACTTCGCTAGGTCTCGCTAGTCCTTAATATTCCGGACAGTATGTAGAGCCACAATCGAATAGAAAACAATGGAAAGGTAGGAGTCAGACTGAAGAAGAGTCTTTAAAAGTTTTCGAGTCATGAACCACATTATTACTACAACATTTGGAACACAGTAAAAGTATAGTATTAAGAGAATTCAATCAAGAACATGGTTAGAAGCTCATTCCGAGAACCATTGAAGGCTATGGCTATTGTGAGAGTGTTCCAGCTTTTTGTAAACACCAACTATATATGTACATTAGCGTGAAGATAAAATATGATTCATCAATAAAGTAAGTCCACCAGTCCTGCTTGCTGCGCTCAGATTCAGGTAATTCAGGTGATGATAAATAGGAGAAGAGTCAGTGGTCCTCCTTCGGACTAGATTACCCTCCAAGGCATGATTCCATGATTGTTAATTGCGAGTGTAATGTAGCTGGCCGTACAGGGTCGGTTTTTCACCCGCTTCAAATGATTTGGATGCATATCTACCCAGCTGGCTACAGCCAGCTATGTACCTTGCATGAATTTCTCCACCTTCTCCAAACGATGAAGATGCAAAAATTGACCGAACGTATCGGCCAAGCATGAAGGACAGGTAAAATCATGTCACCGTGCTCTAGTAAATCCTTTAATTCAAAAGAGTACCTCGCCTGTTGGAGAAGATTTTGGTGTCGCCTTGGGGGTGATGAGCGACTAAACGATCCGCCTTTTCTCAGTCCATCGAAATTGGCTGATTATCTCTATGCGAATGTCTGATTCATACGCGGATGATACCAGAGTAAACCACAGGGAGTGACACAGTTCAAATTCTGCCTGAACCTTTTCCCTTCGTTCGGATGATCTCAACTCGGTGAGAATTTTCCGTGACTTGTTCATCAACGTCCAGGTTAGTATTCTGCTTGAAGGCAGTGTTCACGATGAAAAATGTGTTCCAGTTTGCACTAGGAATTGGTAGTGGAGGAGCACATTGTAACGTTTACGTCGAAAGAACGCATTAAAACGAGCCAGGAGGAGCCCCAAAGTGGCCCGAAGTTGCCACTTTCCAAAGGAAAATCCCAAAAGCGCAATCGCCCTTCGAAGTTAACAAATTAAAACTTGAGATCGTGAAATGAGCGATGGGTTCCGATCAGTAAACTGCTCTCTTTACTCAGGTCAGCTCGCATATATCGGCTGCTAAAGACGTAAGTTACAAGCCTCGGACAACCCGTCCACCATGCTTCCCTAGCTCAATTTTTGAGGGGCCATATCTTCGTTCCTAGAAGGTTTTGTACGTTCCAGAGACACCACTGGCATCAGCATGGGACCATTTTCAAGATAGGCGAAAAACCGAAAAGTGATTTTTGTCGTGAACACTGCCTTCAAGCATTAATGATTTTTTTCTTTGAGCTTGGAAAGTATTTCCCTGATATGCATCTGGAAAGACTGAAAAGAAATATTATGCCTGATGCATGGCATCTGAGTTTTGTGTTCAACTCGGACGTTCGGTACAAAGCGTCGAGAATCCAAACGGCTCAATCTTGTGCAAACACGAAATCATCAACAAGTTTGGTCGGCTGAGTGTTTGAACGAGCTCTGCAGCAATAGTAGATAGCAATGTTCTGACGAGTCGTTGTAAGGCGCTATTCATACTCCTCCTTGCCAGCGCGTCACGCGCTTGCAGGGACCACGAATCCTTCAGCAGAGCCGCCATGGCGGAGCGGAAAAAAGTGAACCTTAACTTTTCCAAACAAACGAATTCTGTGCAAGCGTTCACCATCATGGTAGCAAAGGATAGTACTGGAATCAAATTTTATGAAACGGAATGAAATTGATGGTGTATTAATGAGCTACAGAGGAGCGAGCGTCAGGTGCGCGCCGCATGACCGTGTCTACAGACCATTCATAGTCCAACGCCACGCCTGCGCGTCACGCGCTGGCGTTGAGGGGTATGAATAGTGCCCGAGCAGTAATAATCGCACCAGCTGCGAAGCGGCTGGTGAGATTTGGTTTTGCCCAGGCCTTGTTTATGATTGTGTCGAAAGTGAATCAAGTCGAATTTGTATGACCGAGAAGTGTTCCAATCATGGTAATACTTCCGAATTGAAGAAATCGGCGAATTTTCACTCATTCGTACGTCGTCGCAATTAGAATTCCTCGCGCCGTCAAGTGTGTAGTGCTTATAGGGTGCCGTGCCATGACGGTAGCGTTTCACAGGAAGCGTGGCAAGATTTGTGATGCCGTTTTACTTATCAAAGTTTCATGAGGTTTCGTCAAACCCAAAAAATATGTTTTCAATTAATATGTATCCCCGGAAAACTTATACAATAAAAGGGGCTGTAGTTGAAATAAGTTATGGGATAGAGTGAGGACTTTTCAAAAGAGACCGAACGAACGAATTTCGAATAAATTCTTTCATTTTTTTATTTCGAACGAACGAATATCGGATAAATTCGTTCATTTTTTATTTCGAACGAACGAATTTCCAATAAATTCGATAATTTTTTATTTCGAACGAACGGATTTCGAATAAATTCGTTCATATTTTATTTCGAACGAACGAATTTCTAATAAATTCGTTCATTTTTTATTTCGAACGAACAAATTTCGAATAAATTCGTTCATTTTTTATTTCGAACGAACGAATTTCGAATAAATTCGTTCATTTTTTTTATTTCGAACGAACGAATTTCGAATAAATCCGTTCATTTTTTATTTCGAACGAACGAATATTTGAATGACGAATAATTTAAAGGCAGTGGTCACGATGAAAAACGTCCTCGAAAAAAAAAACTGCAAAAATCAGCTTAGATCGAAAGCAGCTGAAAAACTAGCAAGGTAGAGCGGTGAAAAACGGGCTAGATTTAGAGTTTCAAGGGCCCAAAGATGCCAGTTCGTGCACACGTGCACAGCGTCGCCAAAAAAGATTGTAGTCTCATGCCGGGCAGTCAAAAATCATCGACGCTCTGAGGAAGAAACAAATGCAAATTTACCTAATAAAAACAGTTGAGCAGTGAAAGAAAGCACTCCAGTCAATGTTTCTGACTATATGTGTACATAAATCCGAAGGTTCATTGATTGAAATTCAATTTCAAGCCAGCTGAGGTTCTTGATATAAGAGGTCACCGATGCCGATGATGTGGAGTGGGCTCGTCCACCATCAGTAGGCAAGAAAGTTCAGGCTTCAAATTTGACCCAAAACAGTGGTTTTTCGCGATTTTTTCTTGTAGGTCCTACTACTCGAGACCCAGAAAAGGGTTTAGAGAGAAAAAGACGACAAGCATATCTGATCGTGACCACTGCCTTTAAGCATCCATAGCAATATCGCGCAACTACGATGTGGGCGGCAATAACTAGTTGAATTCTTCTTCTAAAGCTTTATTTCCACCTACAAATGAAATTAATAAGGCACGACTCATCTCTAAACCTGTACGGGCTACAATGCAAAGAATGCTACAAAATCATTTTTTCCGATCTAACTTAGCCCAAGGAGCTTATTCGAGGTGCTGAATATGAATAAGAGGTCCACTTTCTGTGCTTCAAAAGATCACGGTAAGTATAGGGTAATTATATCGTGAAAGTCTCCGACTGAAATTTTGCCTAGAGAACCTACCCCCAAACCTTCTCAGATGAAAAGGAGCTCGACGCTCACTCCGATCTTCCCACTTTCCCGGAGACACGGTATAGGCGAGTGCTTGCCCTCTTGTCACGAGAGCGTGCCCATCACGGGCAAAGAGTGCCTCCAAAACGATGCTGGACGCTCAACACGCTAGTTTCCAAGGGAGGCATACGACGCGGTTCGGAGCCAGGACTCGGATGAAGGCAATGCCTTCTGTTCAATTGCCCAATTTCGCGGTACTTGGCTCCGCCTGGACGCTGAAGGCCCTGCTCAATTGCTGGTGGCCCCAGTTGGTGCTCGGTGCACTGACCGAGTCGCGTGTTGGCGTGCGGCCGCGTCGTGCACCGGTGCGTGAGTATATTTTTGAAAACAAAAAGCTCAGAGGGGTTTATCACCAGGGCAGGAAGCAGCTACTCGCCCACGACAGTCGCTACCTCCCCCGTGATAGCTACTATCGTGGGCGCCAAAACATCGGATTTTGCGCTCCACGGCCACTATCCCGCTGGCGGCTTTCAGCGGGGCGTGGAGCGCATTTTTGTCTGAGCCATTGTTCCTTCAAAAATTTCGAAAAGAATAAGAGATTCTTGATCCACTGCTCAAAAAAGCCTCTTGGTGAAGTTTAAGCCAAATCGGTGCTATCACTAGAAGGGGGGGGGGGGGAGTACCAATTGCCATCCCACCAGGGCTCGCCCATTTTTCCGTGCCGCCGCGCAATTATAACACCAATCCGGGGTTCCCCCCCTGTCAGAATCGTTGCGGCGCGGAGAAATTGGTGTGACCATAAGGCCTCTGCATAGTCTGGCGGCAAAAGTCGCGCCGCAATGATGGAGAATAAAGGGCAGGCCCGACGCTGCGTAACCGCTCTCCATCCTTCATCATTGCGGCGCGACTTTTGCCGCCAGACTTTGCATAGGCCTATATGCAGCGGACAAGTGGCCCCGACTGGCAAGATAGCACTGCCAAATCTAAAACGTCGACAAACCACGGCAATGTGCCGCAACCTTCCGTAACACCGGAAACGTATGTCAAATCTGTGCTTAGCACCCCCAAAGGTTGTTATCGCGGCCACTGCCATCCCTATTTCTCCGCGCCGCAACGATTTCGGAAGGGAAGGAAGACCCCAGGTTGGTGTCATAGGTTCGTTGGGGTGGAGACAACGGTCCGAGAGGTGAAGGTTGTTTAGAATAACTGAATGGAGAATGGTGAAGGTTCCCTATAGACTTGCAACTTCAAAATTTGACGTTTTCCTAATACTCTTTTTCTTGCATTCAATGTATTTTTTATTTTTAATCATTATTTTGAAACATTTTTTTCCGTTAGATGACCCCCTTTAGAAATTCACTATTCTTATCGAAATGATCTGCGTAGCTCATGATGAATTTCCTTTAAAGGCAGCATACACGCTCGTAAGCATAGTCGAGATAACAGCATAGATAGGTCCGCACGGCCCGTACTATGTCGTCAACGACGTTTGAAGCGCTGAAAACTGTCCAGGATGGCAATATTTGACAATGTTTGAGCAATCTTGCCTTCCACGCCCGTATTTTCACACCCCTTCGAGTAACAGAATGAGAATCGATACTTGTGAAAACGTGTGATAATTGAGAGTGATAGTACTATCAAATGGGAGTGCACGAGAGAAATAGCTTGGTTTACTTGAGTATAACATGTCTGCATACCTACTGACTCTCGTCCACTTTCGAGAATGCCGCCCTACTTTGGCTGACCTCTTGAAATGGAGGATTTTATCAGTGCACAAACATGTTTTATTGAGGTAAATCGAGTTTTTTCTCTGCTGCACTCCCTTTTTATAGTGCTATCATTCTAAGTTATCACATGTTTTCTCAAGTATCCATTCTCATTCTGTTACTCGAAGGGGTGTGAAAATACGGGCGTGGAAGGCAAGATTGCTCAAACATTGTCAAATATTGACATCCTGGACAGTTTTCAGCGCTTCAAACGTCGTTGACGACATAGTACGGGCCGTGCGGACCTATCTATGCTGTTATCTCGACTATGCTTGCGAGCGTGTATGCTGCCTTTAAGCTGTCTTGGAGTCAAAATCTGTCGGAAAATTTCTTCAAGCGGTTTTTGAAAAACTACCTGTTCTTCGCTCATACCATTTTTACCCTTTCAGATGTATCTTTGAACAGAGCTGTTTCCAAAATCTTCATGAAATTTTGCGTCAAATAATGTTTTCAAATTGAGAAAATACGCTCCCAATCTCTCAGCCGATTTCAATATATGAATTAACGTTTCTTTCACTAAAAACAATCAGTTTTTCGTCCATAACTTCTTTACCCTAAGAGACAGCCCTTTCGTGAAGGTTGTTTTCGGAATCCCCATAAAATTCTGCATCGAATAGCGTTTGCAGTTTGGGAAAATAAATTCTCGATCCTTCAGCCTGACTCATTTTACAAAACACCGGTTTTTTTCGCCTATAACTCTTTAACCGTTGAAGATAGGGTTTTGGTGAAGGTTGTGTCTGAAATCTCTGTAAAATTCAGCGTCGAATGATATATCGGGTTTCTAACTTTGCTTGCTCCGTAAGTCAGCCAGGTCGGTGAAGCCGATTTTCATAGTTATCTCCATAGGGTGCTCTTGCCTCTATGGTTTAAAGACAGTGTTCACGATGATTTTCGTTCCCGAATTTTTCACATAAAACAATGCGTTGGCCCCCAAGTGTTACCAAAATTACGAAGAAACGGCGAGAAACGCATTAAAACGTCGTATTTCAGTAACTTTGTTCTATAACATGGACGAGTTGTCCGGTTGGATAAACATGTTCATGGTGGTTGTCACCAGTGGAAAATTGGGTCAATCCAAAATCGAAGAATATTTCATGCAAAACAGGATTAGTTAGGGCCATAAATGAAAACGGAGCAATAGAGAGTAGAGAATTGCAATGGACAGGCCCACAAAAGATTTCATTGTCACAGCAAACACGTCCTGTGATACTTAAGAGGCGGGCTGATACTTAAAGGCACAGTTCAACCTCAGAATCGGTTTTCTGTTTTCTCAACTGTCTTGAAAACGGTCCCACGCTGATTCCAATGATGTCTCTGGAATCGTACAAAACCCACTAGGAACGGAGTTACGGCCCCTAAAAAATTGAGCTGCTGAAGCATGGTGGACGAGTTGTCCGAGGCATGTAACTTCCGTCATTTGCAACCGTTGTATGCGAGCAGACCTGAATGAAGAGAGAGACTGCGAATGAAGGGAAGAACGGGGCTATTGATCGGAAAGCATCGCTCATCTCGCCACTGTTGAGCTCGTGAGATCGTAAAAGGGGCGTGCCAAAGTGGCTTCCCGAGGTGGGCGCCCCAGGGTGGCTTCCTCATATAACTCTCCTGTTCGGAGGAATTGAGAGCTCGCACTTGGTAGGGGCTTTATAAGGTGGGTCTACTTCACAATTATGTGGAAATCTCAGATTTCGTCCCTGAGCTTGGACTGTGCCTTTAAGGATTTCGTGTACTTCTGGTGCGTTTTTCTAAATTTCTACGTCATTTTAGTTCCACCCGGGCGCCACTTAATCAATATAGCGAATAATCTCAAAATTGATGATTGTCGTGAACACTGCCTTTAAATCAGAGACGCAGAGTTCTGCCGGAGCCAACAACGGGGCTCGGCTCAACCGACCTGGCTGGCTTATGAAGCAAGCAAAGTTAGGAACCCGATATGTCATTCGACGCAGAATTTTACGCTGATTTCGAAAACGACGTTGATCAAGACCCTATCTCTAAAAGTTAAAGAGTTATAGGCGGAAACCCGGTGCTTCGTAAAATGGATTAGGCTGAAGGATCGAGAAAATATTTTTTCAAATTGAAAGCACAAGTTGACGCAGAATTCCATCGAGATTTTGAAAACAAGCTTCACCAAAGGTCTCTCCAAGCACAAAAAAGTTATAAACAAAAAAAAAACAAATAATTTCAGGCTAAAAAAATGCACTTTATAAACTGAATTCGGCTGGAAGAAGGAGAACTTATGTTCAAAACTGAAAGCGTTTTTCAATGCAGAATTGTATGTAAATACCGAAAACAAATTTCACCAAAGGTGTATCTCTGAGCACAAAAAAGTTATGGACGAAAAACAGGCAGTGACACCCACCCAATCTTGAAAATTACTTGCATGAGTGTTGGGTCACTTTCATTCTTTTTCGGGGCGTTTCTCCGGTTGTCACCGGTTCTCCCAATGATGTAGGTTCCCCACTTCACCTGCCCAGGGGTGAAGGTTGGTGGAGTACATGGCTCCACCTAACGAAGCTATGGTTGGTGTTATCATTGCTCGGCGGCATTAAAAAATGGGCGTGGCCAAGTTTGATTGCCATGTGGCTCCCCCTGTTAGAACCGCCCTAGTAGCCTCATCAGACGGTATGGGGAAAAAATTTAGCTCTTGGAAAAATGGAACAATGGAGTAGTGAAGAAAATGAATTCAGGCTTGAAAGGTATGTCGATTCCTTCATACATTAGAGCTGATTTCCATATTTTTTGTTAAATAAGCTCGGGTATTCAAATTCGAATAACGTTCGAATATTCACCTTTTCCGAATAGTCGAATTCGAATAATATTCGAATATTCACCTTTTCCGAATAGTCGAATTCGAATAATATTCGAATATTCACCACCTTTTGCGAACAGTCGAATTCGAATAATGTTCGAATTTTCATCTTTTGCGAATATTCGAATTTGAATAATGTTCGAATTTTCACACTTTTCGAATATTCGAATGTTCGTATGAAGATTCGTTCGAAAAATTCGAATAGTTATTCGAACTCGAATATCCGATCCTCACTCTATTATGGGAGCAGTAGCCCCAAAAATGAAAGAGAACGCTCTTAGAAGGTCAAAATCCTATTTCGAAAAAATAGCAAGCAGTTGAGAAGCCTCTTTTGTGCAAACAAGACTTTTGGAGGCTAACACATCTGCTATTCACATTTGTCCGGCCTCAAAAAGCTAAAAAGCGTGAAGAAATAATTTTTGGTGCAGGTGCAACACATTTTACCCCTCCAAAAAACAGTTGCCCTCAGTAACCTTTCTTGTCTCAGGAGCGGTACTGGTGAAAGTCCGCTAAATAGTTTATTTGCGGATGCAACACTATCAAGCGAGAATCTGGCACGTCTCGTTATTGGAGTTCGCCGATCAACGATGGACCAGATACTGGGTTCCGATAGTCAGTGAATGCAGCCGGTGCTAAGAGGTGGGCTCTTGTTGTAATTCCATTTTTGCAGAAACTCAATCATTCTGTAGAGAAAGCTGCTTTTCTCTCATGATACCATATTTTCAGAATGAGCGTTTCCACCGAGAAGAAACTTTGCTTCCTTTTATTGCTCGGAATAGCTGCGCTGGTGGTCAATACAATTGTTTCCAGTCTACCCAAAGCGAGCAACGAACCACTGGAAACTTCCCAAAGGTTTTTGAGTGTTCCCACTGAATTCACTGCACCATTTGTTGGAGTTAATGATGGAACGGCACAGCAAGCTGAATCAGTGGAACCAATTGAATTGCAATTCGAGGTGGGATGTGAAACATTTTTAGGCTTACAGGGCAATGTCTGCATCACTAGAATTTGACGTCGCCACCAGGGCTGTGCGTCAGGGAATTTTGTGATTTCGTAAATCGTAAATAGTTTTTTTCATATTCCTCGTAATTCGTAAATTGTAAATCGTAATTCGTAACTGATAATGAGGAATACACCCACACATGACCCGAACCTATACGATATGGAAACACCTCAGCACTTCAGTGATGAGGTGTTTCTACATCGAAGGTAGGACTTAAAGTTTGGCTTCAGAATAGCACTGCCCAGAGCAGTACTTGAAGAAATTTTCGATGTACGTACGTAGGATGAAAACAAAATTTAAAGAATCACAGCCGTATGAAACACAGTTCAGTGGAACTGTGTAGGATGGAAACACTGTGATAGGAAAAAGAAGACGGTGTTCGAAAGTTTAAGGCCATATGTGAGGAAGGTTACATACTTGTATAAGGTGGACCTTACAAAAGAAAGATACGTTTTCAAAATCAATTTTTGATGCAAAAATCTAGCCTGTCCTCTATACTCGTAAACAGTGATGTGCGGTAATTGCCGTTTGCCGGTTGCCGGCCATTTTGGGACTTTTTTGTATTTTGTCGTTTGCCGAAATTTTTGTTATTTTTCCGGAAAAAATCGGCAAACATTGAATGGAAACGCCGGCTATGCTCACGGCCATGTATGCACTGGGGGTGAGCCGATTATCCGTTGTTCGCTTAACCGTTGTCCGGGGTTTTGGCTCATCTGAGGTGGTAGTAAATGGGTTCAAAAACGCGAGTTCACTGGCGGGAAGTTTGCGGTGAACTGCAGCTAAGCGCGAGCTTTTTATTTGACGATTTTCAGGTAAGAGACCACACATTGCTGAAACTACGCACTCGCATGCCACGTTATGAGCCACTAGATGCGCATAGTGTAAAAAATTCCCAAAAAGAATGATTCATTCTGTCTTTTTTGAAAAAAATATTGATTTAGAAAAAACTGACAGAGAAATTTCCTCAAACCTCGACTGTGCCGCGATGGTTCCACGGTAGTACCGCAGCAGCTCCGTGATGATTAGTGTGCCGCGGAGATTTTGCTGCAGTGTCTTGAGAGTCGACGACGCCGCGACATTGCCGCGACAGTACCGCGGCAGTTCCGTGTTGGAACCGCGCGAATTTCGCCAGGATGCATCAGCAAACAGCTTCGAGTACGACTCACAGTCATACATGGTAGAACGAGATTGTTGCTGGTCCAATAGCCCAAATTTGACGTACATCCCGCATCTCCTGGTTCGCAATAACGAGAATACACTCTGTCCCTAACAGATAGAGGACGTAAGCACCGCAAGTGTGTATTTGTGTTCGTAGGCCCATCCAGCTGTATTATGACCCTTTTTATAAAGGTTACTCACAGTCGGTCCTGTTCTGTCGGAGCGCAGCCACCAACCGCGGACCCGCAGCCGCACCACTGTGGAGCCGCGGCGCTACCACCGCGGAGCCGCAGCGGCACTACCGCGGAGCCGCAGTGGCACTACCGCGGAGCCGCAGCGGCACTACGGCGAGGCAGCAGTGGCACTATTGCGGCGCCGCCGCGACATTGGCTTCCTCGCGAGGCCGCAGCGGCGATTCCTTTGATTCCATGAAGTTCCACATGTCTTCTTTTTGCTCATCTGGAACCTTAGAATAGAACTACTCCCTTGCATTGTAATTATTAGAATGTTGACATAAGTATTGAAAAAAAGAAAAAAAGTAGAGCGTACATGTGAATATTTTTGGGTCAATCTAAGGGATGAGGGTTTTGCCGTTTGCCGATTGCCGTTTGCCGGCCGTTTCTGGGATTTTCTTGCCGATTGCTGTTTGCCGAAATCTCAAAATCGTTTGCCGCTCATCCCTGCTCGTGAAGCTTCACCCTTAACGGCTTTTCTCCACATAAACATAGGGGTGCTAGCGTGTAGACAGCGGTCGGCGAGGTGCCGTTTGTTTAAAAATCTGAAGTGCTAAGAGGTTAAGGTTGCAAGTCTCAAATTTCGAGAATAAACAACAATAAAATCATAAGCTGAATACCAAAAAAATCAGCATTTATCCCCCGCAGATACATAATCTAGAAAATCAAAGACAAGCACTGTCTCGCACCGTAGCAAACCCTCCTCTGCCTGATCCGCTATGCAAACTTTAATAATTTCGTTTTCTTTTGCATTCAGAATTTGCTTGAAATCTAAATTTCGAAACTTTTGAAACCCTTTTGGAAAAGGTAGGTAACTTTACAGCGATATTTTTTGTTGGAACGCTCCGAGCCGAATATTAAAATTTCCACTTTCTCCCAAAGCTTCATTGCCTTTGGAGATAGAGATCTATCAAAGGTGATTCCGAAAACCCGTAGAGCTACCCGTCGAATAGTGTTTTCAGTTCAGAAAAATGGTCTCCCGATAGCCCGACAGCTTTCAATTCACGAAAATGCAGTTTTCTTTTCAGGTAACTTTTGAACCGCTCAAGATTGATGCTTGGTGAGGATTGTTTTCGGAATCTTCTTGAAATTCTGCAGCGAAGTATATATTGGGTTCCAACCTTTTTGATCCATAAGCCAGCCAGGTCTTTAGAGTCCAACCCCGTATTCAATGTCCATATCGAGGTGGAATTTGTGCGCGCAGTGGCAGAAAGCCGCTTTTGCAGCGCACAGCTTCAAGACAGTGGGGCTGGATTGAAGATCAATTGTGCCGGGACATGGAGTTCAAAGCTAAATTCTGTTTGAACTACGTGTTGCAACGCCGGTTGTTTGCAACTGCGGACCGGAATTTCGCTCCGATATAAATAGTTAATTCATCAAACGTCTGCGACTCTGTCATGGAGACGAAAGTATCCCAAAGAGATAAGTAACTGTGGAGCGCGGCTCCACCGACTTGGCTCGTTTATGGGACAAGGACAGGTTGGGACCCAATAATAAGTTCGAGCCGGTCAATGTGAAGAGCGGCGAAGTTCATCATAAGTGAATCTCGTTATCGACAGCTATAGTCCGCCATAACCGACCCCTTTCTGTTAACAACGCCCGGCTGGGAATGTCGGGGAAAGGTTTCACTGAGAGTTGAAAGTGGAAAGAAAAAATACTATGAATGAAAAAAGTTAATTTTAACTATGCTCTAGACAGCAAATTAGCACTCTCAGGCTATTCTCGGCCCCGAGCCGCATCGAATAGAATTGGGGCCGCTCGAAAATTCGGCTCACCCTCTCAATCTCTGGGCCACTGCTGTTGCTGTTTGTGCGGGCTCCAAGAGCCCGGATAGCAACGATAGTGGTCCGGAAAGCACCAACAGTGGCCCGGAACGCAACAACAGTGGCTCGGACAGCAGCAGAAGTCGATCGAAAATTGTGAAAATGAGCCGAACTGTCAGTCGATTCGGGGCCGAGAAGCCTGAGTTGTTTCCCCATTAGCATTTTTGCGATTTGTTACGAATTGTTACGATTCGTTACGATTTTAGGTCGAAATTTCGTAAATCGTAAATCGTAAAAAATTTGCAATAAACGCCCGTAATTCGTAAATCGTAATTACGCACAGCCCTGGTCGCCAGTACAATACGGACCGTATCTTTTGCGTTTTGGACGAAGAAGACGCAAAAACGCGTCTTTTGCGTCCTTTTCTCATAAATCTGTTCAAAGTGGTCCATTCTGGAATCCGAGGAGATATTTGGAATCAGCATTGAGAGCACTTCATTTTGAGCTCTCACATGTCTTACTCTGCTACAAGGCATATAGGCGTGACACAATCAATCGAGTTCGCGAAACGCGAAGGCGGAATAATGTAGTGTAGGAGGATTGATTGTGTTTATATAACTATTGTGTATATTCTAGTGGAACATTCTGAAGGGATTTTGATTGTATTAATGAGATCTAAATC
The DNA here is from genome assembly GCA_029168955.1 of Aplectana chamaeleonis. Lineage (NCBI taxonomy): Eukaryota > Metazoa > Nematoda > Chromadorea > Rhabditida > Cosmocercidae > Aplectana > Aplectana chamaeleonis. Next base: position 58,299 of record JAPDOI010000276.1, on the reverse strand, counting down.
TCGATTTCTCCCATTTTCGAGTATCTATATTTCTGTCACCTCCCGGGTCACGTTCTCGTTACCATACAGATTACAAACGTTACCAATAAACCTGATATTCGGCCAATGATCATTTTTTGTTATCCTCTCTGGAATTAGAACTATTACAATACCCGTACTAAATTACTTAGAAAACCGCAAAAGTCGCGATATCGCGACTTTTGCGACATTTTGTCATAACTCGTCACAAAGTGCTCCATTCGAGCAATGAAGGAGATACTTCGAATCAGCATAGAGAGCTCTTCCTTTTGAGTTTTTACATATCATACGGCCATAAAAGGCATATAGAGCTAACACAATTAATCGGCTTGGCGCAAGGAAATTTCAGGTATTTTGTGGTTATTTGACGCAATGCCACCTCCACCTCAACAGTATTAACGTGATAGAGAACAGCTTAATAAACTATTTACGGCTGACCGACTTTTTCTGCGAAATTTCGGTTTTTTTGAATTGCTAAACCCGAATATTCAACCATTTCTACAGCGACAATCCTCCTCTTGCTTGGATTCACAGAGTAGCAATGTTTTTCATGAATTGTGTGTGAATCCATCCATGGTAGAAAACTTGGAGAGAATTTAGGCCGTAAAAAGTGGTTTGCAGCGACGTTTAATGAGTGATCATCGACTGCAGCCCTTGCAAAGATGCCCGTACTCCCTCTCAGTGGCTGGTACAATTTGTAGCTCCTCGTTGAACATGATGAATAGTTTGAAAAATCACCTTAGAGTTTTTGCCATTTATTCTTTTCAAGCTCAAAATCGTGTGTTAATTATCGAAAACTTCTATTTGTTTTCCGATGTCCGGCGACCAACGATCAGCCGCTTCCCGAAGTTTAGGATGCTGACGGTTAGGGCTTTCAAATGGTATAATGTTTTCTTATTTAAGTTCGAACAAATCCCCCTGTGTTTCTCAGATCTAAAAGAGTAATTCTGGTCCCTCGCTTTTAGTCCCTCCGTCCCTGCCTCTCCGCGCCCTGCACACCCCGCTTTTGGAGGTGTCGAAATCGCACTGTCTTACCTGTCTCGCTCGTCCTTGGGTAATGGATCCATTTCCATGAGCAGAGTAACACTCGGGTGACGATAGGAGCGTGGATTGAATCGGTGAGAAGAGACCAGAAAGAACAGGAAGAGAAACATGAGGGAGAGATAATCACACGGGAGGTATTCGATATATGGATAGTCCCTAGCTCGTCAGCGACTACAGACATGTTGAAAGGGAAGTCACTCAAAGACAGGTCTACTTACTGAATATCAGCGCCTCAAATTCAATGGCCGCACGCTGCTTATCGCGACGCGACCGCTTGCGCGGACCCCTGACTCCGAAATGAAGCATTTTTCATCTTTAAACCTCAACTCACTGTTGAGCTGCTGCGCGACGCGTCGCAGCTATGTTTAAGGCCCCGGTCAGACTTCGTCGAAAAACCTGCTGAGTCCGACTGAGTCCGAATGAGTCCGGGGTGCAAAAACCTGCTGAGTCCGACTGAGTCTGGTTGCCCCCAGCGCCAACCAGTTCCTCTGCGAAACACGGAGTCGATAGTCATCGGCAGCAGTAGGTGGGGCAGAGCGCAGACGACGAGAGTCGAGATGCGGCGGGACTCGGCAGGTCGCAGTCGGCCGAAAAAAATGCACCCAAATCACGTGAGAAACTCCTATATCGACCGGGTGGGGTGAGGATAAACATAAATAACCACAAAATACTTGAAATTTTCTTCGCCAACTCAATTCTCGATGCTGATTCTAAATATCTCCTTCATTGCTCGAATGGAGCACTTTGGGCCGAGGCGCGCGATACCGCGACTTTTGCGGCTTTTCTAAGTAAACTAGTGCGGGTATTGTAGTTCTAATTCGGGATAGGATAACAAAAAAAGGTTATTGCCTAGTACCAGGTTGATTGGTACCGTTTGTGCCGAGAGCGTGACCCGGGAAGTGACAGGAATATAGATACTCGAAGAAGGGAAAAATCGAAATTCAGATCATATTATTACAGTCAAAATCCCTTCAGAATGTTCCACTAGAATATACACAATAGTTATATAAATACAATCAACCCTCCTACTCCAATTCCACCCTCGCGTTTCGCGCACTCGATTGATTGTGTCACGCCTATATGCCTTGTTGCAGAGTGAGACATATGAAAGACCAAAAGAAAGAACTCTTGATGCTGACTTCAAATATCTCCTCAGATTCCAGAATGAACCACTTTGAACAGAGTTATGAGAAAAGGACGCAAAAGACGCGTTTTTGCGTCTTTTTCGTCTAAAACGCAAAAGATACGGCCTGTGTTGTAGTTTCCTCCATCGCCCTTGGTTTCGCACTTCGTTCACCTGTTCTTCCATTCAGGTATGACACCGTATTTTCTCTTTTAAAAGTACATGTAATTATAATACTCAGACCCCCATTTTACATGTACTTCTATTAGAAGTGTACTTCAAATAGAGGCTGTACTTCTCATTCTCAGACCTCTAATTTTGTTGTACTTCTATTAGAGGTGTACTTCATATAGAGGGTGTACTCCCTATTACTCGGCGCATTTTTTTGAATTTCCAATGGTAGGACTGGTCGCATTTTCGGCAGAGATTTCCAGTATAATACCGAAAATTTGTATGTATTGAAATTTCGGACTGCAACCACGAAAACTTAGCCGCTCAGCAACTCAGGCTCAATAGAATTGAGGCTTCCATTTGACTGATATCAGATTTTCAAAACCATTATTCACACCCTTCCCTAGTGAATTTCTTCCAAAAATTGTATAAGTTCGGTATCGCTTTCGTTGGCACGTGCTTTGTGAGGAAGAGAGAGACCAATGAGAATCGACTAGTTAGGCTTCGAAACAACGGATTTGATCGCCTTTCGAGCCGTCCAGAGCGATTGAAAAAGCGCGGTTCTCGGACGATTTGACAACATCTCTTCCAAAGGCGAGTTCTTTGCTTCCACATTTCTGTGAAGGTACAGTCTACAATTGGTGGTTCCTGATTTCCTCGTCGTATAAACGATTCCACAACAAGAATGATCCACTCTTCATAACGCTGGGGAATCTTGGCTGCTCAAGGACCGTCAAAGTCAACGTCTTCGGTCAAAACAAGTAAACTTCGAATGAAGAAATCCCAATCAAATAATAATCCGTAATTTACCTAAAAAAAAACTCCGTGCATTTATCGTGCATAACAGCAATATCGAGTTTCAGCTCCGTTTTTCTTGGTCATTTGAAGTTCGCTGAAGTCTAATCGGCTGTCCCACACAAGGAATCTTAGACAGAAGGGGTGGCCGATAATCTTTTTTTGTGAATATTTAAATCTCGCAATATTGAAAAAAACATCCCTTGCAAATTGCTCTCTTGAAAATGCCACACTCGAATTGCCAAACACTTGCTCAGGCAATCGCGGGGGTCGGTGGAGGGTTGAGAAGAGTTGAACAGGTAGCGTGCTCCAGCTCGAAACGAAAAAGGGGCGGGCAAGGCCCGAAAACTCCCCCATTCATGCCGAAAACTCCGCGTGTCAACTTCCCACCGACCCTGCAATGCCACGTCACAGTTGACCCGTTCACACCGAAATCTCTGCCTTATCACCTCTCACCTAACACTCAGTGTGACGTCACACCCACATGTTTACACCGAAATCCCCGACTAATCACCTCCCACCAACTACCATCTACGGCTCCTGCAGTTGCGGACGTCGGTGGCAGTTTGAGAGGAAGCAGAATTGACGTTTCAATCTGAAGGGGTCTGCAGAGTTGCAGAGACCGGCGAGAGGACGCCGAGCGTCAGCCTTGACGCGGCGACAAAAATGTTTCGAAACAGTATCGTGGCGGCGTCGCTTGCCGCTCGCTGGCAGTGATTTAGTGCCGTCGCGGCGTCAATACGCTCTGCGGTGCCCCCTCGTCTTCCATCACGCCGCGTCGGTCGCCATGGTCGCCGAATGTAATCGATACTGCATCACCAAGTGCTGTTCGTCGCTGCGAGCAACGCCGCAACTTCAGCTCTGCGTACCTCTTGACACCGACGCCCTCCAGAGCGTCGGAAACCCGAGAACTGTCAACGGAGATAAGCACAAACACGTCACATTCCAGTGAAGCGTATACATTGTGGGCTACAATTTCCGGGCTCTGCACGAGAGAGCATTAGAGAAGAGACAGTGCGGACACTGCAGCAAGTTTCCACGAAAACTCCGCCAGATATGAGACATCACCACGGAAACTGCAGCAGTTATGAGTTGAAAGAGCTGTACTTCAAATAGAGGGTGTACTTCTAATACTCAGCCTTCCCTTTTCGGTGTACTTCTATTAGAGGTGTACTTTTATTAGAGGAAATACGGTGATTTTCTCTGGCTTTTCTCATTATAGAGTTCCCTCAAATTTGGAGGGAGACATTTCCAGCTATGTGCGAGTTTAGCGAAGCGATGTACCTTATAAGAATCCCCTCGCTATCGGAGGTACCAAACCTATATTCTAAAACGTTAGATGTTCCTAATTGTAAGGCACAGTAGCAAATTGACGATTTACGTGCCGTGACCTCAGTAAATGTCCGAAAAACTCAGAACAGGCTTTATACCTGGGTTCAGCGCCCTAATTCACCCTCTGCGCGGCGTTTGAGGGGAAAATTGTTGACACCACGCAGGAGCACGCTAACCACTTAGGGTTTCCCGCTTATACCTCCTTGCTTGTAATCTCTTCTACAAGATGGGTGATTTTTGGTGCTAAACAAGGCAATAAAGCATGTTCCCGCTTTTTTGAACATGCGGTGGCCCTGAGTTCGCTACTGGGCCCTACCGTTTCGAGATTAAACGTCTTTGAACCTAGGATTGGGCGAGGGACACTCACTATCATTGCTACTGGTAGCAAGGGCAAGCTCGAGATAAGGGCACTACATATTGTCTATACATAATATTGAATGTTTAGCCACTCACAATGGAAATGGTCGCAAAAGCAGCAAAGAGTTATAGAATGCAGGAGGAAATAATCAAGAACATCACAACTGTTGGACTGGCCAATATTGAAGAGGTCAAAAAATGGAACTCGGATGTAGGCGATCGTAGAGTGTTCAGGTCTCCCTTAAATGACGACTGTCGAAAAAATTTCAGTCTTTGCCCGAACGGACATTCGTTGGCATTAATGCCACGGAGATGTGCGAGTCTGAAAATGCTGAATGCGTCCCAGCATTTACAAAGATGTCACCACTGTTCGCGGTAAGGTATATAAATTTTGAATATGAGTTGAATCGAGAGCTGTTATGCATCACAATTCAGTAACAGTGATACTACAGGGTATCGAGAGCTTGTGAACAGTTTTATTGAAAACGTTATCCATGCGGCAACAGAGACCTTTTGAGAGCGATCGCCTCAATTCTGAAATGATAGACTTGAACGTGAGGAGGTCAATTATAAAGCCAATCTATGCGAAAACTGCTGGTGCAGGGATGTTTATGAAACATATTTTCACCACGAATTATCTACGAACTACCTAGAAAACACTTGCTATAGTGGAAGTTCAGCCTTTGCAAGATAGATTTGAGATTCTGAAATAATAGAAAACTATACCAGGGGCCGGATTTATTAGTGATAAACCCATGGCATTCGGGCAAGTTGCACCCAAATTCCATGCATTTTCCCGTGGTAAACAAATTCATCACGCCATACAGAGTTCCCTCAACCTGTGGGCTCATCATTGATGAGCCAGGTTTCTGGAGAGTTATTCGAAGCACTCAAATTTATATTTCTCGCTGGATCTGACATGATTGGATCGAACGAGGTGAAAAGTGTAAGTAGACAATTCGCTTCTGGTGCTATTGTACCATGCCGGTGTTAAGACCTAATACTGCGTCTATCGCTGGAAGCACATCTTTGTTGGCTGGAATTCACGAAACGTAAACCACGGTCTAGCCGAGGTTAACGTAACCCTGATAAAGCATGTTGTGTTTGAATCAATTGGCTTCAAGCTTTGGCGAAAACGTGGTCTGTTTCGCTAATTTCAACCCAAGTGTGACCATGACCACTGGTGTAACTGTTAGCAGAGCTTGTCCTAGTGGGAGGAACGACGTAGGTAGCTAATCCACAATAGGAAGCGATTAAGATATCAAGCTCCTCATAAGGCACCTAAGGTGAAGCTGTAGAACGAAAACGATATTACACATGCTTTGAACTTTCAGACATCTCCGAAGCATGGGCTGACGTCATGCCTCATTCAGAAGAGTATGTCCACTGTTATGTCGGCCATATTGTGCTACCTAAATCGCGAACATGAGTTTGTGAAGTCAGGCCGCAGTATTCTCAGGGAATATCCTGATGTGAGGTTTGTGTACGGAGAATGCTTCAATCTTTCTTTCTAATAGCATCACTGATGATGGCGAAAGCAATATGAATGCATGAGTGTTCATTACTAAGAGCACAGCTTGCCGACGTTCAACTGTAAACATGTTGCGTTTACTGTACTATGTATGTCCTGTATATGAAATTCTGATGAATCGCCGCAGCTGCGATGCAGATCGCCGCGCGCGAATCGAAACCCCATGGCCAGTGATGCCGCAACCCGCATACATCGGCTGGAAAAGGCGGAAGTTACAAGCCTCGGACAACTCGTCCACCATGCTTTCATAGCACAATTTTTGAGGGACCGTTTTTTGAGGGAACGCCGCACTTCGTATAGCTACCAGATGTGCACGAAGTTCCCCAGTCGAGCACTTGCATGCGGAGACACGATTATAAGCAGTAAAGAAGCACTGTCAGCTCCAGGTCCAACAATTTTTCATCAATATCATAAAGCAACCCAACCACCCCTCATGGAGAGTGCTGGACCCCGTCAGGCACAGAGAGATCAGAAAGCCACTCGCCGATGCTCCCAGCAAAGTCAATCTTCAAAGATGGCACGACTCACAACAAGAACGACTCCGTCTGTTGCGCGAAGAGCACACACAATTCGTACGGTGCCATCTGGAAATGGCTGTGGTGAATCCCATCCTGGGAGTGGTCCCTCCCCGGGTCTGCACATCCGAGTCTCAACTCGCAAGGAGGGCCAGATGCACCTTGGCACCGCTGCGCTGTGGTCATTCTACTATGCTTATGGCCTACGTCAGCAAGATTGACAGCAGCAAATCGGACTGTGGATGCCACGGCCACGATACGGCACATTTGTTAAATTGTCCGTAGAGACCAACCACGCTGACCACAATGGACCCATGAACGAATCCATTAATGGTCGCCCAGTTCCTCAACCTATGACAGAACCCTGGACGTGGCTGCAAAGAAGAAGGAGAAGATGGACCGTAACCTCGTTTCCAGAAGGTCTTGTACGATTCCAGAGACATCATTGGAATCAGAATGGGACGGTTTTCAAGACAGGCGAGAAAACGGACAAGGGATTTTTACCGTGATCACTGCCTTTAAACGAATCGTAATGTAGAGCTGTGTCTTTCAAGTCTGTGAAGTCCCTTTACTGGCTTTTTAGACTGTGCGAGGGGAAAAACGAGTTCAGAAGTGTGGAAGCGATGGAAATTGAAATGCGAGCACGGCACTATAACACGGACAAATGGCGCTTCACCGTGGTCACACGTGATCCAGTGGATCGATTCCTGTCAGGATTCATCGACAGATGTCTGCGGTATGTGAGTAGAGTTGGGAGGAAATAACAGTCTGTGTCAAAACGAAATTCTCACGACATGATTCCCCAATATGAGGAGCTAGAACTAGAGACAGCGAGAGAGTGGAAGGGAGACAATTAGAGCAGCATCTCGCAAGCAGACGAGAGCGATGAAAACTTCGTTTTGACGCCTTTGCATTTCGGAGTTGAAAAAAACCGTTTATTTTGCCTGTTTATTTTTGTTCGTCCGAATAGCAAATTATTGGAAATCAAAGAATCGGGCATTTTAAGGAACTTTAAAGATTCCAACAGCTCAATGCAAAAGAAGGATGCTGCTTACGTCATTTCAGTCTAATCTAGAGTACTACAAAAAGGCACAAACACAATCAGCATTTCGGTGTTCTGAAGGTTAAATAAATAACCCTGCAAAAATACTTAGCATCAATAATCAACGACCATGAACACCAAAAAACACGAAACCCTATCGAAAACGGATCTTTGATATATTATCCGACTTTTCAGCGGAATTCATGAACCAAACGGTTTTGTAAACAATAGGGAAATGATAACTGACGCAGATTTGCACATGCGAGGGAAAGCAAAACCGACAGCGTTTTTCACGTTTTCCACATTTCTAGAAGGATTTTTTCGGGAGTCGGAAATCGAAAGACGAAAAACATCGGAAATCAGAAATGCTGATTTCGAACTTCCCTACAATTTTTATCAGATTCGGCACGGGTCTGAATGCCAAAAGAGACATTTTTATCGTTCAACTAAAGCCATGTTTTAACTGCACCTGGTCGCTGCTGCCATGCGAGGGACCTCTGTTCACTTTTCATCGCGCGTAATGGAAAGGCTCTCCAATTGTGGTCGCTTCGTGGTGAGCATCCTACATCGCTGGGTCACGGCGTCGAAATCCTATATTTTACTGCTTCGCTGCTGGGGGGACGATTCTCGATGGTCGCTGGTCATCGCTCCATCGCCGCCATTATGACAGCGATGGAGCGGTTGCCAGCGAATGACACGCTTCGTCTGGTGAATATTGACCCTTTCGCATGGCAAGATCAGTGTTTACGAGTCGAAAAGTGTTATTGATAACTACCAGCCATTAATTTCACTGACTGATTGAATTTCTTTGATTATCCATTAGGTTATGCACTCTGAACAGAATCGCTGCCGTTACTACATCGCTGCAGCAGCGGGTACGAAATCGAAATCGCTGCGATGAAAAACAGCAGCGATGCAGTCAAAACATGGCTTGACTCGTTAATTTAGCTCTTCGACTTGATCTCATTTTGTGTTTCAGAGTTAGAGATGAATGTTTCGGCTGTGGATTCAACATGACCTGTTTCCTTGAGAAGGAGTATGAGAGGTTCGTGGAGTCCAAGACTTCGATTGTGTTCCTTTGACTAACTGACGTTTCACATCACCCATTCGGGTGACTTTCTTCCCATTGACTGTCATCTGGATTATAATAAGCCTTTGAAAGCATAGTACAACTTCAGATATAGCTCTTTTGATTTCCATCTAATTGTGTAGTAGACCCCTCCTGTATAAGACCTGCCAAGTGCGGGATCTCAATTTCTCCAAATGAGCTAGATGAAAGCGACCACCACGGGTGCGACCGCCTTCATTCACCACTACGGACCACACCTCCTTCCTGATTTTATAACTCGATAGATCGAAGAATTAAGGCAGGGATAATACTACTGTCGCGGCGATGCGTGAGAAAGGGCGGTATCGATCAATCGCCGCGATATTGCAACCTGCAAGAAATTGATTGTTCTGGTAGGGAGAACGGCAGTTCCAGGAGTGAAATGGGATGAGATAGGTATCCTAAAACGGTTGATACCTGAGCTCTTCACCATTTGACCGAATTTCTGAGAAAATATGAACAAGGCTACGGCGCGTGGTGTGATACAACCCAGCATTGGTCCAATCCCTCTGTCCACATGTGCATACGTACCGGGAATTTCATAAACGCAGCTTGAAGCCGAAGAGCGCCACATGAGGGGGGCGGAGCCTGTTTTAATGCTTCCAGGGCACATAGGTGCAGCTTCGGGCACGAAGACTACGTTTAGAGCATGACTAACCGCTCTTGAAAACGTACCCCAAATTTCATGGAAGTAGCTTCAAGCCGAAAAGCGCTACATGAAGTGGGCGGAGCTCGCTTTTATGCCCCGAGGGCACATAGGTGCAGTTTCGGGCATGAAAACCAAATTTAGTAAATGGCTGTCCAGATGTGAAAACGCACCCGAATTTTCATGGATCAGCTTTGAAGGCAGTGTTCACGATAAGAAACTTGCTTCAGTTTCCACTCGGAATGGGTAGTGGAGGGTCACACTCTAACTTTAACGTTGAAACAACGCATGAAAACGAGACAGGAAGAGCCCTAAAAGAGCGCGAAGTTGCCACTTAGAGCGCCAGGCGAACCCTAAAAGCTCAATGTCCGCCCTCCGACGTAATCAAATGAAAACTCGAGATTGTGAGGTGAGCTATTGTTTCTGCTCAAGAACCCCGTTCTTCCCTTCATTCTCAATTTCTCTCTTTACTCATGTCAGCTTGCATACATCGGCTGCAAAAGACGGAAATTACAAGCCTCGGACAACTCGTCCACCATGCTCCCCTAGCTCCATTTTTGAGGGACCATAGCTCCGTTCCCACAAGGTCTTGTACGATTCCAAAGACATCATTGGGATCAACATGGGACCGTTTTCAAGATAGGCGAGAAAACAGAAAAACAATTTTCATCGTGAATACTGCTTTTTGAGCTCTACATAGGGTGGGGTCAATGACGAAATCGATTGCTGTGAAATATTTACAAGTATTTATCCAAATTTAAATTAGGGAGTTTTGCGTTGTTACAAGGTGCCGAAAACCTAGTCAAGTAACCGATATGGTTCTTTTAGCCGGTTCAGATCGGTCGTTGAAGACCCATTTTTGTGGAGGATTACAATCGATGGTATCACACCTGAAATGGGTTTTCAAAAACTGTTTTGAACCGGGTGAAAGAAGTAAATCGATTAGTTGGGTCCGTGACTAGGTTTTCCGCACGTTGTAGCAACGCGAAACTCCCTAATTTCAATTTCGATAAATTCTTGTAAATATTTCACAGCAATCGAATTTTTCATGGACCTCACCCTATTTAGCGCTGTTCGGCTTGGGGCTGCGTATATGAAACTTTGAGTGCGTTTTCACATCCGGACAGCCAATTATTAAATGCGGTTTTCATGCCCGAATCTTCACCTATGGGCCCTAAGTGCATAAAAACAAGCTTCGACCACCTTTTGTAGTGCTCTTAGGCTTGAAGCTACTTCCATGAAATTTTGACCACATTTTCACATGCGGACAGTAATATTCTGATTGTGCTTTCCGTGCCTGAACCTGCACCTATGTGCCCTCAGGGCGTGAAAAATCTTATGCTTCAGCCTATATCGCATCTTGGAAATTGTCTAAAGAGTCGATTTCGTGGAGCGATTTGCAAGTGATGTAACACTGAACAACGCTCATCTCAAACAGTCAGCTATGCATCCTTTCCCAGAATTGTGAAAGTTTCGACATTTGGCGGGATTGAGCCTGAGGATCCTAAATCGCCTAAAAATCCATCTTGGATTATGAAATTTCAGAACATCTGTGTCATTTTGTTGACAGGAAAGTCCGCTTGTAATGACCTCGACGACAGCGAATACTCAACACTGCTGACATATCCAGGAGCACTTTGGCGACACACTTCACCTTGCCTCGACTCCGTTTCCGTGTCGAGAGCATTGACGATGGTCATGCTACTGTCGTCTACTGTCTTGCATGCTTTCTCCACCAGTGAGTTGCCGCCTCTTTTTATGAATTTCTGTCTTATCTCCAATTCATATCCTGCCTCATTTGTTTTTCGCAGTTGTTTCTCACTATTCAGCTTCTTTTTGATCTTCGGTCTCATTTCGCCGTCTCAGTTCACCGTTATCCTTATACTTAAAGCAGTTATGTCCCGATGTTTGTATGTATGTATGTATGTATGTATGTATGTGAGTGTGTGTAATTGTGTTCTCCCGTGGATCTCCGGAATGGCCGATCAAAACAAGGATGAAATGGTACCAACATTTGCGTGGGTGGGACACTCATCGATTACCAAAAAATCAGCCTGAACCACCTCTTGCGCGCCTCGGGGCAACCGAGTTTGTCCGTGGGGCGCACTTTTGGCCTTGGGTCATGAAAACTTCTATGAGTCGTCTAGCGCTAGAAAGGCTAAGCTCTAATCAAGGCGAGACGTATTTAATAGTGGTGGATGGGACGCCGTTTAGAACCGCCAGGGTTTGAGGAGTGTGCAGGACGTTATCGATAGTGTGCAGGACCTCAGTGGGAGTGCGCAGGACCCCAGTGGGAGTGTACAGGACGCCATAGAAAGTGTGCAGGACCCCAGTGGGAGTGTGCAGGAAGTCGTAGAAAGTGTGCAGGACCCCAGTGGGAGTGAGCAGGACGTCATAGAAGGTGTGCAGGACCCCAGTGGGAGTGAGCAGGACGTCATAGAAAGTGTGCAGGACCCCAGTGAGAGTGAGCAGGACGTCATAGAAAGTGTGCAGGACCCCAGTGGGAGTGAGCAGGACGTCATAGAGAGTGTGCAGGAACCCAGTGAGAGTGAGCAGGACGTCATAGAAAGTGTGCAGGACCCCAGTGGGAGTGAGCAGGACGTCATAGAAAGTGTGCAGGACCCCAGTGAGAGTGAGCAGGACGTCATAGAAAGTGTGCGGAACCCCAGTGGGAGTGAGCAGGACGTCATAGGAGGTGTGCAGGACCCCAGTGAGAGTGAGCAGGACGTCATAGAAAGTGTGCAGGACCCCAGTGGGAGTGAGCAGGACGTCATAGAAAGTGTGCAGGACCCCAGTGAGAGTGAGCAGGACGTCATAGAAAGTGTGCAGGACCCCAGTGGGAGTGAGCAGGACGTCATAGAAAGTGTGCAGAACCCCAGTGGGAGTGAGCAGGACCCAAATGGGAGTGTGCAGGACCCCAGTGGGAGTATGCAGGACCCTAGTGGGAGTGTGCAGGACGTCGTAGAAAGTGTACAGGACCCCAGTGGGAGTGTGCAGGACCCGAATGGGAGTGTGCAGAACGTCATATAAAGTGTGCAGGACCCCAGTGGGAGTGTGCAGAACGTCGGAGGAAGTGTGCAGGACGTCATAGAAAGTGTGCAGGACCCCAGTGGGAGTGTGCGAAACCCGAATGGGAGTGTGCAGAACGTCATATAAAGTGTGCAGGACCCCAGTGGGAGTGTGCAGAACGTCGGAGGAAGTGTGCAGGACGTCATAGAAAGTGTGCAGGACCCCAGTGGGAGTGTGCAGAACGTCATAGAAGGTGTGCAGGACCCCAGTGGGAGTGTGCAGGACCCAAATGGGAGTGTGCAGAACGTCGGAGGAAGTGTGCAGGACGTCATAGAAAGTGTGCAGGACCCCAGTATGAGTGTGAAAAATCCGAATGGGAGTGTGCAGAACGTCATATACAGAGTGCAGGACCCCAGTGGGAGTGTGCAGGGTCCAAATGGGAGTATGCAGAACGTCGTAGAAAAAGTGCAGGACCCCAGTGGGAATGTGCAGGACCCGAATGGGAGTGTGCAGAACGTCATATAAAGTGTGCAGGACCCCAGTGGGAGTGTGCAGAACGTCGGAGGAAGTGTGCAGGGCCCCAGTGGGAGTGTGCAGGACGTATCCGAAGTGTGCAGGACCCCAATGGAAGTGTGCAGGACATCACAGAAAGTGCGCAGGTCCCCAGTAAGAATGTACAGGACGTCATGGAATGGGTGCAATACCACAGTAGGGGTGTACAGGACGTCGTGAAATGTGTTCAGGGCCCAGATGGGAATGTGCAGGACGTCATAGAAAGTTCGCAGGGCCGCAGTGGAAGTGTGCAGGACGTCATGAAGAAAGTAGAAATGAAACAGAGAGATTTTGCCAATTTTTTTCATGCGAAATCCTAGCCATTGTGTAGCGAAGAATACATGGGAAATCATGTATCTTGAGAAGCGTGCAGCGCGTTTTGAGGAGTACGCAAAACTTTGAGACACTTCCTCGCCAGTCTGACGAAACAAGCAGCAGCTCCACTTCCGCATATTCTCTGTTCGTCACACATTACAACCGCTCAGTCATTTTGATTCACTAACTTCCATAGACCAGTTTTATATTTGTTGAAAGTCTGAGCTTATCAAAATCTGCTTCACAAAAACATAAACATCCACGGACAAATTTCATTTATTGAGAAAAGAGGCATGGTGTTGGTCAACAAGGGAAACCACATCTAAAATGCGAGTGCTTTTTTCTCAACATGACAGGGATGGTAAAGAGAGAATAATAGCTTGGGTACATTACAGACGGAAGGGGTCGTAAATAAGATGCCGGTAACAACCGACGATCTACCGCTGGCTTCTTATGTTTTGCTTTTTTTTATGCCACGTTTTTTATACCCTACGCCCTGCTTTAAATGTCCGGCAGCCAGTTTTGCTCAGGAGATTCCATACGGACAGCCACTTTCGGATATACGGAAGGCAGTCAGCACCGTTTTGTCAGAATAATCTGCCTCAGGAAGCTAGCGGACGTGAAAATTTTTTTGAGCGAAAACTTCGCTAGGTCTCGCTAGTATTATATATTAACGGTATGGCTTTCGAAACCCCTCTCCACCCCTGATAGTAGGCCATCTTGATTGTTGATTGGTCGAAGGTCTCCCCCCCCCACCGGAAGTCGACGCGTCCGACGCCCCCCTCTGTGATACATCACACCTCACGCCGAACCCTGATATGAACAATGCCGCGTTGATCAGCGTGTGATTTTCTCCAAGATAAACATGAAATCTTAGGAAAAATTTCTGAAAGTTGGGCTCCGCAGAAAAGGTCAAGGATTTGGCATTGCTCCTAAATGTCGTGAAATTGTCGAATTGATTTGGCTGGGATGATACTATATGCAGATAACATAATCATTAAATGTAGTGAAATTGTTGCAAACGGATTTGGCAGGAGCTCTATCAATTATCACAGTCAAATCATGCGTCAGAAGGTCCTCTGGCGAGCGAATGAAGACAAAAAAAATAATAATCCTCAGTCAACAATGCTGAACGAAACGTGGCCTTATGGGCTAGAATTAAGGTTTCCAAATGCTATTCTGCCTTTTCAGTGTGGCCTTTTCAGGTACCAGACCTTCCCTCACCGATGAGATAAAATTCATGAAAACGAAATCTAACGCAATTTACTCGCTACTGACTATGTCTTCGTGTCCTCAACGCTTTCACGGTTCGCATTGTATAGAAACGTTTTGCTGCTAGGTCTATTCCTGTTCTCATTCGATTCAATATGCGCTCCAAGGAAAACCCCTTCTGACGCGTGATTTGACTGTGATAATTGATACAGCTCCTGCCAAATCCGTTTGCAACAATTTCACTACATTTAATGATTATGTTATCTGCATATAGTATCATCCCAGCCAAATCAATTCGACAATTTCACGACATTTAGGAGCAATGCCAAATCCTTGACCTTTTCTGCGGAGCCCAACTTTCAGAAATTTCACAACTTTTTACAAGGGTTTCCCTTCTACAATATCGTCAAGCTCTAAAAGGCAAGTTGTTTTTCTTCAAGACATAGTGGTAGAAATGAAGAAACAGCTGCTAGGATTGCAAGATAATAGTTGCAACGCGGCTTCCTACAGACAGATACAAGGCATATACTTTTTGAATTTAAAAGTCGAGAAAATGAAGAAATGAGTTTTAAAATGACCCAATTGTACAGGGTTGGGGCACAATCCTAGACGGGGAGAGGGGGCACCCACCATTCAAGACAGAAGTGAAATGAACCACCCATTGGTAAGTCTACCAGTCGGAGTATTTTCATGAAGTTTCTATAAAAACAATGATTGATTCCAGGATCAGACATCTTTTATAAGAATTTTCCATCACTTCTATCAGTCTTGGGTGGCCTCACCCCGTCTAGGATAGACCCAGGCACAGTCGCTCTAGCCAAACTTCACCGGTTCTTGCTGACGTGGCTCGTCTGCGCCGGCCCATATGTCTGATTCGGAACAAGAACGATAGTTAAATACATCGTACGCGCAGAAAACCGTATATTATTTTTTCATGTTTTTGCGTAGCTTGGCCCCTCTAGTGAACGAAAATGTTGAAGGGGCCCATGAAAAACCTTCATTCTTCTTTCAACTCCCTTCTTCATTAAAGAAAAGTCAATCGGAACACATTGTAAATACGAATTTGAATTTCGCGCCAAAATCATTTTCAGAGTTTTTTCGCATGTGGAGTTCGTGCCGTAACTATTTTTCCTGTTGTCTTACGGTCGCACCAACATTCTAGGAAAAGCGCTAGATGACTGGTGACAATTGGTGGGGAATATTAATCTTTGACGCCTTCCAACCTCATCGTCCAACATTTTTGACGCGCCAAAGTTTACCAGTGTGGTCTACCGGGCTCAATCATAAAATTGAGCCTGAAAAATGGAAAATGATTTCCAGCGCGAACGATAGTTAAGTGCGCCAGAAGAGGACCACCGTAATCTTAGGAATGATGTTATTCGGCTCTCTTAAACAAATTTGATGATACCCAATTGATCAATGATAAAGATAAAAGAAGTGAAGAGCGGTGTGTCTTCATTCACACACCGTCCTTCTCCAGAGGTCAGCAGTTGAGGATCTGCCTGGACTACAAGCAGAAAAACAACACCAGCGGTAGTGAAGATGTAGCGAATTCGGAGTCAGAACTTAGAAAATTTTGGAGCCAACTCGAGTGAGATTACAATAGCCTTGTTCTGGCGCAATTGCCTATCGCTCTTGTTGATTCGGAGGCATGACTTGCATACGGTGTCCTGGACATTAAACGGAGGTCCTGCGCACGTCCTTTGATGTTCTGCACACTCCTACTAAGGTCCTGCACACGTTCCATGATGTCCTGCACTCTCCTACTGAGATCCTGCACACATTCTTCGACGTCCTGCACACCCCTTCTGGGGTCCTGCACACGTCCCATGATGTCTTGCCCACGTCTACTACGGTCCTGCACACGTACAATTATGTCCTGCACACTCCTACTGAGGTCCTGCACAGGTCCCATGGTGTCCTGCACACTCCTACTAAGGTCTTGCACACGATCCATGATGTCCTGCACACCCCTACTGAGGTCCTGCACAGGTCACATGATGTCCTGCACACCCTTTCTGGGGTCCTGCACACGTCCCATGATGTCCTGCCCACTTCTACTACGGTCCTGCACACGTACAATGATGTCCTGCACACCCCTACTGAGGTCCTGCACAGGTCCCATGGTGTCCTGCACACTCCTACTAAGGTCTTGCACACGATCCATGATGTCCTGCACACCCCTACTGAGGTCCTGCACAGGTCCCATGATGTCCTGCACACCCCTTCTGGGGTCCTGCACACGTCCCATGATGTCCTGCCCACTCCTACTACGGTCCTGCACACGTACAATGATGTCCTGCACACTCCTACTGAGTTCCTGCACAGGTCCCATGGTGTCCTGCACACTCCTACTAAGGTCTTGCACACGATCCATGATGTCCTGCACACTCCTACTGAGGTCCTGCACAGGTCCCATGATGTCCTGCACACTCCTACTGAGGTCCTGCACAGGTCCCATGATGTCCTGCACACTCCTACTAAGGTCTTGCACACGTTCCATGATGTCCTGCACACTCCTACTGAGGTCCTGCGCACATTCTACGACGTCCTGCACACCCCTACTGGGGTCCTGCACACGTCCCATGATGTCCTGTCCACTCCTACTACGGTCCTGCACACGTTCCATGATGTCCTGCACACTCCTACTGAGGTCCTGCACAGGTCCCATGATGTCCTGCACACTCCTACTAAGGTCTTGCACACGTTCCATGATGTCCTGCACACTCCTACTGAGGTCCCGCACACATTCTACGACGTCCTGCACACCCCTACTGGGGTCCTGCACACGTCCCATGATGTCCTGTCCACTCCTAATACGGTCCTGCACACGTTCCATGATGTCCTGCACACTCCTACTGAGGTCCTGCACAGGTCCCATGATGTCCTGCACACTCCTACTAAGGTCTTGCACACGATCCATGATGTCCTGCACACTCCTACTGGGAGGTCCTGCACAGGTCCCATGATGTCCTGCACACTCCTACTGGAGGTCCTGCACAGGTCCCATGATGTCCTGCACACTCCTACTAAGGTCTTGCACACGTTCCATGATGTCCTGCACACTTCCTACTGAGTGTCCTGGCACAGGTCCCATGATGTCCTGCACACTCCTACTAAGGTCTTGCACACGTTCCATGATGTCCTTCACACTCCTACTGAGTGTCCTGCACACATTCTACGACGTCCTGCACACCCCTACTGGGGTCCTGCACACGTCCCACATGATGTCCTGTCCACTCCTACTACGGCCCTGCACACGTTCCATGATGTCCTGCACACTCCTACTGAGGTCCTGCACAGGTCCCATGATGTCCTGCACACTCCCACTAAGGTCTTGCACACGTTCCATGATGTCCTGCACACTCCTACCGGAGGTCCTGCACACATTCTACGACTTCCTGCACACCCCTACTGGGGTCCTGCACACGTCCCATGATGTCCTGTCCACTCCTACTAAGGTCTTGCACACGTTCCATGATGTCCTGCACACTCCTACTGAGGTCCTGCACAGCTCCCATGATGTCCTGCACTCTCCTACAAAGGTCTTGC
Source organism: Aplectana chamaeleonis (assembly GCA_029168955.1). Lineage (NCBI taxonomy): Eukaryota > Metazoa > Nematoda > Chromadorea > Rhabditida > Cosmocercidae > Aplectana > Aplectana chamaeleonis. The sequence continues at coordinate 39,977 of JAPDOI010000276.1, read as the reverse complement.
ACACGTTCCATGATGTCCTACACACTCCTACTAAGGTCCTGCACAGGTCCCATGATGTCCTGCACACTCCCACTAAAGTCTTGCACACGTTCCATGATGTCCCGCACACTCCTACTGAGGTCCTGCACACCTTCTACGACGTCCTGCACACCCCTACTGGGATGCTGCACACGTCCCATAATGTCCTGTCCACTCCTACTACGGTCCTGCACACATTCTACGACGTCCTGCACACCCCTACTGAGGTCTCACATAGTCAACCGACACTTCAGCACATCCTCCGACGCCTTCTTATCCATGGTGCCCTTTGAACGAATACGCGCCGCGGTCAAGTACATCAACCCGCACAGCGTCCTTCTTTCCGAGCCTGACGTCCAAAGTTACACCACCCTGGAGAGCAAAGGTGTTTATATGGAGTCTAAAAAAACAACGACTGATAACGAAAAACCCACCATTTTCATAAACTATTCTTGAGAGGCCGGTTTCCGAGTTTCAAACGCCCGTTAGGGGCCCAGAAGTCATTATGGTGAGTTCTGACAATTATTTTCGTCATTCCCGTGGCCGATTACCTCTAGTCACAAATTTTCGAGCGATTTGGTCCACGCCTTTCAAAAAATGGTTTTCGACGGACGGAGGTGGAGGCGGAGGCGGAGGCGGAGGCGGAGGCGGAGGCGGAGGCGGAGGCGGAGGCGGAGGCGGAGGCGGAGGCGGAGGCGGAGGCGGAGGCGGAGGCGGTGGTGGAGAACGTTTTTGCGTACTTTGAGAGGTCATAACTTTAGAAAGCGGGGACCAGTTGGGATGAAAAGTTGCACACATATGTAATTTCTTGCAGCGCGTCGAATAGTGTACAGCTCATACCTCTGTTGACGGTATGAATAGGTGATCTCATTGTAGGGCATCCGCGCGGGAAGATATCAAAGCCAAATCCTGGTGAGCGCTTCGCGCTCACCACAATTTCCAGGTCGAGCATGTTGGGCCGAATGTGACAGGACCTTTAAATGATCAAATCTTCTCCAATCCATTGTTTTATTCAGCTTCCAATAGATCCCGTTAGTTAACTGAATGTATCCTGGAAATTCGTTGGAATTAAACAACAAACAAGCCACAACCACTAACAGCACAGTCAAAGCTTCATATAACGTATCTCAGCTGACAGACGATAGCCGTTTTACATACGCCAAATGCGCTAACAATAGGTAGGGTATGCTCCAGCTTCCAATGACAGCGCTATCACAACTTCCATTATTTTGATCCCTCTTCAGAACGGTCCACAACTTTTATAGTTAAAGGTATCGCTGCAAAGTTGGTTGAAGGCAGCATACACGCTCGTAAACGTTGTTGAGATAACTATGTGAATCGAACCGTATGGCTTACAACATAATATCTACCTACGCATTTTGAAGTGTCAAAAGCGACCCGCAATGCTGCTACATGAGTTAGAAGTTGGCCCCGCCTTGTATTTTCACGCCCCCTGTATTTGCCGTTTTCCTCCAACGCAGGGTTGCTGGGCCACCTTCTCCGTGAGTGACGTCTGTGGTTCACTTGTTAGGCAATCAACCAACAGTACCAACGGTTAATATGCCCCAGCAACCTTTCGTTTTCGATAAGAAAACCATAGCTGCCGGAACTGGTCGAGTGATTGGGTTGTAGAAATCTCTGGTGAATGATTTAATTTTTAGAGCTTTGAACTTCTCACATGCTGAAAGCTCTGGATCCCCTCTACCACACATAACGATGGAGGACATACACGTTTATCCACAGAACTGGTGAGTGGAAGTCTACTGGCTTGTACTGAAGCTTGGTACCCTACATAGGAAGGGGCTGGGATTCATTAACGTTTTTTCCGGGGATCCCGGCAGGGTTTGGTTGAACACGTTCGCAAATCAGCGATTCATCATCGCTAGGTTTGGGCAGGACTGGGCTACGCCTGGGTCCCATGTAATCGCACCTCCGAGGTGGTGGTTTGGTTAGGTTTTGTCCCAGCTGGAACAGCTAACCAAACCAAACCGAGCCCTACCGGGACCCCATGTATTCATGAATTCCAGCCCAAGATCAGCAGGGTTTTGTTGATCGAATACAGATTGGGAGGCTCTTGAAGGCAGTTCGGCTGGTTCATGCGTCCAGCGTGACGGAAATCCTTTGCGCTCACATCGTTGTTGGAGCGCAATTGGCTAGACGTATTGATACTAGGCGCCTTCCACTTAGTATTTCCGCTCAACAAGCCTTTGCCAGACGTTTCTACTAGCCCTAAGGTCAATGGTGGGAAAGACTTCAATGAAAGAATCTTAAATAGCTGAGCGAGAGCGCTTTCATACAGTATTCAGTTATCTACCTAAGAAATGAAAATACTGCGGATGTTTGGTGGCACAATATAGCGACCGTGAGGTGGCCTTTTTGTTGCAGTGTCGCTGTAGAACAAATATGACTACTTTTCTCCATAAGCGGGCATCAAAGTTTTCGTTGACATTGTTGGTTGCTGGCGGCACTTATACGGTAGCAGCGAAGGTTCGGCGCGATTGGAGGCATCTGGTCATGCTGGGATCTGAAGTTATGCCTCCTCTTGTAAATTCGCGTTTGGCGTTTCATAAGTGAAAAGATTAGAACTCTTAATTCTTATTTCTTACCTTTTTTTTCTGATATGATTTGTTACGCCCCTGTGTTCAAACAATTCATATACCTAAGCTCTTCAGTGAAGAAGAGTCTTCTTCAGAGAGTCGGCACGGATCCTAGTGATACTTTGCGTTCCCTTTCGCAGGTTGGCGTAAACTCGGAGTCATATACTATAAATAGGCTGTACAGAGTTTGCGCCAACCTTCTATGGTGAACGCAAAGTATCACTAGGCTCCACCATGCCGAACAGAGGACTGCATGGCCGTGTTATTCATTTGGGAAGTAGCTGTTGCTTGGCGGTAAATTCAGAACTTGGGAAAACTGAGGGATGATAGGTATCAATTTTTTCACGGGCCCCAAAAACAGAGTTCGGCTTTTTTTTGAGAAGCGAACGACCCAAGTGTTCACCACCCTTTGGTCACCACTTATTACTACAGCCGCTCTCGTAATGTGCTCCACTCCCTCCTTCTGGCATTCCATTTCGTACTTTTTAGGAGGCTATTCTTCCAACAGGAATGGGTGTCATGGATAAAGTTCAAAACTCATAAGAATGTTGCAGTAGTACAGGAGAACAAAATGCGAACATTACCGTGCATGATGTCTTCAAGGGGAGTTGAAAGCGTAGCTGAAAGCGGGTCTTAGACGACATACTCATTAGACGTGCTTGTCGAATGCATTCAATGTTTTGGTTCCGAACACAAAACAAATTGAATTTAGGCGATGCAGTATGGAAAAGTACTTTTCCAAGTTTGAGTTCATAAGATATTCGAAAAATCCTGGTGAAACGCTTTTGGAAGACCTGACACCACTGCTGAGGTCTCAAAATGTATGTCGCCATTTTTCTCCTTTCCAACAAGTGCCCCCCCCCAATGTTGTTTTGTAAGCTGCTGTTTTAAGGTATCTGAGACGTCAATCAATTACATTTCGGACAGTCTACGCTCTGGGAGAACAGCTCACAGCACTGTGCAATCAGAGGCACGAGTATATCTGGAAGATCGCCTTAGACATAGTCCATACCTTATGGAAATGATTGTTAGACTGTTCTACTACGACTATACGCTCTTCAAATATGAAATCCCAAGTCTCGATTCGGTCTCTACTCAATGACAGCTAATCATTTGATTGTCCTTTTGTTCATTTCTGCCTTTCTTCTATCACCACTGCAATAAGAAACATATTCCGATGCAATGAAATTTGTTATGCTCAAAATGTACTTGGACTGCTCTTGGTTTTTCGAGTTCCTTGTGATTCGTATAGTCGCCGACTTGTCGTTATAGTTGTGGCATATCAGGGGCGGTAGTAAACTAGACAGAACTCAGAGTTCAGAACCATGATAATGTCAGAGTTACGAGGAGGAATTGATGTTCGAGACATCGTTGTTACCCTCAATCTTACTGGGGACTGCCGCATACATAATTGTTTGCAAAACTTACACCCCCCTGGGAGGCGATCTCGCAAGTTCTGTTTCGATGGCAGCGATACATCTCTTTGCACCATGCTCCGCTGTTTATAATGTACGCAAGATGATTGACATCCTATAGTGTTGCACATGCATGTTAAGAAGTGGTTGCGCGCGGAATCGAACCACTGACCGTGCCGACAGCAGCAGGGCGACATTGCGCTACACTACCCAGCGTCGAAGGGGTTGGCTACTGGGGCCGTATACGTTGACATTTAAAATGGGGACATGCCAACGTATAAGTCAATCCCATCACGTAGCTGCTCATTGTAACCAAGTTTTGTGGCGATAGTGACTGACAGGATAGCCTAACACTTTTAGATACCTTCATGCATACAATCCCTGATAGGATCCCCTGGGTTCTTTACCCGTCGTTCATGTACACCAACCGTCGCAACTTACGAGAAAAGTATTAGCTCTTGCAGCGACGAGAGCTAAAATCAGTTTTTGATAAGCGTGCACTCTTGCTTCTTCAGTCCACGTTGTGTTCCGTATATAATGAAAGTCACATTTTCTGGTCAGATATGGTATTGGTGCTTTCATTGACCGATCCGTTCAGCTAATTGTTTTTCCTCTATTTGTTCTCTCTTTCTCTAGTTTGATGTTCTGTATTCCCCCATTTTTCTTGATAATGTTTTTGGATTTAACTAAAATTACGAATTGAGGTTAAATCGGCCGAATATTTCGTCAGAAGAGTAGCTTGCCCAGTATTCCTAAAAGCTCAATTTCGAAGTCTTTTTGAAATTTCAGGGCTTCTCCTTTCGTCTGTTTTAATAGGAACTCTACGATTCACTTCTGTTTTGGCCCTAAAGCATTTGTTTTCTTAGGCAACTTAAACAAAAAAGAGAAATAAAACACACAATTTGTTGTTTTCACCTTTGCAAAATCCACATTTCACCAAATCCGAAAGTTGTCGGCAAAAAAAAATCCAGGAAAGATACACTGGAAGAATAGAACTTCGCAGTTAAGGACGAAATAGCTGATATTCAATTCTCCCGGATAGATGAATAAGTTCGGAAAACTGTCCTTCATTGGATTCGGATGAATATTAGGAGAATTCTTGCAATAATCAGAGAAATTTTTTGGAAAAATTCCCAGAGCAATAAGTTCACTTATTTTGTAGGGCAGATTTTTCGACTGCTGAGTGTCCTAAATCCATGCCCCGAGGTTGGCCGAATCTTCGAAAATTGATTATCACGTCTAAACTACATAATAAATCGAATATATCAGCAAGAGTGAGAAATAATTTTATTTTTGGCTGTGTTTATAACGAACGCGTTATTCGTATAGATCTTAACTGCGAGATGTTACTCTTCCATGTGTTTTTCTGAAGAAACATAGTTCAAGATGCTTTTTGAAAGTGGTAATGTATCGATTACGAAGGTGATCATGGCAATGTGTGTTTTGTTTTTTCTCAAGATTACGCGAGAAAAAAGAAGGTACAGGGTCACGACAAAAGTGATTAGTAAATTAAAAATAAGCAGAGACGAAAGAAAAAAAACAAAGCAAACACAAAATTCAAAAATAATAATTTTAAAATCTCCATTTTAGCGCATTCTGAAGCAGCTATTTCTTTGACAGGTCTCTCGGCCAGTTATAACTATTTTTGGTATGTTCTTCTGGACCAAAAACATTAACAAGAAAAATCGGAAACACAATACAAGAAACCTGGCCAAAAAAAGAGCAATCAGAGGTGGAACAATCAGCTGCTCTGTCCTTCGCTGATCAATCAACGAAGAAAAATATTGCTGTATCGATCGCGTTGTCACTGCACATGGCGAATAGTACGCCAGCAGTTCGGGAATTGACGTGTATTTAGATTGTTCTTGGCTCAACTGCGGCTGCAATGATGATGGATGAAGAACTCCGAGTTGGCGGGTTACGCTAAAAAGTCCTCTCGAGGACTTTTCACCCTAACCCGCCATCGTTGTCTAGTGCACTCCTCAATTGGCGCAGTTTCTCACCGCTGACCTGCGGAGAGCGCCGATTAATTCGCGGACATCAATGTTCGCGATTGAGGGTTTCGAGGGGGGTAACATGATAGTTAACAGGTAATAACATCGAAGTTTAGTTCTAGGATTTCCACAGAAGCTTATTTCGGCCTTGAATGTTAAAACACTGTTTTTTGTCCTGACTAATAACCTCATACTTAACATCGATGTTAAAAGTCTTGGTTAACATCGTAGTTTGGCTGGTTTACTACCACCCCAGGCTGACGCTTTCCAGGTTTTGATACCATTTGTGTTATTGTTGTGCTGCAACGAAAGGCACGAATGAAGATTGGAAAACCAAATCACTGAAAGCATATAAGGCGTACAGTCGACACGGCGCGGCTCATCTGGAAGATATCCTTTGCGGCTCTACCAATTGTTCAATAAGTTTTGTCGTTCGGTAAGAAAAACACAATTTCATGGTTCAAAGTGCACTTTATTATTCAGTATAATCTCCCTGAACATTAATACACTTGCTCAAACGATCCTCCAATCTGTGGATCCCATCCCAGAAGTGAGAATCCGGAAGGTCTGCAAAATACGCTTCAACAGCCTTTATGACCTCTTCATTTGATGAAAAACGCTTGCCACGCATAATTTTTTTTTGAGTTCTGGAAACAAATGGAAGTCGCTGGGTGCCAAATCTGGTGAGTACGGTGGATGCTCCAACAATTCAAACTTTATTCCATGGATTTTGTCCATTGTCAAAATGCTCTTGTGACTCGGTGCATTGTACTAATAAAAAAGGATTTTTTTCTTCTGCAAACCGGGTCTTTTTTTCACGATTTTTTTCCTTCAATCTGGTTCAAAAGTTTGCAAAAAAAATTCAGATTTAATTGTCCTACCAGTTTGCAAGTAATCCACAAACAAAATTCCTTTCGCATCCCAAAAAACTGATGCCATAACCTTCTTGGCCGATTTCCGGGCGCGAACTCGTTTCGAAGCCGAACAACAAGATTCACACCACTCTTTAGCCTCTTGTTTTGATTCAGGATCATGGTGATAGACCCAATTCTCATCTAAAGCGATGAATCGACGCACAAAATCCACTTTATCATTTTTAAAACGCTCCAAATTTTGCTGAGAAAGTCGCATACGAATGTGTTTTTGTACCATTGCTAGCGACCAATTGTGCACACAGCTTTCTAAAACCCAAAATTTCACCTAAAATATGGCTCGCACTGCCTGATAAAATGTGAAGAGTCTCTTCTAAATCTTTCTCAGTCAATCGACGATCTTCTAAAACCATATCCTGTTTTTGGCTATGATTTCTGGTGTTGATGCGCTTTTTGGACGTCCTTTACGTGGATCTTCTTCAAGGCTTGTACGACCACGTTTAACTTCAGCAGCCCATCTCTCTACTGTTCTAATTGTAGGTGAACAGTCATTATACACTTTTAACATTCGTTCGTGAATTTCTTTTGGTGCTACACCTTCCGAAAGTAGGAATTATATCACTGCACGATATTCAATTTTTTCCATTGCTGTGACACGGCGACAATAAATGGCTTGTAAACATGGAATGAATCGATATAATGAAATGAAACTTTACATACATTCTTATGGAGAGTGTACCAACAGAACAAAAAAATTTTGGGCTACTAGCAACGCCCTCTCTTATCGAACGGCAAAACTTATTGAACAACCTGTTACGTGTTTATTAGAGTATGTCGACGAGTATTCGGAAAACGAATATTCGACCGAATAAACGAATAATCGAGTAATCGAATAATTCGATTATTCAAAAAAGTCAATTTTCCAAATAATTTGTTTATTCGAATATTCGGAAAAGTCAATTTTTCGAATATTTCGTTTATTCGAATATTCGGAGAAGTCGATTTTTCGAATATTTCGTTTATTCGAATATTCGGAGAAGTCAGTTTTTCGAATAATTCGTTTATTCGAATATTCGGAGAAGTCAGTTTTTCGAATAATTCGTTTATTCGAATATTCGAAAATTTTTATTCATTTGATATACTCTAGTGTCTATGTGTCCGATGCGTTGCCTCTAGGTCCTCGGTCAAAAACACCTATCCGACGATCGGTTCATAGTTTACTTCAGTTTTATTACGCTCACGTAAGGCAAACATCAAAAAGGTATTCACGACAATGACACTTAGAAACTTGCAAAAGCGCAGTGCATCAGAATAATTATAGCAATAATATGAGACAATATGCAGTCGATAACAGAGAACAAACAAGGATAGATCTGGCAGGGCATTCTTAATTTGAATTGAGCCTATGTCATACTTCCAGTAGCAAGAGCATCCTTGGCTTCAAGAAAAGCACTACCAACTCTGAACGTAGACGATTTTGCGCGGATGGTGGTTTTCGGCCTAGACAACGTGATTTGAAATGGCTTCTTCTAGTACTGCTTATCGCTGTTTGAAAAAGATGCGTTGCCCAAAATGTTGCCAATGAGTAGAGAAGCTTACAGACAATGCATGCAAACACTCGACGCCACGTGATTCAAGTGTAAGTGGTCCGAGGTACTTGATCCTAATTGCGGCCTTAGGAATATGGAAATCGAAAATCTTTCAATTCTAAATAATAATTTAAGGTTGAAGTTATTCTTAATTATCTCGACTTCGTGCACATGTTCTTTGTTGGGTCATATTGATGCAGACAGACTATCATACTTTCATATGCAGACTATAGTAGTGTAGACAATTTGAGTCCAGTTATATATTATATACGATTCAACTATTTCCGCCAACTTCAAAGAACATCATATAGTTGGGAAAAATTCTCAACAACTACGCTGGCAAGATTTGTTTAGAAACAAAGCTGTTCTACTGAAAACTCCTGCAATGCATGGTTATGTTGACGGAGGAAAACGGGGAAATAGAAAGTACAATCTAAATTCTCTGGTATCTCGGGGAGAAATTTATGATGTGTGCGTGGAGCAGGGTATTGTGTCTGGGTGGATCAGAATGCACCTAAAGAAAACTATCCTGCTACTCGCTCCAGAGCAAGCTGCCGTTTAGAAAGAAATATTTTAGTATAGCATCTAAAGTGGGGAACAAAGTCTGTCCGAGTGAGGCCACCCGTGAGCCGCACGAGCCTCCTCAAAACTGGGGGCAGTCTCTACGCTTCTTTTCATCGTAGAAGGCCACCTGAATAGTCTCAAGACTGTTCAGAAAGTGGGTATCAAGTAAAGACCGAATCATCTGAATCCGACCAGTTTATAGAAATGTTTCTTCGGACAAACTCTGGACTGGCTTCTTTATGTCGTTGTAGCAGCTTGGAAGCACGCATCATAGTTGCTCTTGAGATCGTCCAAGGCCTGACCACAGTCCTCCACATCGCCATTTCAGACGCTGAGAGCCTAAGCCAGAGTCAGGCGCGCTATGTCCAGCCGGACAACGGGGGGTACGTGAGATTTTTCAAAAATTGGTTTTTCTTGGGGACGTAAAAATTTTGGGCGAGAAAAAGCCGGACAAAGTTAAAAAACGAAAATTTTTACGAGAGGGATTTATACATATTGAAATAGGAAGAAAAGCTCAAAGGGAACAGTACTAGCTCAACATATAACAGCACAAGCGAAGAAAGTATTTATTTCAGACTGCAGTCAGAGCTTTAGCTCACAAGACGTACTTTCAGACAAGTTACATGCTTAGAGCAATGTTAAATCCTTCACCTCGTGGATTGGACAACGTACAATATCCCCTCGTAAAATTTTAGATATCCATAATTCTAAAAAAAGATTTGGAATCTTTGTGAGATTTTCTACAAACTGATACCTAACAACCCTCCAATGACCTTAAAATTATGGAGAAAATCGCCTAAAACCCGTTTTCACGTTGTCCAATACGGTTGTCTAGAACCGTGACTTCGGCCGAAATTGGACAATGCAGGCTTTTTTTTAAAGGCAACCCTGAGGTCTCGAAGGTTCTATTTTCACCCTGGCCCTACCCTCTACAAGTTACGGTAATATCGCTTGGATACCCCCGCTGAGGTACTTAAAGTCAGTGTCCACGATAAAAACCATGTCTGATTTTTTGGTGGAGATCGGTAGCTGCGGGGCCTAGCGGAACCCTAACGTTGAAAAAACTGATAAAAATGAGCTTGGAACGGTCCCCTACGGCCTCAAAGTTGGACACCCATCAGCTCGTCACCCCCAGATGCACATTCCACGCCCACCGACGTGAACAAATGAATGCTCGAGATCGTGAGATGAGCGATGATTTCCATTCAATAGCCCCGTTCTTCCCGTCATTCTCAACTTCTCTCTCTACTCAGGCCAGCTCGCGTACATCGGCTGCAAAAGACGGAAGTTACAAGCCTCGGACAACTCGTCCACCATGTTTACTTAGCTCAATATTTGAGGGACCATAACTCCGTTCCCTGAAGGTCTTGTTCGATTTCAGAGATATCATTGGAATCAGCATGGGGCCGTTCTCAAGATAGGCGGGAAAACAGAAAAACGATTTTTATCGTGAACACTGCCTTTAACGGCAATATTCCGAATTGCAATGCGGCGAGCCGTCGAAAATAACGCGCTACAAAGCCAAAACGATCTAGCGCGGCTTTGGAGCGCGGAAACCGCAGAATCTTCGGAAAGAGCAAGTCCAAACTACACTCCCCGAGGCTCATCAGTAGGGTAAGGAGCGCAGTAAGCTAAAAATGACAAAAAAAAATTCGCATTCTGTGGAGACGTAAAAACTTTGGACATTTTTCAAAAATTTTGATCTTCACGTTGGGGGGGGGGAGGCGTAGCTTCGTCGAGGTCCTGGACAACGGTCTGCATGACCCTGGCCCCATCCATGTGCGCACCTTATTAAAGGCAGCATACACGCTCGAAAATGATATCAATTTTATGGAATGAATCGAAGGTCTGAAGCTGTTAATATTTAGAGATAACGAAAAAACCGGAAAAAAATTAACTGAAATGAAGATATGTTGGTTCCTTCTACATTGGCCCAGAAGTGGACGAGTTTTACCGCATTGGCTGAAATAGCGGAGCTAGCAACAAATTTGTTGGGGTAACGACGCTAATGTATTCGTACGACCACTTGTGGAACGCTTACGACGTTAGAAGCGTAAAAAAATGAGCCAACATGACCGTAATCGAGCATTGAGTATTTGTATTGAGGGGTGGAGCCCGTATCGGTGGGCGGAGAAAGGATGATTTTGTGACTCAATACGGCTCAAATACAGTCATTTTAACTCGTCTTCAACTCTTCCAACTTCGTGAGGGCTCTTCTAGGGCCCATACAACCCCACTAATGTAGTTATCTCAACAACTTTTGCGAGCGTGTATGCTGCCTTTAAGGGCACAGTCCAAGCTCAGGGACGAAATCTGAGATTTCCATACAGTTGTGAAGTAGACCCACCGTAAACAACACCTGCAAAGTGCGAACTCTCAATCCCTCTAAATAAGCGAGATGTAGGAGGAAGCCACCCTGGGGCGCCCACGCCCGGAAGCCACTTTGGCACGCCCCTTTTACGATCTTTCAAGCTCAACAGTGGCGAGATGAGCGATGCTTTCCAATCAGTAGCCCAGTTCTTCCCTTCGCTCTCAGCCTCTCTCTTCATTCTGTTCGACTCGCATACATAGGTTGCAAATGACGGAAGTTACAAGCCTCGGAAAACTCGTCCACCATGATTCCGTAGCTCAGTTTTTGCGGGGTCATAACTCCGTTTCCAGGGGGTCCTAAGCGATTTCAGAGATATCCTTGGAATCAGCGTAGAACCGTATTCAAGATAGGCAGAAAACCAGAAAGTCGATACTCAGGTTGGACTGTGCCTTTAAGGCTCATCGTGGAGTTTGATACGACAGAAGGGAAGAAGGGGACTAAGAAGAGGAAGAAAAAGAGGATGAAGTAGAGGAAGAAGAGCAAGAGGAAGAAAATAAGAAGACGAGGAAGAAGGAGGAGGAGAAAAAAAACAAGAGGAGGAAGTTGGAGTACAAAATTCCTTCACACTGCACTTCTCCGTCTCATCTCTTACCGCAAATCAACCAATCGGTGATACAAACAATCTCGGCATTGAAAGCATCGCGAAAACTTTACTCCGTTTCCAAGTACAATACCCGCGCTAAGTTTTGTAGAAACGCGGAGCGTTGGCCAAACTTGGCAAAAAAACGTCCGATGCTTGTAACTTTTTTGAACGAAGACATTTTTGGATTCTAAAAACGTCATAATTTTCACAGCTCAAATTCCTACATTATAGTTTACATTGTGGACCGATGTTCCCTAAAATCGCTCTGTTTTCGAGTTGAATTGTTTTTACGGTCGTTTCACAAAAACGTCGGGCGCCGCAAAGTGCGGCGAAACTTTGAGTAGTAATTGTACGAGTAATAGAAAAGCAATCTATAAGTTTTCTTCATGAATAAGATGAAAGTGGGGTCATCTCGAGATCTGTGCAAATGGAATTTTGGAAATCCTTCGTTAAACACGCTTGGGAACGTGCTGAAAAGTCGGACTTTTGTTGGGAAAGCCCCAGACCGACAAATGGAGGATTTCGAAAATTCAATCTGCACAGATCTTAGGATAGCCCCACTTTCATCTAACTCTTGAACAAAACATAGAGATTGCTCTTCTATTACTTGTACAGTTACTACTCGAAGTTTCGCCGCCTTTTACCGCTCTCGACGTTTTCGTGGAACGACCGCAAAAACAATTTCACGAGAAAACAAAGCGATTTTCGGGAACATCGGTCTATAATGCTCATTATTATATAGGAATTTCTGAAAATTTAGCTTCCTGGCAAAAGTAACGATTTGGTAATGATAGAAAAAAAAGTTTTAAAAATGTCTTGAAATATCTTAAAAATAGATTTGGCGTAAAATAGCCTGGAAAGTAAAAAAGGTAGGAAATGAAGTGAAATAACCAAAAATGTGATTTGGTGGTCGATCATTTCACAAGCTTCTCCGTTAAACTTATCAAAACAAAATCAAGCGCGCAACAGAAACCTTAAAGGCAGCATACACGCTCGTAAACGTAATTGAGATAACTACGGAATTAGAATAGTATGGCACCCAACACAGCGCTCACGCATTTGGAAGCGTCAAAGAAACGACCACAATGACTCTACACGAGTGAGAAGTTATTTGCCCTGTATCTGCCGCCCTGTATTTGCGTCCTCTTCCAAAACAAGAGTGCTGGGCCATTCCCACCGTCGGCGACATTTGTAGGTGGAAGAATAGGTGCAATAGGTAAACACATACATCGACGACGGGTGGAAATCTTCAGCCCCTGTTCTGGAGGAGGACGCAAAAATACGAGGCAGGCAAATGCAGGGCAGGATAACTGCTCACTCGTGTCAGCGTCATTGGCGGTGGTTTGACGCTTCAAAGATGCGTGAGCTGTTGTGTTAGTGCCACCATTCTTATTCCGTAGTTATCTCAGTTACGTTTACGAGCGTGTATGCTGCCTTGCTAAGCTATTTTGAAAGCTGTAATAAGGGAATCAGCATATGTCATGCTAGGTGAAGGCAACGCTCCATTCCATATCGTGCTTGATTTCGTTTTGATAAGTTCGGAGAAGCGTGAAATGATCGACCACCAAATCACATTTTTGGTTATTTCACTTTATTGCCTACCTTTACTTTCAGGCAAAACTCCTTTACGCCAAATCTCTTTGTTTAGGATATTTCAAAGACATTTTTAAAACTTTTTTATCATTACCAAATCGTTACTTCTGCCAGGAAGCTAAATTTTCAGAAATTTCATATTTTCCCGAAGGTTCCCTTTCTGACTCCAAATTTGCTCCACGATTACCATTTTGGAATGATGAAACATCTGACAAACGATATTGTCGTATGAGTACTAATTTTTTGTAACTTATGACCAAAAACCATAAAGATACCACTCATTGCTGCATTTCGAGCAACATGCTTGATAACTCGATATTATTGATAATTAATATTTGATCTTGCATGGTGAGAAGAATTTCGAACAAGTGACTTAAAGCCATCAACAATCAAAAATCATTAACAGTAACAGGCAGAAAAAATCAATATTATTGATTGTTATTTATCGATAATGACTGATGAGCAAAATTTCCCAACCAAGAAAGCCAAATCCATCAGCAATCCTGCCACTCCACGCCGCATTTTTGTGCAAAAGCTCGAAAATCGATAATATTGATTATCGATCGATTTCGTGTCACGAGTGCGAATTCTGACAAGTTCCGTACTTACCTCCGTCGACCTGTGTTAGCTGGCTGCAGATCCACCCCATACCTTGGTCTCCACAGCCGTATCATATCCAAGCAGTTTTCGTGCTCCACGGCTAATTTAGTATGTAAACCCACGATTTTGAGGTACCCTTCAAAGTTAAGGTATCAAGTTCAAAATGAAATAGGAGCGACCTGCACCCATTTCCAGTCTCCAGTCCAAAAATGAGCTTCCTAGCTCAATTTTAAGTGTACCCGCAAGATCGTGAACGCCGTCTGAAAAAAAAAGGAGATTAACAACAAAAACGAGCGGGTTTTCAATTTTTTCTCGAAAACCAGTAAACCGTTCCAAACCATTTTTGGGGTGTATACCCAGCTTTTTACGCTCTTTTCAATGCAACTTAGCGCTAATTTCTGCGTTCACTCTGAACTGAGATTTCGAAAAAGGGGTTGCGCCCGTGGCCGATTCAAAACCAAATCTGGTGCGCGCTTCGCGCGCACCACAATTTGAGCTGTGAATATGATAGCGTTTTCAGAATTCAATAATGTCTTCATTCAAAGAAGTGACATTCATCTTTGGTTTTTTTTGCCAAGATTGGCAAATGCTCCCCGTTTTTACAAAACTCAGCGCGGGTATTGCATTTGATAAATTTAATGGAACTAGTACAAAAAGGTTCATTCGCATGTATTTCCTGATATTGAAAATTGTAGACGTAGCTGTCCTTCTTTTTACATGTACAGTCACAGTCTTTTTTATGAATTCAGTACACATTTCCTCCGTGCTTTCCTCGCACCAAAAGAAGAAATCCGGTTTAAGGCCGCATGCTGCCTGACCTGAGCGAAAATTCACTACACGGTCCGGGACATTATCTTGCGGTAATCTAGTACGACTATCCCTCCACTATCCAGTACATTCAAGATCGGCTATGCGCTAGATGATGCGATACTCAATAGACGCAGGCAACAAAATGAGGTAAGTCTTGCTGTCAGTTTCCGATAATTTGAAAGAATTTTCGAATATACTCTGTTTAACTGGGTCTTTCGGTGCCATACGAGATTTTTAGCGAAATAACCGAGCTCCATGAAAATCGCATTACTGAAAAAATTTTCATTCTCTTCCCGCGTTCAAACTACACTCGAGCTTTACTCATTTATAGCGAAATCGCTCAATTTTCTGTTCTGAATTTCACTTCTACCTGATCTTCTGACGCTTAGTGAGCGGCTGCTGGGTTATATACTTTTGATACGCCCAGGCACGTTTATTGTATAGTGTCCTTCCATACACTCCGGCCTAGAAGAATATTCCTCAGCACTTCTCACCCTTCTCATCTCCTTCACATTTTATCGGAGAAACCCACACCTGCTTTATGCCGTGTATACTAATAACAAGAATTTATTTGAAATTACCGAATTATAGCGTGAAAAGAGCAGCGCAGAATGCTTGATCATTTACGTCTCTGAAGGAAAAAATAAGCTAATCGTACCAACCTCGATCTGCTTGATTCTATTTTTCGCACACTCGATTGGTTGTGTGCGTCATACATGCCTCGTTTGGCGGTAAGACTCGTAAAGTCGATGGTGGGAAAGTTGTTTTTATGTGTTCAAGCGGTCTATGTTAAGCTGAGTTATTTCGAAAGTGGCATAAGTCTCTAATTTACGACTGTACCGAGTAAATAGTAGCACCAAATCACGCTGACTCACTGTGCTTCTGTGGGCCGAATTCCGGTCCGCAATTGCGTCTCGGCACGCTTTGCGGCCGCACGCGCTCGAGTCGGTCGAGTTTCCAGCGCCAAGGCCGACTCGATACGGCTTTTTTATACAGTTTTCTTCAATTCTGTTTAATTTACAGTTTCTAAAACCCACCTGGAGTCAACAGATTGGCGGCTGCGGCGCTGGAAACTCTTCCGACTCGAAAGCGCGCGGCCGCGAAGGGTGTCGAGACGCAATTGCGGACCGGAATCTGGCCCAGAAAAGCACAGTACAGAGAAAGTAATTGAGTCATTCCAGCACGTAATTCTTTTTTGTAGAGTCGTCTTCTGTCCTGCGAAGAATGTCTACTCGCTGTTGCTGATATTAGTGACAGGGGTGCTGGTTATCTCCCAACTTACGTCCCTTCTTTCCAAACCCTTCAATTCAGGACCGCCAATCGAATTCGTGTTCGAGGTAAGTTAGTCATGCTGAAAAAAGTTCAATTACATTTGTGAGTCATTTTCTGCGGCAGAAAGTTTGGCGAATCAGTTTCCAGCCACTCACTGAGGAGAAGATTGCAAAGGCTGCGGATAGCTATCGAAGACAGGAGAAAACAATACGTCTCGCTTCACAAGGAGTCGGCAACATTGAAAAAGTGAAGGAGACGAACTCAGATGTAAGCTTCTAAAGTCTCTGGATATCACAAAAAAGATCAAGGGAGAAGCAATTTCTTTCTCACACCTCACCTTGTCTACCATACGTCACATTCTATTGAAAATTTCGTTTCCGTGTTTTCCTTTCCTGGATGATAGCTTTTGATCTCTATGACGGTTATTGCCGAACTGTAATGGAAATGCCGCGTATAGTTTTTGGGCCTAAAAACACTGTGACGAAAATTTTGCGGCAGAGGGCATCGAACACAGGAGTGTCCGGCTGGGAATTGGGGCCTTGAACAACTCAGGTAAACTTCTTTTTCTGGAAATGTTGGATGAAGCGCCCGTAGAACGCTCGTCACTTTGCTCGTTCTTACCTCATATGGAAAAATGGCTCAAAAATGTTTTCCACTATTTTTCCCACAGCAAGTACCCGAAGGGTTACGAGTAATCTGAAGGTAGTGGATCAGAGAATCATAGCTGTATGGGTAGTTCTGGCGTCCCAGTCTGGTCATACCGATTGTAATTTGAGTTCAGCATGGATAGTTTCAGCCACTACCACCGCGAACGTATACCGGCATTAGTGCTGTCGAAATGTGCGAGTCTGGAAGAGGTGACTGCGTGCCTCCGTTTGCAAGGATTCCTCCTCTGATCGTGGTTGGTCTGAGACTTTTGCCGGAGCAAGGATAATGTCGTAATAGTGGTGACACAGTTAACAAAATTCAGACTTCGCCGAAGCACCAGCTGATGTCGTGCTTAATTCAAAAAAGCATGTCTACGGTAATGTTAGCTATATTCTGCTTTCTAATTCGTGAAAAGGATTTTGTGGAAGCTGGTCGAAGTATTCTCAGAGAGTATGCCGATATAAGGTAACCGACAACATCAACATTATTATTATTCCCGTGCGTAGGATGGTCAACCTCATGCTATTTGAAGTGGAAGATAATCAATTTGAATTCGAAGCTTGAGACCTACAAGCTTTTCGTACGATAGAAAAACTTCAAAACTAGCTCATCCAGAGGTGTTCTTGAATCATGAGCTTGTTTGAGTTAATTGTAAGTTCCGGAAAGTAGCAGAGTAACACCATGGTAAACAATCGTAGTATTTAATCGTATTTGTGTCCCCTGAAAGTGCTGTTAGGTGATTTAAAAATATTTAGTTAATTTTAATGAATTCACTGCATGAAAGATATAGGGCTTTCTATTGAAGTCGCCAGAATATAGTCGAGCTCGACTTAGCTGAGATTTCGGACTCGCCTCATGCTTCAAGTTAAAGGCAGGGTTCTCGATAAAATCGGTCGACCTCATGGAAGGGTAGATCGGACCATCACAAAAGTGGAGATAAGTGAAAAATTGGAGAAAAAAACTCTCAGGAGCAAGTTATTGCTTGGCGTCCTCCCGCCCCCAACTATCGAGATTTCTATGAAAACCTGTTTTGTCAACTTTCATTTTTCTTCTTAAAGGCACCGTCCAACCTCAGAACCGTTTCTCTGTTTTCCTGCCTATCTTGAGAACGGTAACACACTGATTCCATCAATTTCCTTGGAATCGTACAAGACCCCTTGAGAGCAAAGTTATGGCCCCTCAAAAATTGTGCTACGGAAGCATGGTGGACGAGTTGTCCGACGCTCGTAACCTCCGCCATTTGCAACCGATGTATGCAAACCGACCTGCATAAAGAAAGAGGCTGGAAATAAAGGGAAAACTGGTCGGAAACCATGGCTCATCTCACCGCTGTTGAGCTCGAAAGACTGTAAAAGGGTCGTGCCAAATTGGCTTCCCCCTATATCTCGCTCATTCGGAGGAATTGAGAGCTAGCATTTGGCAGGGGCAATATAGGGTGGGTGAACTTCACAATTATGTGGAAATCGCAGATTTCGTCCATTAGCTTGGACTGTGCCTTTAAAGGCAGGGTTCTCGATAGAATCGGTTGTTGTGCTATCCCCATGAATTGGTAGATCTGGCCATTACAGAAGTAAAAGTAAGCAAAAAATAGGAGAAAAAACGCTCAGGAACTAGTTATTATTTGGTGTCCTCCCGCCCCCAGTTACCGAGATTTGTGTAAAAGCCTACTTTGTCAACTTTCATTTTGCTTCTAAAGTAATTTCTGAGCATTTCTGGAGACTACTGACTACTTAAAGACAGTGTTCACGATGATGTTCGTTCCCGAGTTTTTCACATAAAACAATGTTTTGGCCTCCAAGTGTTACCAAAATTACGAAGAAATGGCGAGAAACGCATTAAAACACCGTATTTCAGTGACAATATTCTATAACATGGACCAGTTATTCGGTTGGATGAACATGTTCATGGTGGTTGTCAAAGATGGAAAATTGAGGCAGTCGAAAATACAAGAATATTATATGCAAACCAGGATTATTTAGGGTCCTAAGGAAGGAACGGAGCAATAGAGAGTAGAGAATTGCAGAGGACGGGTCCACAAAAGATTTCATTGTCACAACAAACACTTCCTGTGATACTTAAAGGCATCGTTCACGATGGATTCCGTTTCCGAGTTTTCCATATATAATGACAGCTATAGTTCCGTATATAACATCTACGTTGAAAAAACCGTGAAAAATCCACTGAAAACCCCCTTCATTTGACCCAAAACATCTCAATCGACTTCTGACAAAGGAAGAGTCGATCGCTAGAGATAGCTGTTTTGACCGACGATCTCACGATCAAATGAAGTTTATCTTTCTTTCAAGTGAATTGTTGAGAAGGAAAGGTTAATCGATTTGTGTAGAAAAGTCATTCTTCACACAATCCTTTGGTATATTCCATCAACTTCCCCTCAGTTGCACTGTATCAAATGTTGAGAATTTATTTATATGATGGCTGACAGCAAATTGTGTCAGATGACTGGCGGAGGGCCGGCCCCTTTTGACGGAATTTGAGACGTTCAACCTCAATTATCTTCACAATGAGGCGTTTTCAACCGAACAAACTCTCTATACGTTCTTAGGTGAGCCCAGAGAATCATTTGAACCGAGAAAACGGTGAGTGGTTTTCAGCGCGTACGATGCCTTTAAGAGGCGGGGTTCGTGTGCTTCTGATGCGTTTTTCTCAATTTCTACGTCATTTTAGTTCTACCCGGAAGGCCATCAAATCAATATAAGGGTGGCCCACATGAAGTGTGACGGGCTTCAGAAAATTGATTTTTGGCTATTTTTTTGCTTCTTTCGTGCTTTATCATGATGCTACTCGTTCACTCCACATATCGTTGTTATACTACGACCATTATAATTTCCTTTTTCCTGAAGACGATGGTACCAATCGAAGATCGTTCGGCCATTCTCGCACTACATAACCGAGGCTCGTCAGTTTCCAACATTTCGGAGACGCTCAAACTGCATCGGCAGCAGGTACATCGGGTAATAAAACGATTTGAGGAGACGGGCGGGATTGAAAATTGTTCGAGAGGAAAACCAGGACGAACTGCGAGGACTCCTGCCCTTCTAAAGGCCATCGAAGGCACGCTTCGCCGAAATCCTGCAAGAACCATGAGAAAATTGGCTAAGAAGCACAATGTAGGCCGGTCTACCATGTAACGACTGATCAGAGATGATCAAGAATTGTATCCTTCCAAATTAGCCAGAGGACAATGCCTTACCGAAGAAATGAAGGCCTCCAAGCTGGAGAAATGCAGGAGGATAAAAGCCCTTGCGCGCGGTGGCAAGCTCGACCGATTTGTTGTCAGAGATTAGGCACGCAGAATCAACGGGAACTGCTGTCAAGAGAATCCCCGAGAATCGTCAAGATTGAAAAGTCACATTTTCCACAGTCCGTCATTGTGAGGGCTGGAATATCGGGTCTTGGCAAGAACAAGCTTGTTTTTGTTCAAAAGGGAGTCAAAATTAAACCGAAGTCTATCGAGAACAAATTTTGGAGAATGCCGTTCTTCCTTGGGATGGATAAAATGCTAAAGACATCGATTGGACCTTCCAACAAGATTGGGCACCGGCCCGCGGCGCAAAGAAGACTGGAATGGTGCGAGGCCAATCTTCCGAGTCATTGGTCGAAGGACGTCCGGTCGCCAAACTCGCCTGACCTCAACCCTTGGGATTTCGGTATCTGGTCGATTATGGAGCAAAAAGTCTGCTCTTTCAAACACAACTCGTTGGATTCGCTGAAACGAGCTCTGGTGAAGGCATGGGACGAGATTTCTCCAGAAATGGTCGCGCGCATCCTCAAAAACTTCCGGAAGAGACTGGACGCTTCCACTGAAGCAAAAGGGGGTCATTTCGATTGTGATCTGGGAAATCTTGTCCAAATTGTTTGTATGTAAAAAATAAAAGTTGATAGCCTGTATTTTAATCGTTTTGTGCAAGGTTGTGGGTAGTTTTACGCGTCACACTTCATGTGGGCCACCCTGTAGCGAATAATCTCAAATTTAAAGATTATCGTGAACACTGCCTTTATACAGCAAAATAAAAGGCAGATAAGCAAGAAATAATGAAAATCTCGTTAATTAGGGGGCCGGGCAACAGCGGTAATTAACCCTTATACTTAGTTTTTTGAGAGTTTTTCCCTCGTGCTTCCGGGTTTTTTCACCTCTTTTTACTTCTGCGATGACAAAATCTACATTCTCATGAGGAGACTTCTATAATCGTTTTTATCGCGAACCCTGCCATTATGTATTTTCTGAGCACTTCTAGAGACAAGTGACTACTTTAATAACAACATAAAACGCGGATAAACAAGCATTAAGAAGAATCTCGTAAATTTGGGGGAGGGGCGGCCGACACCTGTAATTGGCGATTTTACCTTGTTTTTGAGATCTTTCAGGGGCCGTTGTGTCTGATACGGCCTCTTCCAAAGTGCGATTGCTTCGCTTTGCGACCCGATTGTGTCGCCATGAAAATCGCATGCCAAAGGTTGGAGATCAGGCACTTTTACGTACACATTCTAATCGACGCCGTACCAGCATAGATGAATACAGCAAATAAACACAGCTGCCTGCATTTTGTTGATTTGCTCAATTCATCTATGTTATTTCTTCCCACTAAGGTGCGATCTATCTCTGAAAAATTTTATGAACAATTATTTGGAGGAGTCTGCTGACCATGGGTGTTGAATGTCTTCACAATTTTTTTCTTGCTCGTTTCATGCTTTCTGGGATTTATAATTGGCAAGCTTATCTGTTGGGCAGTTGACAAACCAAGAAGATTGGGAACAAAGAACACAAGAAAAAATCCATCCTTAAAACGAGTTCAACGCCGACCATAGACGCTTAACAATAACAGAGAATTATTGAGGTTTCTTTTGTGAAAAGAACTGAATTTAGTAATGCGGGAAGAGAATAATGTATATGAATAAAGCGAGTAAATACCTTCGATTGTCACAAAGTGAAACAAAGAATAAACTAAAAAGTGAACTTTTTCAAGGAAAAGGAGACAACCGCGGAGCAAACCTGGGCAGTCGACGATGAAGGTAAACTAGTTAAAAGAGCAGAACTAATAAATAAACGGGAAATTTTGAAAAATCGGCAAGTTTGGATGAAGATAGATGAAGCAATCGCCACGATCGATGGCGTCGCCGTGTGTGTACTGCACGCCGACGGTCGCCAAAAAGCGCGATTCCAACGTAGCACAAATGTGAGCTATACAGTGGCCTTGAAATCATCTGAAAAGGTTCTCCTAAAAGTTTGAAGATGAAATCTAGCTAGGTTCTCGAGTTATGACTTGTTCATTGATCCCCTGAACAATGCTCGTTGCATTCAAACCACCGATCACTGCAATGTGATAGTCGGGTTGCGCTAGCAGCACACCGTGGCTCAGTCGTTTAGGCGTTGGATTACGAAGCAATTGAAAGATGGTTCGAATACTGTGGGATCGTACTGCATTATGGCTGGTAGTAATGACATTTCTATGTGTTCACCTTACTTGTTTTGAGCTTTAACAGTGTCTCTTGTTTTTTATACCTCTTTTCTTATAACGTGATATAAACGGAGAACGGTTCACATCAATGTTAGAAACTATAGAAATTCCGAGGTTTCGACAATTGTTAGAATATCAAGAATACCCTTACCCTTCTCCCCCACATATGTTACAGAAAAACCGTCCTCAATTCGGAGAAACACTCTAGGGGACTTATTTTATGGCGCTGGAAAAAAGTTCGGACAAAATGAAACTTCGTGGACTTGTTCCTTGATCAATGATCAACCTTTTAGAAATAATTGTTGTAAACAGAAGTGGGTTTATCTAAACTACAAAATCCATTGAAGCAACCTAATACTTTAGTGCATGGCTCGAAGACTCAAGAAAAGTGTTTCGCTATCAATTCCAAAATTTGGAGTAGAACAGAACCACTCTTTTGAAAACGTATCTTACAGGATAACTACTTTTATACAGCCTGGCCATTCTGGTTTAAATGTAGTTTTCTGGTGCCATTTCGGACGTAGAATCCGAGTATGCTCTTCGCAGCTTCTCTGAAAAATAGAGAAGCTTTTATGAAAAGAAGTTATAGACGTTTTTCCAAGCCTCGCGACAAGGCAAGGGTACCCATCAGGGAATTTTTAGGGTGGTTTTAAAAAAAAATTTTGGATTTGGTTCAAAACTTGTATGTAGGGGTAATTTAGGGTGCTGAACACGAATCTAAAGATCGTTTGTCGAAATTCTGAGGTTTACTGTAGATTACGGTAGTTGCCATGCCATAGAGGGCCTAAATCTACCTTAATAAATTCAAAATTGAGAAATGAATATCAAATTCGTATTCAGCTTCCCGAATAACCCCTGTTCAGAAGTTTTGAGTCGAATCTGAGACTTTGACCCAACTACTGTATACCCACCGTAATCTATCGTAATCTGTCGAAAATCGATATACTGACCTCAGATTCGTTATGAGCACTTTAAATAACCCCCGAAAGCAAAGTTTGGGTCTTAAATTTTTTTTCGACCTTTGGAGCCCCATGAGGTAGTAATGCTCAATGCCATTTTCGGGGGTTCAGAGGTCGAAAATTTTTTTTGCCCAAACTCCGCGCCAGGGGGTAATTTGGGGCGCTGAACACGAATCTGAAGCCCGTTTCCTGTTTTTTACCGGTTTTCGTCAGGTTAGGGTGCATTGAACGGCATTTTACCCACCGCAACCCATTGTTTTGGCGGTTTTTGATCTACCCGTGAGGACTGAGTGAAATTTTAAAATCTTAAATTGTTTATTCTTACGCCCTCTACCACTCTTAAAAGACCGTTTTTCAAAACTCCATTTTTTGTTCAAAGTGGTCCCTTGTGAGGGCGCCGCCAGAGGTGGTCGATGAACTGAGTCCCACCCGGTCGATACGAACCGAAATAGTGACAGACGGGTGCAGAAAAATCAACCCAGTGAGTCCAACCGTGACCGTCTGCTGCCGACCGCAATCCATCCGATCGATACGGGTGTGTCACGCACGCACACGGGCAGGTCCAGTGCACCGAGGTCGGTTTTTCTGCCCCGGACTCAGTCGGACTCGATCACTTTTTCGACCAAGTCTGACGGGGCCTGAACGTGCTACGACTTGAGCGTGCTACGCGACCAGATCGATGTGGAATATTTTCATTGGTTCGTGTCGCACAGCGATCGCACTATGAACGAGGCCTAAGGCCAGCGGAGGAGGCCAGAGGCTGGGGCAGCTAGAGCAGCGAAAAACACAGCTGGAGCACGATTGATCAGATGATTCACTGCCCTCGCACTGAGATCTTCAATGAGGCCAACTGCCCTGCCCCTACCCCAACCCGGCGCTTTGACGCATCCGTTCCCTGGGATTTTTAATTGGTTCGGCAGTTCACAAACCGAGAAGATTAGAAAAAAGAACACAGCACGTAATTCCACCTTCAAAACGAGTTCAACACCGCTCATGGACGCTTAGCCATTACAAATAGTTATTGGAAAGTTTTTCATGAGAAGCATCTTTCAATGCGTCACCCAATCGCGCGATTGGGCGACTTTCCCGCAATCTTGTCGACCTGATCGCACCACGTGACCAGATCGATACGCACGGTTCCCATTCAGTTACATCGAGCTCTGAAAGAGGCCCAATGCCGGGATCATGCTTTTAGCGACGAGCGACGCGATGCATGGTTTGCGATCAATATCAGCCGAAAATCGATATGCTCTGAATTCACTGTAGCGCCTGTTGGTTGCGGGAAGTATGATCCCGGCCTCATGATAAGTGATGGCAGTGATAAAACATTTTGAGTGGAGCTAGGCGAGCTATTCGATTTTGAAGGATATTTCAATGCAGTAAAAACGTTTTTACGACCTAATTCATTTATTTGTGTGCCATAAGAACTTGTTCATGGATTTTAGGTATGTTCTAGTGGACAAACTCTCAATCCAACCTCCATCTGTCTCATCGTTGAATCACTACCACATCGACTTGATTCCATCATGTCGACTTCGACAGAATGTCATTCACTGTCGGCCATAGATCTTTTTCAAAAACAACTCGTTTTTCAGACTGTGCGAAGGCAAAAACGAGTATAATACAGTGTATTCAATGATAAATGACATGCAGCATCGTCGCTATCCAGTGGATAACTTTCGTTTCACCGTAGTCACAAGAGATCCGGTTGACAGGTTTCTTTCCGGATTCATAGACAGATGCTTGCGGTGAGTCTGCGATCCATGTGAAATCTTTGCACCTACTTCATGACCTGACCAGTTTGCACTCCACTGCTTTTTCTACGTTGCAGCAAAGGATTAATTTATGAAGGATAGTTCGTGTGAGTGCAAAAGTCAATTAATTGATTTACAGAGTTGGGGATCCATGTTTCGGTTGTAGTTCCAATATGACGTGTTTCCTGGAACAAGAATACAAAAGGTAGGTTAACTCCATAATTTAAACTGTGATTCTAATCTTGTCATCGCAAAGCGTCTAGTGAAGTTGTTTATTTTGAGAGCTGGAGAGTTTGCCTTCGCCGACAAATACTCAATATGGACATCGGTGAAAACCACCAGCGAGGATATTCACACCTTCCCACAGAATTGGTCAGTGATAGTTGACACAAGCTGAATTCTTGCAGCGAAACATAGGCGTTAAGGGCGGGGTCCGGCCGAATTTCGAGTCTGAGATTTTCCGCTAAATATGTGCTCATGGTACAGGTAGTCTGAAGGAACATGCAAAAACTGCGTTAAAACCAGTCTTCTTCAAGTTATTCCAGCCTCTTTCGTGAGCCGATGATCCAGAAAAGTCAGAAAAGTGTTGCCGTCGTCCAGATTTTAGCGGTTGTCCACGTATTCTTCAAGAGTGCTGTGTAATTATCGGTCATTCCAGCCATGATTATCATCCTGTGGATACCGTAATCCCTGACTTTCAGGCTGTTTTCTACAGAAATACGGACTAAGAATTTGTGAAAATTTTGGACGGTGTCCAGCTAGACCAGCCCAATCTATCTAACCCGAATTTCGGTGGTGTCTAAATCTGACCGGACCTTGCCTTTAAAAGAAGTTGGAAATAGAAAATTATCATTATCGAACTCTCGGACTTACTTATCACCACAGAAATATAGCGATCAGAAATCACCTGGGGTCGTATTCGCCAACAACCCGCCGAGGGTTGTCGAAGGGAAGCGGAAGGGATGATACCGCGCGCGGCAGAGGAGCAGATCAACCCGTCTTACACAATGTAAGATGGAAATGCAAGCTGTGTGACGTATCTATATCACTGCGAAAAGATAAAGATTCCATCGCGAAGCGGCCATTCTTCAGCTATGCTGTTCGAAAAATTCCGGCGGTCGCGAGGGAAGCCAAGGGAGGCGAGAGGTGGCCGTGGAGCGCGCGTTTTGTACTGAAATTTCACCTCATTTACCCTTCGACTACCCGGCGGGTTATTGGCGAATACGAACCCTGGTCTGCAATTGTTGTTCCTGAGATGATTCCGCAAGTAACAAGTAGGCATTTCAGGCGATGCGGCATGCAAAATTTCTACGAAAAATACGAGTTCATCCGATATTCGAACGACCCCAGTGGAACGCTCCTAGAAGACCTGACGCCTCTGCTCAGGGCTCAAAACGTAAGTTCCTTGTTTTGAGCTGCACATGATGGTGACACCGTAGCGATGAATAGAAGTATAGAAGAGTTCCATGAAATCCATCCTTTCGAGCGTTAAAGGAGGCTCAACTTCAAAACCGAGAGTGCAGAATATTACGCTCTTTGGAGTTTTATGGACAATCTTTTGATTGTTTTCGAGAGATGCACAAAAAGAAACTAAACTTTCCAAAGAGAGCTGTTCCGCTAATTCTGCCTTCCATCCAGGGATGAGCGGAATTCCGATTTCCGAATTCCGATTTCCGATGGTTTTTGGCCTTCCGATTTCCGATTTCCGATTTCCGAAAAAAAAGCCTAAAAATGCGGAAAAGATCGGAAATATCGGAGTTTAGGTTTTTGAACCCTTTTCCTTGCCAAGTTCTTAGGGATATCTGGGGCGCTGAATTCGAATTCGAGGCCCGTCTTCACTTTTCAGAAAGCTAAGGTTGAGTGCATTTACAGGAAAGTTATTCAATAACATCCTACTGTCTACATATGTTTGCCTAACTAAGTGTGTGTGTCTGTGTGTGTTTGTGAGAATGAACGGGAATTCGGTGGTTTTTTTCAACAATGAAGATATTCGGTTTGTTGTTATTATGGTGTGATGGCGTGTGCTGATAACACGATCAGTTCCCTATATAAAAGCTTGCTGAAAGAGTTCATGAACGGTTTCATTTGAGATTTAAGGCCCGCTGTGAGTTTCTCGAGGGGAGTGTGCGGGACTTCACTGGTAAGTAATTTCTGACAGAGTTACATGCTAATGCTCTCGGCTTTAGATGTGCTCTCGGCAACCTGCCTTAACAACTTTAAGTTACATTTGACCTTAAACATTGGATATATGCTCCACGGTGCGAGTTGAGTTACACGTGACATAAAGCACTGGCGTGAAACCTAAATGTATTATGTATGTTATCGCACATGTAACTTATCTACGCGGCGTGCCGTTCCCTAGGGAGGTATACGTTGCACCCTGGAGGCATGACTCAGATGCAGGCAGCCTCGTCCATTCAGTTACACTAGTTTTTAGGTTCTTGGCCCCACACACCGGCTGGAGGCTCCGCCTGACAGACCGCTGCCGGCCCAGTCGTGCTCGCCGAGCAGTCTCCGTCGCGTGACGGTATGCTGGCCTCGTCGCTTGTCAGTGTGCCGGCCACGTCGCTGGTACATGTCAAGTTACATGTACCAGCAGTGCGAGTTACTCGCAATGTTGTGTATTTATTATAAGCGTATGTTTCATTAATCAAAAATCTCGTACAATTACACGTAACATCGCTTCGTTACTTGTTAACTCAAAGTAAGTTGCGTGAGGCCATCTTGCAACTTGCGTTGAAGTCTCAGGTAACTTGCCCAGCATTTTCTGAGTGGAAGTGCGTCAAGCGTCAAAACAGTGGGCTGGGCTTCACTTAGAGTGCGCACACCGCTGGAAAAGGTGTGCGGGGTCTAACTGGGAGTACGCCGAGCGTCGGAGGAACTGTCTGTGTTGCGCTCAATTTGGAGGGCACCAAGCGCCGGCGAAAGTGTGTAGCACCCCAACTAGGAGTACGTGAAGCGCCGAGAAAAGTGTGTTGCACCCAACTAGGAGCGCGCCATGTGCCGGGAAAAAGTTTGCGGGACTCTAATAAAGTGTACCGCTCGCCGGAGAGACTGTGTTGAACCGACTTGAAGTGCTGCAGGCGCCTGGAAAAGTGTGTGGGACCTAACTGATTCTGCAATGATTCTGAGCGTCACGATACAAGCCTACAATTACGTGTGGGCATACACCTTACCAATAAAGTAGGATAAGCCCAAGTGTTTTGGCAGGAACAATCACCAGGAGGGTTGAGAATTTCGCTGACCATTTCCGATTTCCGATTTCCGGAATTCCGATTTCCGATGGTTTTTGCCGTTCCGATTTCCGAATTCCGATTTCCGCATTTTAGAGAGTCCTTCCGATTTCCGATTTCCGATTTCCGCAATTTCGGAAAAATTTCCGCTCATCCCTGCTTCCATCGCACAGTGGCGTAGAAAGTTCTTGGCCAGACTTCTTTGATATTATTTCGTAAAGGTCTCCGAGTCGTCAATCGAGTACATTTCGGAGTCACTTCGCTCAGGACGTACCGCTCACAGCACGGTGCAATCACCTGTCCGCGTGTACCTCGAAGACAGAATCCGTCATAGTGCATATCTAATGGAATTGATTGTTCGCATGTTTTACTACGACTATAAGCTTTTTCAAATATGCACTACCAGACCTTGACTCGCTGTGATCTTGGGCTACGATATTGTTTTCTCTAGTGATTGACTATCTATTATTCGATGCCTTTTGCTAACTTTGATAATATGAATTCAATATTTGCTTTGAATTGATGTTGATTGTATTGGTTTACCTGCTCTTGCTGTTTACCTGTAATAGTAATAAATTAATATACATAATAAATCCATGAATTGTTTCGAGGTCTATTCCGGGAGCCTCGAATGTGTTGTAGGGTCCCGGGCAATCACAAAGAGGTTTGTATATCGTTTCTTTTCGCAGAACATAGCTATCAGCATTTACTGTCGTTTTCGCAGCCGAATCCCGGTCCGCATTTGCGGACAATGGCTCTTGCATCACGCAATAGGATGATAATCGTGCTGGGCCACTACATAGGTCCCGGCACGACTCGCCTTTTATGTTTACTTAGATCACAATCTGCGGAATATGATCTCTGAAACTCGCTCGGGAGTCGCCTCTAAGAAAAGTAAGAGTTGCCTAGTTACATCGAGGCATCTCTCGCCGGATCTGCCCTTGTCTTGCCTCATTTTGTTGGAATTTCCCCCTTAGCTGGTGAAAAAGTAGGGCGATTTTAGAGATAAATGTGGGGCGACTTTAGAGACTACGCGAATGGGCTGCCGTCTCGCCTTACTTTCGCCCCATTTTCGCCTCAGTTCTTCCCATAATAAAGGTTCCGTAGTGAAACTGGCGGAAGTACCTATAGGCACTTTCCCAAAACAAGAGCTTTGAATGGTACTAAGTTTATTAACGATAACTAGAGTAACAGCAAAAAAGCAAACAATCTAGAATAAATGCGAAAAAGCTAGCAATAAGTCTAGAAACTTCAACAGACGTATTAAGAACAGCAATCCTACAGGCATACCCATATGGCACCGAGGAAACTACACAGGATGTATGGGTAAACAGCATATCCAACAGGGTATTCATCGTTATGAGCATAAGACAGTTGAGCGTTTGACGGACAAAATTAACATTCCTAGGATCGGACCGGCAGTAGAGTATAACTATCCGAAAAATTGACTTTTCCGAATAGTCGAATATACGAATTATTCGAAAATTTGTTTTTTTCGAATAATCGAATAATACGAATATTCGCTTACTCTGCCGAATATAATATTCGTTTTCTGAATATTCGTTGGCATACTCTTTTAGGCAGGCTTGCTTGGACTCTGACAAAGAGTGAACTATGCCTAGGTTCTAAAATATAAATCTTCACGAATCGCGAACCGACTTCGCAAATGTGTGCGTGGAGCAGGTGATTAATTTAGGACCAAGCCTTTTTTCACTCCTCGTCATAGTCCCAAAAAAGATACATAGTATAGTTGTACACGAACGAAATTTTGGAAAGATTTTTCGAAATTTTTTTCGATTTCGAAAACGCTTCTGGAACCTTAGGTTACGCTGTTTCGTTATTTATCGGGGCGAGTTGTCTTGGGCGTGAGCGAACAACTCGCCTGCTCGAATAAGTTGTACTTGGGATCGGGTAATATAAAGTCTTTCTTACTTATGGCAAAACATAGCACTGATTAGGAGACTTCGACATTATAGGCCCGTTAATAATTACTTCTAACTGCTTGAAATAAGGGAGCAGGCTATACATGCTCGCGATATGGGTAGAAATCGAACATGTGTGGAATATTCATTCTCTGACTGAGCGGTGTTAATAAAGCGTAGAAATCTTGGAAAAAAGGTTAGAATTTTCGAAGCAGTATCGAAAAAAGTTCCTAAATTTCAAACGAAATTCGAAAAATTTCAAAATTTCGAACGACTTTCGAGAAAATCTCCGGGATTTCGAAAGTTTTTCCAAATTCGTTCGTTCAAATTTTTTTCGAACGGATTTTTTCATTTTTCGTTTGTTCGAAAACCTTTAGAACGAAAAAATTTCGATTTTCGTTCGTTCAACATTTTTTCGAAATTTTACAACTAGATTGCATAGGTATTTCGTTCTTGAAATGCACCTTCTTGTTCGTAAAAACACTCAGCATGCGCTCACAATTGTGAAACACCCTTCAAAAATGCTTGAGGTAGGAAACTAAAGCCGTAAGTTTTTGGACAGAAACAAAAAAACTAGAATGAAATACTAGGATGAACGAAAACAAAAAAAGAAGATTATCTGAACAACAGGAGATCCATCTCAGAATCCATCCATCATTGACTCGCGCTCACTCGAGATAATCCTGGTCACCTTCAGAACCAGCACGGATGGTCTTGCTCTTCTGAAAGAGAGGATATACTTACAGGCGAAAGAGATGGAACAAATTGTGAAGCATTCAATAAGCACCTTTCGCACGGTAAGACGCCCATTATTTATGTCCCAGTGAGGGAACTTGTTTCTGGAAGTCGCCTCACATTTTCACCATATTTTCCCCATTTTTTTCTGCTATGCCTTCGGCGCGACGTGAGAAAAATGTAGAGCAGCCGAAAAAAGTGAGCGAAACCGGCCCCGCCCTACTAGGCGACTCCCAAACGAATGTTAGAGCTGGAGTTATGAAAATCTCAAAAACCAAGGTACAATTCAAGCGCTTTAATCAACTCAATTGCTGCAATAAATAATCCGTGACAAGATTTTTTCGACAAAACGGCATTTTCCCGCCTGCTCGTAATCTACAAGGATGTGGTGCTGTCCAGCACATCTTTGTAGATGGTGTGTTGGGAAAGGATTTCGCTATATCAGACCGCATAGAGAGAACCTGGATTCAGAGTCCTTGAGAAGATCGTTCAACAAAAAGTATTATGGGCTATTTTTTTCCATATTGTGTGGGAAACCAGCGACGCAATTCGTGTTCCCTACGTACATATTACAGAGCTAGGAGACTGATCGAGTCAACCCTTGGGATTGTGGCAATCAGATTTGGCATTCTCAGGTGCTCCTTTACCTGCAACCCACAAATGGCCGCCAGGCTCGTCTACAGCATGATGTTGAGTAGTCTAATCGTATTCTCTTGTAATATCAAAATCGTAAATTTCCCGTTTTGGATTCTGCAAAACATTTTGGGTGTTCGTGACAACTCGCTTGAGGTTGTCTCCAGGTATCACCCGGTTCGGAAGAGGATGTCTTAATCAGCATGGAGCCGAATACATCTGAAGACACTGCACCCTCCTTGTGAGGGAATCGCTGCGTATTTTGAAGCAAATCGTCACGCGTCACAGTATATGTCCAGTCAAGGTGCACTGTTGTTAATAGTCTGTATCCATTGAGAAAAAAAGAATGTAATAACGTTTAATAAAAATTACAAATCAACAACACCAGCAGAAGTTGTGAGACACAGGCATCACATTTCGGGACCATCATCGACTACCGAACTCTCGATCACCACAGAACCATTCTGGAGCAGAACAGCAATGAACGCGTCGAGCTTCATCTGTGCCGAACCGCTATCTGTCAAATCGAGGTCGCGCGGAAATCCAGCGATCATCAAAACGGAAATTTCTCGAAAAATGGTGCTCACATTGAATGAGGCAAAAATCTCCATCAGTGATCGCGATCAAATATGCTTGTCTTCTTTTCCTCTCTAAACCCTTTTCTGGGTTTCGAGTAGTAGGACCGATAAGCGAAAATCGCAAAAAAAACCGCAAACTTTGGGCCTTATCTGAAGACTGAACCTTCTTGTTTGATGGTGAACAAGCCCACTCCACTTCATCGGCATCGATGACCTCTTATATCAAGAACATCAGCTGGCTTAAAATACAATTTCAATCAATTAACATTGACTCATCTAGTTAAAAACATTGACAGAAATGTTTTCTTTCGATGTAACTGTTTTTATTAAGTAAATTTGCATTTAGTTCTTCCTGTGAATGTCGACGATTTTTGACTGCTCGGCGTGAGACTGCGATCTTTTCGAGCGGCGCTGTGCACGTGTGCACGAACTGACATCTTCGAGCCTTAGAAACTCGAATTCACAGCGCTACCCTCAAAGTTTTTCAGCTGTTTTCGAACAAAGCTATTTTTTTTGGTTTTTTCGATAACGTTTTTCTTCGCGACCACTGCCTTTAACCAAAACTAGCCGAATCTGTCCCAGTTATCGATCTCGGGCTTCGACTTATTCTCTTTTCATAAGCTGACTCGCCTCTTCATCAGAGCGAATCCCTAAAATTTTCTATTGTGCGTTAAGGGGCTACAAAAGCGGTTGAAAAACTGCAACTTCCTCGATCAAAAACATCTGAGCTCTTCTTTTTCTTGACTGTGGTAGTTGTGGTGCCAAACTAGATGCACCATTCGTCCTCTTCGAATATTGAGCACCGGGCGGTGCTGAGAGGTGTTTCACGGTCTTGTTCGCCTACGATGAAGTTCTTCAAAGGAATCCTCAGCACCCACCCCATCAAAAATGTTATGCTTGGCCTGGCTAAATAATATAGCTTTGAGCCAATCTCTTTCACGGACCGTAGAAATCCGTCTCCCGATTTTTGAATATTCCTCACCCTTCGATGAAAATTTTTAGGAGTTCCATTTATGCTATTTGTTTAGTTACAGCTGAGCCAGTACTTGTGTCACGCTCCTTCTTATACGCGTGTCGTAGGTTCTTCCATGCTGTCTTTCTGGTGTGCAATGCAAACAATCATTTTCTTTCCCTGAAGTCGAGAGAAGACAAATTAATAGGCTTTCTTGAATCCTTTCTACTGCACGCCCATAAGAACGCGGTCCCATGAGTAGCATTTTATACCGATTCTCCAACCCCTCTATGAGCTCAAACAGAGCCATTTTAGAAGGATTAATGTCCTGGAGCAAACTCAGTTCTAATTATGAAACAAGCAATTCACTGCAACTGCCCTGTCAGAACGTTAGCTTCAATCAAAGGAATAACAGCGAACGGTTGAGATCTTTGTTTAGACTACACATTTTTCTCGCGTGCTTACATCGGCTGATACCTTGATGCTCACAGTGAACATTTAGGGAAACTCCATTCACGCCTCGATCGAAAAAATAAATATAAGCAGAGACGAATATTCCCAGTCATCTCCGGTTCTCTCAGCATCTGTTTGAAGATCTGGTGCTGTCTTCACCCCGTGAAATTCAACAGTAATCTCCTACAGATCATTTTAGAAACAAAGTAATTATAAACAAAATGAAAATTTCGATTTTTCTGGAACTCGCACGTTCAAACCTCAATATTTCGAGTTTTCAAAATTTTTTAAAAACCAGTTTTTTTAAAGCCTCTTCTATTCGAAGTTTATTCAGGCCAGTCTAAAAAATTTAGAGCTCACTTGCTCGAGAACCCTTCCATCAGCGAATTTTCAATTTTCGTTTCTCCGATGGTTTTTGTCCCGAAGAGCACAGTCTTTGAAATAAAATCTGGGACATTTTCGCTTCTTATATGCTGAGAATGGGAGTTTGCAATCATTCGATTCCCTGCCTCCGAAAGAATAAGTGCACAAATGTTTCGAGTGGCTGGTTTCCGTGAAAATAAAATTCTCATGAAATTTCGCCTCTAAATGTGTGTGAGGATAATGGCTAATCAAGCTGTTTGAGAATTTCATTTTTAAATTGATTGCTAATTTTAATGCGGTGATGGAGAAATGCTTTCGGAATCGTTTTCCACTTCAGAATTGAAGCCTGCGAGGAAAATACAAGTAACAAGAATATATAAATGAGACAAGAATGAAGCAAAACCAGAAACTCCGAGCAGAAAAACAAGTTCATTCAAACGGATGTGGGCGCCTCGAGTTTCGAAATAGTCGTACGCGGTTACGGAGACACCGCATTTCACGCCATAGTTGACATTTCAGCCCCCGCCGCTCATCAAGGACCGCCATTGCGGTACCGCTAGAGATTCCGTAGTTCCTCTTGAGCGTCCCGCGTTGATTACTTTTATAGAGCACTGCGCGGGCCGCGATTGCGGTGAGGACCATGAAAGATGCCTTAGGATGTCTCAAAAGAGTTGAGCAAATGAGGAAGTGTTCTCTTGAATGTACAAATTCTCCATTTTCTCTATTCTGTATGCGATCTGATCCGATGGGTCTACTGATCAGCGAGAAGCCACTGGATCCTGGTTACTGGACAAATTTTGTTGCTGCGGTTGCGTCGGCGCGGCGCGGTTTTCTCATTAGAGCGCGTTAATCTCCCACCTGCTTTCTTCAGTTTCATTCAAGTGAAACCACTTTTAGTGTGCATTTCTTATGTTACTGCGGTAACTTCTTATTCACTGGCGTCTTAATTCGATATACCTCCATTTGTTTCAGGTGATTCGCACTGAGAAGTCTACAGATGTTCGTTTCGCTGAATTTATACGATCATACTGTGTGACTGACCTCACTGCGTTTTTATTTCTAGAGCTTAACTGTATATTGTTTTCTGAAAATCGTTGTATAGTGGTCTGCGTAATTAGTGTTTGTTTGTTTTTTTTCTCTCACGTTTTCCTTGCCCATTCGTAATAAACGTATACTTATTATTTATTTATGCCCAGCTGAGCATTCTCAAAGGTTTTTCTAGAATCTGGCGCTGACGAACTTAAATTCATACTGCTGAATGTTCGAAAAAACAAAACATAATTTTCGTAGTGTTTCATGCTTACCAGGGAGCTGGTAATGCTATGTTTTTCTACTTTCCTTGTCCTTGAACAAAATCGAACTCTCCAATCAGAAATCATAACAGGGGTATATTGCCATAACTGATGCCAGACTAGATTTCTTCGAATCCGTATAATAGAGTCCATCGGAGAAAACGAAACGTTCAACTTTAGTCGATCAGTTTTTTACGGTCGATGGTAATTTTGCTTTTATGGATTCGTAGAATTATGCTCTCGCATCGTTTATGGAAACTTTCCTCTGTGGCTTCGAAACAGGTAACCAGATGAGGCTCAGGGCATTCCGAGATGGACGCGAAAAAAATGATGGATCAGGTAATGAGCACCCAAAAGAACCCTTAGAAACAAGTTTCAGCCCAATCAGAGACGATTTTTTTGAACATCCTAAAAATTGCCATCCGCGTACTCCTTTTATCTACTCAAAGCTATGAAAATGGCCACTTTTAGAAATCTCCTGTAAATCTCTGAGACATTTAGGGGATTCGTAAAACGGATTATCAATGTTTTGTTCATTACCTACAACTGTCAGCTCATGGTTTTATAAAAACCCACTGTAACTGTAAGGTAAGCTCTAGATAGTTTCACGAGAGCCGAGTAGAGAAGCATTATTTGCCCCTCATTCAGGGAACCGCGGCCTAGCTGTGATACCGTTATCATGAGACCAAATTAGTTCTTCCAAATGTACCGCAAACTTGGGTAAATGAACCGGCGACGCTGCCATCATTTGAGTCCGGCCTCAAGGGTGGGTCGTATGCTTTCCTTTTTTGAAAAATCGTTTCGCCAACGAGTTGAATGTGTATCATGCACGCATTGAACGTTTTATTTGTTGGCGCACGTGCTGCATTTTCAAGCCCAATAGGAGCACGTGCTCCGGTCGCATAACGTTCCCTGACTGTGCTCTAGACCGCCTTTTCTCTGAGTTGAATGCATATTCGACACGCATTGAATGCGTCGATTGCCTGAGTTGGTCAAACGGCTCATCCGCGGCGCTATTTGTTCTAGATAGGGTGGTTTCGGGGCGCACCGGCAGCCCACCATCTCGATACCGATTGCCCAAGAGCAGTCACATATATTTTTGAATTGTACGACTCCACCATCTTATCCTTCAAGGTCTCAAGATAATTTCTCAGCCACTGACTTTGACTTTCTCGTATTTATAGCTTCGCCAAACCGTTATATCTACATGCACGCTAATTTTTCTTTTCAGATGCCGTCGCAACAACTTCTAGGGCAGAAAAATTCGCGGTGGTAAATAGATTTTCATATTCTCGTTCATTTTTGGGATTCACCTCTGATTTTGTTTGTTTTTTTTTTCATTCAGATAATTTTTACGATTGCTTGGTTTCGTAATTCTCCTCATGTGTTTTCTTTTCAAGAATAGTTCCGATTTGATCCCGAGTTCGATCGATTTCAGCATGAAACCATCTACCCTAGGAAACCAAACAATCATATAAGTCACTGGAGTGTAAGGAAGAAAAACAAAAAGAGAGAATCACAAAAATAAACGTGAAATAAAAAATTAAATACCACCGTGAATTTTTTCTCCCCTAGAACTTGTTGCGGAGGCATCAGGAAGGACAAAGTTGGTGTGCATGTAGATATGATACTTTAATATATGAAAAAAACAGAAGGACGGGTTTCAGTCACAGAAGCCAAGAAAACTGAAGAAAATGGAAAAGTACAATCAGCTGATTGGCTACGGCGCAGGTATCTCGTCCGGCTCGAGCGCGTGCGGCCGCGAAGCGTCTCAATACGCAATTGCGGAGGGGAATTAGACGCAGAGGAGTGGAATTTGACCCAGAGAAGCACAGTACATGAACTTTGTTTCCATCGAGTGGGATATTCTAGTAGAGCGCAGTCCTTATATTCTCGCTCAGTGTGTTTTGCTTACGCATTTAAAATGCACGCAGTGCCGCTTAGAGTAACCAGAAAACCAAATCGATCGCCGCCGCAACTGCCGGTCTTGCCGCTGACTGTTGTATGGGTTCTCTGACCTCTAGGATGGTCAATTAGATGGAAACAGAGTCAGTTCGCCCACCCCCCAATCGACTCATTGGCCATGAGACAGATTTCTGCATTGGAGCACGCTTTTCGCGCTAGCCTTCTAATCTCCTCAGAAAGCATCAGTATCACAATTTCGCAGGATTGCTCTACCATACGACTCAACTATTTTCAGAGGTAGAACAGCTCAATTGCCATGTAGAACTGGTTTCGATGTACATTCGGAGACTTGTTCAGTATACAGCATATTGCAAAGTATGCCCATGGTAACATAAATAACTGATTGTGCAATAACTAAGTGTTACAGGTCTTCAGTCTAAACTAATATTACAAAGCTGTTGCAAAAGAGTCATAAAATATGAGCTCTCGATTTCGAGAATTCGCAGCCCATGATCATACACTAATTATTTGTTACATAATCATTTGTTCATAATCATAATTATACATCACCGATGTCTAAAAGATTGCAATAAAATATAGTATTTAAAATATAGTATACTTCTTCAGCGATACATTTCACAGTTGTACATCTAAACGATATCAAAACCAGTTATGCATGTGAATCGAGCTGCTCTACTCTTGAAATTAAGTCGTTCGATGGAGAAGTCCTGCAAAATTGTGATATTGAGCCTTTCTGAGGAGTATGGAATGCTAGCGCGAAAAGCGTACTCCAATGCCAAAATCTGTCCCACGGCCAATGAGTCGATCGGGCGTGGGCTGGATAACATTATTCAAAAGGACGGTCCGCGGCGGCCCTCAGAGCGATCCGCGGCGGTTCTAAGGACGGTCCGCGGCGGCTCTCAGGACGATCCGCGGCGCCTGTAGGACGATCCGCGGCGCTGGCAAGATGGTCCGCGGCGCATTGCCGGCTCATCCGCGGCTTCGGTGAAGGATCGGCCGGTCGTCGGCCGCGGACGATCCTGCAAAAGCGCCGCGGATCGTCCTTGGACTTCTCTGAGGTCGTACGCTCGTGTGCAACAATGTCGTGACGACATTTAGGCGTGTAAGTGAGAGCAGGGTGTGCGGCGCCTGCCAAGACATTGAAAATTACGCACCTTGGCATATGTTTCTCCGACACTGGCACGGCGGTCTCCAACAGGAAAAACTGACCACCGTGGACAACCACGGAGGTGTTCTGCTGTGCCTTGGATGACCGGACTAGAGGAGAAGCGGCCTCTCCACCACCAGGTCATATAGTGCCGCATTGCAGCGTCGCGCGCGGTACATCGGGCGTCAGTTATTCTGTGGCAGCACGCCAGCCGACGCACGAATGGGCAGCAAATGACATTTTTATATGACGTCTTAAACCAAAGAACGGCCAATCATGGACATACATCGTCGAACAATCAATGCAAACTCGCGCGCCGCATACAGAGGCGCACACAAGGATCAGCGAAGGTAGGCAGTCAATATTGCGCCATGCATCAGGAGTCCGGGAGAGGACCAAAATCGAGTGAGGGAGATCACGAGGTCTACGTTGATGAACGCGGCGGAAGGTTGCAAAGAGCTTTTATTGGGCTCAATCCCGAGAAGGCGATTTTTGATTCTGGCAGACAAGTAGTCAGTGTGGATCGAGCTTCATTTTTACGCTTCAAGAAGAAGAATTATCACGGAAAGCCGAAGGTTTTGACTCAGATTCTTCGCCTTAAAGCCGTATTTGAAATTCCTCCAAAATGAGATTCCGTTCAACTGTCTGTTTGCAAACCTGCGAGTTGGGTATCCTATAGGGAGACAGATGGGACTCTACATGCTGTGCAACCAGAACTCAGGAGTCCTATAGCTGATGAGGTTAGGACTCCCAGACCGACTCACGTAGGAGACCGCTGCCCAGTGTCGGAGGGAGGTGTCTATTTAGAAACACCCAGAATTGACCGGGCTATGAAGGATGATACCTATCAGTGCAATGAAACAAACAGCTCACATCATCGGCACTTCCTTCACCAGATCATTCCTATGATCTGAGTCTTCATTTGTTCCTTTCGAGGGGCGGATCCTGGGGCACGAAGAGCGTGTCTGCGGCACCAAACACGCTTTGTTTGCAGCCGTTATTTTTGCCGCTCCTGGCTCGTTTTCTACCGTTCTTTTGGACACCTGGGAGCCACAGGATCCTTCTCGCCTACCATTTCTTTCTGTATGAACGCGTCTACGCCGGATGATCATCGTGAACACTGCCTTTAAGCGACGAGGCAGCTGCGCCAGAATTTTTCGAGTAGCTACGACCCCGTATTTTTACGATCCCTCTCGACCAAAAACATATCAAATTTGTTTTCAGCTTTTGAATCAACCCTTGTAGAGAAATCTCTGAAACTTTTACGAGGCCTCCTCCTCCCAAATTCCCTCCCTTTAATAGGAAAAATACGGAATTTCTAATCCCCTGTCGCTTGCCCCGGCGCAACCCCCGCTTGTCTCTGTGGGAAAATGTCCTGAAGTTAGATATTGCGAAGTGCCACGTGAGACAGCGAACGCACGGGGAGGCACTCTTCCGCACGATATTCATTGTGATTTTCTTTTTCGCATTCCTCATGCTGGATGAGAAGGGAGTATCCCACGTTGTTCATCATCGATCGAATGATAACTATGGAAACTGGTCTATTCCCCTTGAATCATGTGAAAATTTACATTCTTTGAACAAAATCGGCTGCCTAACATCTCGCGTAGAACCCTTTTCAATGAGC